>VZRR01011992.1:139279-390288 GCA_013398015.1 Oreocharis arfaki | reverse complement strand
GGATGGGATGGGATGGGATGGGCAGCTTAATGCTACAGGGACAAAAATAGAAGAGCTCTCAAGGACCAGAATGATGTTTGGTGGTTATGTCTGAGCCTGGGGAGGTCCCACGTTGGCCACTGCTGGAGGAGCAGATGGAGATAAACAGTGTTCAGGCAATCTCCTTGGCACATCCTTTTCCTTCTTCTGTGTTGAGAGATCCTCCTCAGTGTCCCTGGTGGGGTTGAGGGATCAGGTCTTGTGTAGCCCCGGACAGCTCCTGCAGAGGTGCTGGAAGGTGATAGGCAATGCACTGCTCTGCCCCAGCCCCGGTGTGCCACTGCTGTGCTGGTACTGCTGCCGTGCTCCTGCAAACACGTGCCAGTTGGGAGTGCAAATGGCTCGACTGTATCTTGATAAGTTAAAAGGAGAATTGTTTTTCAACTATTACAATTATATAAATATTGTAAAATGAGCTTTAATGCTTTGCTTCTGTGACTCCCAAAATTAATTAAAAACATTGCTTTTACACCCACCCATGGAAAAAGGCTCGATTAGTTACAACTCTCTTTCTTCTGTTTCAATACATATTATACTTGTCTACAGCATGAATAGTGCTTTTGTTTGATGAGGACATAACCAACTAGTGAGAAGAATTTTCTAAATACTAAGACCTAAAAAGAGTAATTTTTTCAAGATCTGTGGTACTCATGCACTGGAATGAGTGGTTTTCAGGCCTAATGAACACACGAGGTTTCCTACTGGTGGAAGGATGCTGAGTTGTGCTGCTGGTGGAGCGGGTATGTTTGCAGCCAGTCTTCCTGTGGCGTACTGGCAATGTGCTGGGCATGGAACCATGGAAAAGTGCTGTGCAGGGTATCAGCTGGAAATGGGAGTGCTAAAAAAGTTCTGTACTCAAAACAGCTCTAGTGAGCAGGCTGTGTTCGTATAAAGCCAGACTACAATTTATGTGTGTGGTATGCACTAGACAATGTGAGAATATCATATATCTGACAGCTGACCCCAGATGACCACAGGGATATCCCGTGCCATATGGCATCACGCTTATCATATAAAGCTGGGGGAAGAAGGAGGAAGGGGAGGATGTTCAGAGTGGTGGTATTTGTCTTCTCAAGTTCCCCATTACCCATGATGAAGCCCTGCTTCCCTGGGAATGGTTGAACACCTGCCTGTCTATGGCAACCACTTATGAAGGAATGCCTTGTTTTGATTCGATTGTGCATGTGGCTTTTGCTTTCCCTGTTAAGCTGTCTTCATCTCAATCCATGAGTGTTCTCACTTTTATTCTTCCAGTCCTCTTACCTATCCCACCGAGTGAATGAGCAAGCAGTGGTGTGGGGCTGAGTTACCAGCTGGGGTTAAACCACAATATGTGAGTCTTGCTCAGTTTAGTGCTTAAAAGCTTCTGTTCATTGTTTTCTTGGACGGTGACTTGACAATGTAATATTCAAAACCAAGAGTCCTTGTGTTTATTTTAAGAACTTGTCCAAACCAGCAAACAGCATCTGCCACTTTCTGCGTCTGCCTGAGCAGTGGTTACCTGCAACATGGCCTTGCTGGCTGCTTCAGATGGGTGGCCGTACCTTCATTATGGACAGATGTTTCAAACAGAGAACAAGCTATTTTCTCTGCATTTATTTTCCTTTATGGTAAGGATTTATTATTGTTTAGTGATGCTGGAGAACAAGGAAACCAGCAGAAATTATCCTTCTTCATTTGTGTCCAGAACATCTCCCCATTTTGCAACCTCTGTGATGTTCTTGCGGGCTGAGAGACCCATGGAGAGATGAGCCCCTGCTGGGGACTGGGGACATGGCTGGGGGCTGGGTGCACAAGGGCCTGCCTAAGCTCCCTCACAGTTCATGCCCCAGACTGAGCTCTGCAGTTGTGTTCAAATGCAACAACTTACCACCCTCTCCCTTTGAAGTAGAAATCAAGTACAGGTGTTTGCTGTGGAGACTTCATCAGCTTGAACTTCCTTTCTTCAAGAGGGGCATTGTACTCCACTCAGCCCGGGAGAAATGACCTGGCAGAGCTGAGGTGGATGCTGGTCCAGCCAGAGCTGAAAGAGCCCATTAGAACCATGCTGCAGCCTAGATGGCCAAAGCATGGGTTGAGCTTTAAACTGCTCAGAAGAATCTCTGTGGTGGTGTAACACCCGCCAGTGTCCCTTTTTCCGATATATCACCTTATCCTGACCTCCAGCTCCATCTCAGCTTGTGAGAAATCACTGATTTGGAGCCCAGAGTCTGGTGTGGGCAGCTGTGCAGAGTGGGTTTGTTGGTGTGGCAGGGCCAGGCACCCGCTCCCCAGCTGTGGGTTGCAGGAGGGTCCAGCTCCCGGGAGGGAAGCAGGAGCAGCCTTGGTGCCTGCAGAGTGCTGCAACACAGTTTGCTTTGCTTAAAAAATACCCAGCTCTTGGCTTCAGTTAAGTAAGGAATGTTTTTCGAAAATACTTACTTTGTTTGTTTTAAGCTTTTAATTGACTGCTGTTTATGAGATTATACATGAGCAAAGGAAGAAAAAGCTTTAAAAATGCCCCATTGCATGGAAATACGTCTGGACTGTTTACAAGTGCTCCTTGTTTTGCATTCAGAGCCCGGATCTTTGACTTCCTTTTGGACTATTCTCCACTGGAAATGAGGATTCACTGCCAAAATAGTCCACCTTTTCCTGAAAGATTTGGTATTAATAGTTTTGACAGAACATCTTGTTCCTGTGTAATACAGGAGTCAGTCTAGCAGTTGGTCCTGATCAGAGGTACAAAACGCGGTTGCATAACTTTTATTTTGAGATGAAATATCTGCAGTTTAACAGAAAAGAGTCTGAGCCTATGCCAGCATGCATCTCTTGAAGTTAGGAGGAAAGCGTTGGTGTTAATGGTGTAGCAGATTACTGTTCCTGCTTTTGTTTAAGGAAATGAGTAATTTTTATTAAAATGCAGCGTGTGATTTGCAGTATTTCAGAAATGCAGATGTGGTACTTCAGGTCCCCAGAGAGGGCTTTTCTCACCCTCCCCTCAACACCCTGCTTGTGTGGGCATCCGCAGTGCTGGCTCCCTGCTGCCCGTGCCACCTGCCTGGCCCAGCCATGGGACAGGGACCGGTCTGCAACCACAGCACAGCCACAGAGAAGGACTTCTGCCGATGCCTTTGCTGAAGTATTGTCAAGCTTAGATGCTCTTGACTTAGTGCGTGTCATAGGAGCATTCCAGACTTGGCTAAAAGCTCCTTTGGAAAGGCTCATGACATCTCCTAATTTATTCTTTCTTGGTTTCCATTGTTTGATTTTGGTTGCTATTTTTAATGAGCAGCCACTGCAGCCATGAGAGAGGGAACAATTTATCTTTGATAATGATTATTTGTTTCTTGTGGTAGACAAAAAAAAAGGCAATTTCCATTCTTTCAAGACTTTTCCTAAGCAGAACTCAATAATTAATGCTACAGACTGTAACACACTAAGTGAAATGGCGTTTTGTGACACCAACAGCTCCTGAATGTTTTCAGGCTGTTTTACTTGTTTACTTTGCTTTGTACCTGTGTTTGCTGGATGGCCGTACACAATTATTGCTATGTATAATTTGATTTTTACAGCAATTAAGCAATATTGTAATTTATTCTGCTAGGCAAAGATTTCTCTGCTTGTACACAAAATTATGTTCGTATATGTCAGAAATGCATCCTTTTTCCACACAAAGGATGAAACGTAACTGTAGAAAGAACAGTTAATAATGGCTTTATGGGAATATAGTTTTTACCAATCTCTGTGACTGGCAAAATTCCATAATGTCCTTCTTAACATTGCTGTTTAAATTTAGCTAAATTAATGGAAGGGACCAATTCATCTGTTCAGTCAGGCTTTGAGCTGCTACAGGTGTGGTATGTATGCGTATGTATGTATGCTTACAGAAAAAGGGCCCAGATTTTTAGTTTTTTGTAGAATTTCATTATTTTTTGTTACTCTCTCTTTTTTAGAGACATAATCCCTACGTCAATGCTGTTACCAGTTTGGGACTGGGCTTCTGTTCTACAAGTAAAAATAAGTTCCTAATTTAAACAGAAAATTTTTGTATCTACTGACTGAGCAAAATCAGAAAGAAGATACCTGGCATTATTAAAAAATATACCTGGCATATAACATAACTAAAAATTTACTTTAGCTACACAAAGATGTAATCCTTTTTTCCTGTCATGAATTTTTATTTAGCGAGAATATTTTCTAAAGAAAAAACCCTGATAATTAAGTTGAAAAAAAAATCATCAAGTGCCATTTGAGAAGAGGTATAAAGTGGATAAGGGGTGAGGATAGGGGAAAACTGTGCTCGGTTCTGCTGGTAGCTCTCGGGTTGTTGTGTTGATTTTGGCCTTGTTTCTGGAGGAGAAGACAACTGGAGATGAATGCACACAGAGCAGAGAGAGGGGCAGAGCACGAAGCACGAGGCTGCACTCTGTTTGCAGTTCAGCTATTGCAGCTGCAGGAGCACTACGGAGGTTGTGGTGCTCCAGCACAAATGCCCATGGCCCCACAGTTCGCTGCTCGGGTGCCCACCCTCGATGCCATCTATCCAAAGATTTGCTGACTGATTTGCAGAAAGGCAGAATGACTGCAAGAATGATGAATTTTTCTGGTCAAAATAGGTCAGTAAAAGCATATTTCTCCAAGACCATGCCATAAATCAGAAGATGGAAAACAAGGGGAAATATCTTCTCAGGAGTTCACAATGGGGACAAGAGAAGCTCTTATATTTCGTGTTTTAAAAGCAATCTACAGGGTGTAGTCACTCCTAAGGGTGTGTTGGAGACCTGCTGATGAAAAGAGTTGCAACCCTGAATTTTCACCTTTTCATAATCACACCTGAGAAGCGGCATCTATTTTTCTATAGTGTGCAGCACCAAGCAGAAAAAGTGTTTGTAGTTTTTCATAAACTAGAGCTATGTTTGTAGCCCTCCATACATTTGTCTTACCTTTTCTGTCTCTGTAAATAGCTTCTGAGCAGCACAGTGCTAGTGTAGCCAAATGGTTTGCATAACACTGTGAGCATCCCACTCCTGGGGATAAGAGCAGGAATCACTGCTGATTTCACTGGAAGCCAGGCTGAGAGCCGAGAGAAAACAGCAGGATAAAGCAGATCTATTAGATAAAAATGGTGCCTCTTCCCAGCACGGGAACAAAGTCTCAGAAGGATTTAATTGACCGCAGTGAGTGCATCTTCTGTCTGTCACGGAGTGCCTTCTTGCTTGGCTGGCAGCAAGAGTGGCCTTGCAGTGTGCATTTTGGAGGGGATGCAGGCTCCAGGGCAGGCTTGCTCCCACCCACCTCGGGCCCTGGGCTGGGGGTCTACCCGAGACAATGCTGACAGAGAAGTGTTGTTTCCCATCCATGCAGCAGCCAGCAATGAGGGAAAGAGGAAAGGTTCTGGAGGGGGTGAGGGGAGGTGGGTGGCAGCTCAGCACCAGACCACGGTGCTGTAAGTGGCTGGAGCAGTTATGAATCATGTCCACCCAGTGCTGCCTGGGGAATTGTGTATAATCTGCTTTAGTTTCTACAAGTATTCTTGATATCAAAAGCTGAATTGTGAAAGTACCTGTAAAACCTGACAATCTAATTTTTCATTGTTTTCAGTAATTTTCAGAAGCATCAATCTTTAGTAGAACCCTATCAAGCTTCCTCGCAGCATCTCTTCTTTAGCTAAGTTTTTTTTTCCACAAAGTCAAGTTCAAGTAATTCTTTTCTCAAAGCAGAACTCCCCATCTCTCCTGACATTTCTCTTTATTCATCTTATAGACAAAGAGGTAAAAGAAGCTAACAAAACCATCAACATGTGACAAAGAGAAGGAAACTGATGTTTATTAGTTATTTAACTAATATATAGTTAAACTATATATTCAGTTTAACTATAGTTAACTAACAGTAACTGGTTTTTATTAGTTAACTGATATATGAACAGGCAGGAGGAGATCACTTTGTTCTAAGAAATAAATGTTTTGGCATAACTATAGCCAAAACTCTTTGCTGTCTGCTTCCCCATTGCACAAGTAGCTCTGCAACATGGGTACTAGGGGATGCTGTTAAAAGAGCTTAAAATATTATTTATACCTGTTAAGTTAGATGGAAGACCTGTCTAGTCAGGATTTTATTATAATATGAAAAAAATATGCAATTTCTGCTGGAGGGAGGTATCCTTTAACATCTGCATTGTTCCACTCAGGTGGGTGGGAGATGAAATCTGGCCAGAGATCCCAGCCTGCAAGGTGATATGAGAGTCCAGGCACCGCTTGGTGACAGTGATAAAGCTCACCCTTAGTTCTGAATCGTCTGCAGAGGAAATTGTTTCCCACCTCAGGAACAAGAAAACCAAGTAACTAAACAATCATTTTGGATTCATGTCCTCAGACAGATGCATATATCCAGACACACATTTACCTATAGAGGGAACCAAGCTGAATGCTCGGTGGCACTGAGACCAGGAGGTTGCAGGGACACTGATGCTGTCCATAAATAGACCAGAGATCACAGTGAACAATAATTATTTGGGAAAGGACAAGGCCCGCCCAAGACCATCTGTGTATGAGCTGTTGTAAATAAGGCAGACATTAGAGACATATTGGTGAGTATCAGAGCAAGCCACCCAAACTGTTAACAATGCAACAAAGATTTCTGCAAAATATAAGCTGCCATGCAAGGTAGCAGACTTGCTAAGTTGGTCTCTTTCAGTCAAACAGTTTACATTTCTAAATTCCAAGTAATTAATATATTTACACACGAATTATGTCTATACATTTGCATGTTCTACCATGTGATTGAATCTCTTGCTTCCCTCTATAGGTAAATGTGTGTGTGGATATATACATCGGTCTATGCAGAGGAGGAGAAATGAAGGATAATGCCACTGCAAATGTTTAAGTGTTTATGATTAACATCACAAAATTTAACTCTGTGTCTGCTTAATTGAGTGTCTTTCTTCTGTAGTAATAAGGTCTCATTTTTTGTAGCACTCTGTGGCTGACAAGAAGGAAAGGTGACCACATCTTGCATTACTTTCAAACAGTGCCCAGTGGCAAACACGGTTGAGTACTCTGGCTTTACATCTGTCAGCCTCTCTAAGCCACAGATGCTGTAATCAGTCATTAGGCTAATGGGTCATTTACATTTCCTCATCCAATCTCTTCCTCAGTTATTTTTTATTTTATTTGCACATTTACTCCTATTGCAAGAGTGGATGCTCTTTCTGAAGTGTGAGTACATCCCGAAGCCATAGCTGCAGAAATATTGGTGAGGAAAGAAGACTTCTCTGACTCCAAGCTCAGTTTTCTCTCACAGATGTTTTATGAACAATCTTTCTGTTTCTGTAGCAGGTGCTGAAAACTCGAAAATTGGCAGAGAACACTATTCTAGCTCATGTCTTTAGCTGACTGGTGGAAAAGCAGTGTGTTGGATGTTTGTCATATGTTCCTTAAGACACAGTTGAAAAAGATAATTTTTGATGAGGTGCTGAACCTCTCTGATTACCGTCCAGATTACAGGATCCTTGCCCATGGGTGTACTGCTGGGAGCCTTGTGCGGAATCACAACTCCTCTTGTACAGCACCAGCAATGTGCAGAAAGCACCGCAGGACTGAATGTGTCCTGCTTCTGAGAAAGACATTACGTCCTTCTCTGCTGCCACACAAAGCATGGAGCGAGGTGGAGCTGGGTGATTTGCCCCATTGATGTGAGACAATAATTCCAAGTCAGCAAACTATTGAACAGTATCTTTCATCTGTGTGAACAGGTCTGTTAACTAACGAGGTGTGTGCAGAAACCACTGACAGGATTTGAAGCTTAAGAATTAAAGTATCAGTGTCTGGAAAAAAATGAAGCTAAGGTGGTATGCTCCTGTTTGGAAGAGAACAGGAGAGAGAGAATGTGAAAGAAACAACCTTGCAGTGAATCCTTCACCTTCTGTAATTGCCTCAAACTCTTTTTTTCCTTGATTTAACTGTTGCAGATCTGAAATTTTATATGTATCATGCTCATCTGCTAAAATTAGGTTAGAATCGAGTTTGCTTCCTTGCAGATAGGCATTGCATGCTGACATCTTAGTTTTTCCTAAATAGACGAAAAAATGATGACTTCTGAATGGTTTTGTGGTTCACATAATGTTTTGATATGTTTGTTTTTATTACAGCACTGTTGATGTTTCTGTTATTTTTATTCTTCAAGTGTTGTGTTACTCCTATGCTGCTATTTCCTCTTTTGTCAGCTCTTTCCTGGAGGAGGTTTCTCTGGAGTCTATTTATCTTTCAATTAGCAATGTTTACCTTGCAGCCCTACTGATTAATTTATTTTGCCTAAGCATGAAACAAGTTGGAAATGCAGCACGGCAAATGTAGGAGTAAAACCGCAAAGACACTTCAGAACATTTTTTTGAGCTTTTTCATCTCGTATACTTTCCTGGATTCTTCTTTAAAGCCTTTTGTTAAGTGCTCCCAAGGGCAGGATGCTGCTTTTGTAAATTTGTGGATCTTGCACCTTATAATACAGAGTGCAGTGGCACCTCCTGTGATAGAGTTGTGCAGGGCCACTGCAATTTCATCAGTATTCATTCCTGTGCCATTTCACTAATAAGGATATTAATTACAGTGTGGCAATGGTTCAGCTTTTAAAACACATTTTGATATCTGGATGTATGGATATGAAAACCCTCTAAGCTCCTACACATCTCATACAGGTGGGGTCATGGTACAGAGGGGCTTTTGGGAGGTTCAGGGAGTGCATAGCCCAATCTTCAGCTATTATCACCTTGTTTCTCATGCTCAGCCACAGGCAGTGGGGGGCAGGGCTTCTGCACAGCTGCACGCAGGAGATCCTTGGCTTCGACACTTCGTGTTTTGACTGCCTGGACCATACCAGTGACCTTCCATTTGTTGACCCAACTAAGCCCATCAGCCAGGCCTAGTGCAAGGGACAGGTTTCAAGTCTTGCAAAACTTCTCTGATTTGGGATATCTGTCACCTTAAAAAAATCAGTGTTTACCCACTTTCAATGAAAAGATAGCTTTGAAAATGCAGACTGACCAATTTGGGGCAGCAGTCTGCATTGGTGGGACCTCTCAGCACTCCTTTTTGCTTTAGGCTGCCCTGACAGATAAAGTGTCCATGTACAGCCCTATTTCCCACAGCTGCTCTGTGCTTTCCTTCCGGGTCTTGTCTGGGCCATGATTTCAATATCCTACAATCAAAGAATAATAATAAAAAAAAGTCATAAAGCTATTTCAAGGTCTGTGGATGCAAAACAAATTCTGGCCTGAAAACTGCTCTTTGCAGGGGCATCAAAACCATCACAGTTCTACCTGTCCACATGGTTCCAGTGTGGACACTGGAAATCACTAGCATTTGTCATTGCCTTTATTTCCATCCAGATTTGTTATAAATAGCAGTGTTCCTTTCTAGAGCAATTTGTACTACTCCTCGTCTCTGTTTCAAAGGCATTTTGAATAAACAACCTTATTTTAACAAAGCAGATGGAAACCTTTTTATAGCTGTGAGGCACTGGCAGTATATGTACCCCTGAGCTAGCTCTGTTCTGCAGTACTGCTCTCTGCTGTACTAAGAAAATGCCCAAAGTCATTAAAGTGTTGGATATAACCCATCCCACTTCAGATAAGGTGGATTTTCAAGGTTATAGTATTGCTGAATTTGTTTTACAGCTACTCCAGAGGTACCACTGAGCAACTTATATTGATTTCTCTGGCTTCTTGTTAGAAGCTGTTATCTGAAAGATGAAAGTAGAGCAATCGGACTTCCTTGAGAAAGGCACTGGAAAGCACTGAGGCTCAGGGATCACGTCTGTGCCTGCATTGTGATGGTGCCTCTGTGCTGGCCCGGCCATTGCATCTTCCCATCTGTGGGACAATGCTCACCTCATGCTGGACAGTTGCTGCTTTTGAGGAATTGTCCTCTTGCAGTGCAGGATGTTCAACACAGGTCTCACAGGAGGTGACAGTGCTGTTTCCTTTTGTGCTGTTTCCACCATTCCCATGGGCAGCTGCAGGTTTCTGGCCTTCATTCTTGCAGAACCACATCCTGACCTTCAACAAAAAGAGTCTCTTGTTGGGTGGCCACATTATTAAACATGTCTGAGTAGGTTTTTTTAGTTAATCCCTGCCTCACTTCACAGGTCCTTCCTAGGTAGATGACATAATTTCTTGGAAAAAAAAGAAAAGACCCAGAACAGAATACTCCTCATACCTCTATACTAAGTCAAATATGATTATAGAGCTATCCCCAGAGTTCTGGTTCTGGAATTCTCCCTCTTGCCCAGCTTGGAGTCCCTTTGTTGCATCCAGGAAATGCTTGGGTGCTATTCCAAAGTCACAGGAAGCGTTTGCAGCATTAGACATCAGCACCTACTTAGTGGCTATTTTGGAAGGTTATTTGAAAAGCAAGGGAGTTGTAGGGAATGCGATCTGTGGAAATGAGGGGTTGGGTTGAGAACAAGTCACCACAGCTGCAGGGATCGGGCATCTCTCAGTGCTGCTCTGGCCATGCTTGCTTCCTCTTGAGTATGTTAATTAGACAAACTGCTACTATGTGGTCTAATCAAATCCTTCTTTTATCAAATGTATCAAATGACAAGACACAACTGACATTCAGATTCCCTCTCATTGAACTCCTTCGGCAACTTTTCTGCTTCAAACCCTACAAGAGAACTGAAGTGCATCCTTGACATCTCCCGGTGCTGGGTTTATTTGGAGAGACGACTCTTCTGTTTCTGAGGCCAGGCTTTTGAATGCAAGTTAATCATCTGGCCTGCACTTGTTTGAAGCGAAAAGACAAAGGGGAAGATGAATAAAATACTGTTATTTTGTCATGTGAAGTGACTTGAGGCAATTTCAATGTTTGGTTTCTTGCCTGTCGTGGAAGCATTCATGAATTCCCAGCTTTGTCAGGAAAATATAACTTTTTTCATTGCTGATTACCCTCCTGGTGTGAGCTGCATAATTTCTTCCTCAGAAGAAGATTATTGTAGCCATTTATTTTCTGGTTAAACTGGTGTAAATAAAACAATTACACTGAAATGATTGAATTTTTTCTTTAATGCATGAAACACAGATGCAGAATACACAGGCCATTAAAAAATGTTCTTACTTCCAATCAAATTTATATAAGAAAATTATCAACAAAAATATATGGTTTTTGCTCTCTGTTTGGGGAGAAAAGCAGAACAAGGCCATATGCTGAATATGCTCCCACAATTTATGGAGAATTCATGCAAGATAATGAGCTTCTGCTCTGTGCTAGGAGATGTGTCCCTTTATTCCCACCGAGGGGCTTTTAGTGTTCACACTAATTATTCCCACTGAGAAGGAACCTCAAGGAAGTTGAGCCACGAATAGCAGTGTAGACACCACAAGGGCTGTATTGCTTCTGTCTGGGGAGAAATAAGGAAATGAGAAGGGGGAAGGAAGGAAGCCCCCTGTGCTGGTCTCTCCAAGACTGTGTACATGAGCAGATCCATCCACTGCAGCATTGTGGTGAGTGAGCAGAAACCCAACTCTCTCTGAGCACCCAATTACACGTCTGCTTTACTCCTTTGATGAAGGCTTATATGGCTTGGCTCTTCTTCTTTTGATGTCAAATTAATTCTCATTGGCCTTTTTTTGTAGCTCAGGGCAACAGACATCAGCTCCTTGCAGGATGATAAACAGCAAGCAGCCACAGTTGCTCCTGTGCAGAACCTAAATCAATGGCTGCTTTGCAATTGTGGTTAGTTAAACATGCTGTCCTCTGATTTCTTAATGAGTAGATTTCCTGTGGGGAGCAGAAATACAGAATTCCTTAATACATTTTTTGGACCCCTCTTCAGTAAATAAAGACATGAAACTGACTGTTCGTGACAAGTTTCTGGGTAGGTGAGAAGCTAGTGACATTTTCTCTGCCTGTAAATTATGTGAAAAGTCTTCTTATTTTAAATTTTGCCCAAGTGTTTATTGGTCTCTGGAGATTGCAACTTACGGTGAGCTTTTTAGAGAGTGCTGATGCCTCCCTGGTGTTGAAGGGTCATAAGCAATCAATTCACTCATAAATTATCTGCACTGCTTGTCATCTGGGGTTCATTAGCATGAAAATATTTAAGCAATAAAGTAGAGACAAAATACATCTCTTGCCTTTCTGCTTCAGTGGATATTTTGGGTTTTCCACCTGCTCGGTGGATGACATGGAAACAAATGGCCATTTACCCTTTGTCTTGCTCCAAGCATTCTCTCTCCCTGCTCTCCAGCAATAATGAATTTGATTTCTTGCTTTGAGACCTAGAAAAGCCATTTCTAAGAGAAGGAAAACATTCAGGCAAGGTTTTGCCATTGCTATGTGCATCATTATTTTGTGTTTTTCTAGTAGCTGTAATCAGCTCTCATACTCCTCAAGAAGTTGTACATAAAATGTGTGAGGTAATACTTATTTAAGAACTGTCTTCTGTCAGGGCCTATTGACCTGCCCATGCCCTAAGAGACCAGCATTGGAAAAAACTGTTAGACTAAGGATCTTTCAATTACAATTGCTTATATAATTTTTCAGACACTTTCTCTAGCTGTATTGGAAAAGATGAGCTGGAGTGTCAAACTAGGTCTTTACAGAGAAGTGTTCCTTACCATTGGATTCTGCATAAAATGGAATTCTTTTCATCAAATCTCATGAATGCCAATGCATTTCAATGTGCAAATATTGAAAACACAGGAAAGGAACTGATGGCCATCAGGGAATACACAGCTTCCTGCAGGTCATGAGCTTTTCCTGATCCAGGGCAAAGCCCTGACTACTATACCTGGCTGACTCTGGGATGGGTTGCAAGCACCTTGCTTCACTTACAACAGCAGCAAAAACCTTTCCCTAGACAGAACAAAGGCTGTGGGAAAGGCTGTGCAGATGCACTAAGAAGAAAAACAATTTATTGTTTGCTTTGGCCATAAAGTTGTCTGTTATTTGGGCTCTGCTCCATCAGGCAACTAAAATGATGGATTTAAGCATTTGATGCAAATATTTACTTGCAAAGAACATACACATGGTTTGTTTTTTCCCAAATGAAGTAGGAATAGAGGCTGAAACAGAGGTCAGTTTTATTGCTCCTGCTCCCAGGTCCTACTCCTATCCCAGACAGCTCTTCATCCTAAATATCCATCTTGTTTTCTGTCTGAGATATGTTCCCAAGTCTTCTCCTTCCCCTGCCTAACTTCCTGATCCTGCTCTCTGACTGCAGAAGTCCTGCCTTTACCTAAGACATTTCTCACCTGCTAGTGTATGATCTGTGTTTTGGAGGCAGTTCCTTGGTTTGGGTTTTTGGATCCTACAAGACGATTTTGACTGCATCTTAAATTCAGGTGGCATGAAGCCTTGCTGTCATGCGAAAAGGTCTCAGCTACAACAGGCCTGCAAGCATGGGTCCTGTTAAGAGTCATGTTTACCCAAAATCAGCAAGGATTTCTCATTTGCATAGGAGGGGAATTTGAACTACTCACCTTCCTACACGAGCAAAAACTTAATTTTCAGGCGTATTGCCCCTTTCTTTCTTATCCCATCCTTTCCCCCTTTCACTTAACGCATTTGCCATCATCCTTCCTTATGTCCTTTCTCCAAAAACAGCCTCTCTCTGCACACCCCACTCCTCGTAAACTAGGGGCTCTGGAAGGGGCTCTGGATGCACTGGCCCAACCTGTACATCTTCCTCCTGGCCACCCATGGTCAAACCAGCCTCCCCACCTGCCACCCCTCACTCCACTCCTCACACCCTTCATACATTCTCCTCCACCCGATCTCTGCCAGGAAGTTTACTTTCTTTACGTCTTGCTCATTTTTGTATCAAACCCCTCTGTAAACAGACTTCCCCATTTGCAGGGTGCGGTGCTGCAGGCTGAATACATTTTTGCCTCCCATGAAACCATACTGGAAGCTCTACCCCTTTTCTCTCCAAATTGCTCATCAACCAAATCCCAGCTGTATATCTCCACAAACACACCACCAGCACTCCTCCTCCACTCCCGGGGAGGCAGGTTGCTGAAACCAGGAATAATAATACAAGAAAAGTAGGTCATCTGCTCTCTGAGAACATGGAATACAAAACTCAGCCACCGAGTGCTGGGTGAGCACAAAGAAGTTAAATCAACTATCAAATCAAACTGATACAGAGCAGAAGTTTTCCTGAATTTTAATTCAGAGCTTTTCTCCTCAGTTGTCTGGCAGTGCTGGTGCTGGCAGGGCTGAGCTGCCCGTAGCTCTGCCTGCTGCTGCTGCCAGCTCCAGAGGCTCCTTCTGTGCTCTGCTGACTGGATGCAGTAACAAGCACTGTATCATGGATATGGATTTGAAGGCACATAATTATACTGCATGTTACTACTTTTCAGCATTGCCAAGTGTTTTCTTAAAAGTATCATTTGGTGCTCTTTGCCTCTTGATTTTGCTGGGGAGCATTCTGCAGTATAACATTTTAAACGCGGCCAGAACCACTGAATTTTCCCGTGCAGAAACCATAGGAAAGGGGAGGGAACACGCTGTACACACAAATTTCAGTCTTTCTGTTCCAGCACCATCTCTCCTGGGTTGATACGCTTCTGAGAAATTAGAAAACCCGTGGAATAGTCAGAAGTGGAATAATCTGTTCACCAAGAAGGAGTCTTTCTAGCTTTCATTACTTGGCAGGGAATTATGCCCTAAAGCTTGAAACTTTATTGAGGTGCAAGTGCAAGGAGCTGGAGAAAACTGTGCTGCCTTTAACAAGGATACAATTTTACAACCAGGCACAGTGAGTACAATGTCAGTACGTCAAAGAGTCCCAATGTTGTTGAAAGACATTACTATGAGAGAATCAGTGAGCACCTCTCCACTGTACGCCTGCCATGAACATTCTGAAAACATTTAAAGGACTTCGGAGATGGATTTCCACTGCCGTGTTATCAGTGTCTGCCTTTCCCAGCGTGTTGCTCTCTGCCTGCTCTTCTTTCTGCATGCTGCCCTTCTCCAGCAGAGCAGCCACATTTCCCCACAACTCATCTTTGTGCCCCACTCATGCTCTGCAACCTTTTTCCTGTACAGTGTCCTCTGTGGTCTTTCCTAGTTTGTATCAGACCCATCTCATTTTCTGAAATGAATAATTTCTCCCTTTTGTTAAGCTAAGTTCTGAGGAATAAAGGAACATCTGATGTGACGGTGTAGTGTTGTAACAGCTGAGGAGACGTGAACAGTGTAAATGATCAGACATGAAAGAGGCAGAGAAGCAGCTGGCCTTATTTCATGCTTTCATCAAGATTGCACATAGTGTCATTGACTTCGTATTTTCCTTGGGAATTGTGTAGAGAAATGTTGGCAGCACGAATGAAGTTACACTTCCTCCGTGCAAAGGAGCTACAGGAAGTAAAATTAATGCTTCCTGCATGAAACATTTTGCTGGAAGCTTGATACTTCACAATTTTTAGTTTGTTGGTTTTTTTTTTTTTTTAATCCTAAAGATGTATAAGCACAAGGCATGCTTTAAGTAGAAACCATTATGATACAGGAATAATGCAATTCCCTGTGTCTTTGGAGATGGTCAATATGCTGTTCATTGCAGGTTGCCATAGAGATGCAATATTATTTTCTTAGCTGAGTGATGTGCACTGAATTATAATGCTTTTATAGGAATGGCAGAAGTTAATAAAATTCTTTATGGTTCAGAAAATCATCCTTCAAATAACATTTGAAATCAAGGGCTTTGTCTAATGCCCAGTTACCCTCAGTTTGACTGAAGTGTGGTGACAGAATAACATAATTAAATCTATGCAGCTGTGTTCTGCCACACATTTTGACTTCTCTTATGAAGGATGCTATTGCACAAAGGTGCACTGGATTCATGATAATGGGCAGCAAACGGAAAGGAGGAGTGGAAGCAATGGAGAATACAAACCTATAGCTACCCAGAACAAGAGTGCTTGCAGGTCCTTCCATGTGGGCTGAGACTCCCTAGGGACAGCCACTTTCTAAAAGCCTGTGAACAACATTCAGTTATGGACATGAGTCTCAGCTCTCCTCATTATAAAATCACAGAATCACAGAATGGTTTGGGTTGAAAGAGATCTTAAAGACAACCTAGTTGCAGCCCCTCTGCCATGGGCAGGGACTCCTTCCACTTGCCCATCTGCTCAGGTCCCCATCCAGCCTGGGCTTGGACACTTCCAGGGGTGGGGCATCCACAGCTTCTCTGGGCAACCTGTACCAGTGCCTTATCCCTTGCACAGTAAAGAATTTACTTCCTAACATCTAATGTAAACCTGCCCTCTCTCAGTTTAAAACCATCATTCCTTGTCCTGCCCCTATCTGCCCATATAAAAAGTCCCTCTCCCTCTTTTTTATAAGCCCCTTTAGGTACTGGAAAATTGCAGTAAGGTCTCCCCAGAGCCTTCTTTTTTTCAGTCTGAACAACCCCAGCTTTCTCAGGCTGCCTTCACAGCAGAGGTGCTCCAGCCCTCTGAGCATCTTTGTGGCTCTCCTCTGGACCCACTTATACAGGTCCACATCTTTCTCGTGTTGAGGACCCCAGGCCTGGATGCAGCACTCCAGATCAATCTCATGACGGCAGACAATAGGTGGAAAATGACCTCCCTCAACCTGCTGGCCATCTCTCTTTTCATAGAATCACAGAATAACCTGAGTTGGAAGGGACCCACAAGGATCATCAAGTCCAACTCCTGGCCCTCCTCAACGCCATCCCCAAGAGTCACACCATGTGCCCAAGACTAGTATCCAAACACTCCTTGAGCTCTGGCAGGCTGAGGCTGTGACCACTTCCCTGGGGAGCTGTTCCAGTGCCCAACCACCCTCTGGGTGAAGAACCCTTTTCTGATATCCAGCCTAAACCTCCCCTGACACAGCTTCAGGCCGTTCCCTCAGGTCCTGTCACTGGGCACCACAGAGAAGAGATCAGTGCCTGCCCCTCCTCTTCCCCTTGAGAGAGAGTTACAGACTGTGATGAGGGTCAGCTGGGAGTTATCATTCTCACACTCGTAATTCTCCAGCCCAGGGCACTGATGCCCCCTTGGCCCACCATCCATGTTGAAAACAGAGGCGAAGAATGCATTAAACACCTCTGCCTTGTCTCTGTCACTATTCATGACCATCCTCATCCTGCAATGGGCTGACGCAGCCCAGGATGAAACAGGCCTTCTCTGCTGCAGGCACACATTGCTGGCTCATGCCCAGCTTTTCATCCACAACAACCCCCTAGTCCTTCTCCACAGGGCTGCTCCCAACGACTTCTTCTCCCAGTCTGCACTCACTGATGAAGATACTGAAGAGCACTGGTCCCAAGACAGAGCCCTGGGGGACACTGCCAGTCACTGGTCTCCACCTAGACATAGAGTCATTGACCAAAGCACTCTGGCTGCATGCATGCATGCATCCATCTCCTTATCCACTGAATAGTCTATCAATCAAATTCATGTCTATCCAATCTGAAAACAAGGATGCTATGTGGGACCATATCAAAGGCCTTACAGAGAGCAGATAGATGACATATGTCATCTTCCCTTGTCAGCTGTTGACATCACTCCATCATAGAAGGCCACCAGATTGGTCATGCATGACCATGCACGACCCTTAGTAAAGCCGTGCTGGCTTCCCCAATTCACCTAACTCTAACCCTTGTCTTTTATATGTCTCAGCATTTCTTCTAGGAGGGTCTGCTCCATGATCTTGCCAGGCACAGGGGTGAGGCTAATTGGTCTGCAGTTCTCCATATCTTCCTTTCTCCCCGTTTAAAAAATGGGAGCATTGTTTCCCTTTTTTTTCCCAGTCACCAGTGACTTTGTCTGATCACCATGACTTTTCAAAGGTGATGGAGAAAGGCTTGGCAACAACATCAGCCAGTTCCCTCAGGACCCTGGGATGCATGCCAGCAGTTCCCATAGACTTGGGGCCATTCAATTTCATCAGGTGGTCCCAAACCTGCTCTTCTCTTACAGATAGAGAGTTTATGAGGTATCTTGGGTGCCAGCTTTGAAACTGCTTCCTGAAGTTATGAGTGAGTATAAATAAAATCTGCTGCTGCTAGAGTGGAGGGTCCAGGGGCAGGCACAGTGGTCTAGCTGGCACCCTGTTTTAGCACGTACAGCATGGCAGGGATGAGGCCGAGGTACAAAACTCCAGCATGGCTGCAGACGTCAAGCCCTGTACCCTTACCTCAACAAATAAAGAATGAAGGAAAGGCTTTGTGCTTGTCAGAGCCAAAGCTGTGATTTAGCTACATTTCTGGTGACAAATCTGAGTGAGAGGAAGGTGCAGAAAGCTCAGGCTGCTGAAGGCATATCTCTGCACACTGGATTTTTTTTGTTTGGTGGGGAAGATGTTTTGTTTGCTGAAATGAAGCACACTGGCTGAACATTAAGAGGGTACAGATAGCCACTGTTGAACTTATGACCTCCGCATCCCTCATGGAAATGTTGCTCACAGAAGTTCTCGAGATTGTTTTGCACCATAGCCACCATGGTTACCTGTGTATGCAGCTGCCTGGGGCAGCAGGCCTTGAGCCAAATAGTATTAAATACTGACTTTTAATTTGCCAAGAGTAATTAGAAGAGGTATGAAATGAATTTTTAGATAACATTGAAGTCACTGCCAGAGCCAGAAATGCCAAAATATTTCTTGGCAAGAAAAATCTGTACGTCAGTAAGCAACTCTTTGCCCAGAAAACCACCAGTTTGAGGTTGTTGGCCCATTTCCTGTGTTCTGCAGGGGTGTAGGATGCTGCAGGGAAGGGCGTGCTGGTGTTTTCTGCTGGTCAAATGGCTTGTGGGACCCCCTCATCATAGTCCATTATGTTGCCACGCAAGCACTTGCATGTAAGACAGGCAAGTTAGATACAGCCCAGTCAACCCCGTGGGCAGATTTGGGTTTTCCTGTACGTGGCTCATGGATGCCTCTGCCATGGAGCACAGTGCTCTGCATGCTTTGGGAAGACTGGGAGTGTCCCACATAAGACCATGCCACAAGCAGCTGTTGCTGCAGCCTGGGCTTTAGGTGCTTTGTCTTGCTCTCACATATCTCTGTAAAGCCACCTGTGTTGTGTGCCAGATGGCAAGCAGAGGTGACAATCACAGTGTTTGGTGGCATTTGTGTGAGACTAGATGTTATCCATGAGAGGGTTTCCTCCTTTCAGGATGCAACAGTGCAGGTTGCTGAGCTCTCACTTTCTCTGAAACCAAGGTGAAGATGCTCACAATATTTCAGGATAGTTTTTTGATCTGAATAATTGATTTAATAATTATTTTGTAACTCTTTGATTTAATATTGAGCAACTGATTGCATCAGAACTGGACCATGCTGGCTGCTGTACAATGGCCAGGTCATTCCCTGCAGGTTAAAGACAGCCTGGCCAAAAGAAAGAGAAAGTGAGTGTTTTTTATTCAAGGTCACACAAATGTTTTGGGAATCTTATCTTCCTCTCCTGTGTGCCAACCTAGTGCTCTCTTCCCCAAATCAAAGTTTCTTTCTAACAGGCAAGCAGATACAGTCTGTGCCCTTACCTGAGGTTCAGAATATACATACGATGTAAAGAAATTTTCTAGTCCTATCTGCAATGAGAAGTCAGTGGAAAAGTTGGGGTTGGTTTTAATATCTATGTGTCCTTGGTCATGAGAGAATTATTTCACTGTATTAGAACTGCCGACATTTGTTTAAGTGTTTATATACCAGCTTAAAATTCTCCTGGTAGTTATTGCCAGAATCCTAAATAGTTAAAAGATATGGCTTAGACTAGAGCCTAGACTATAAGCATAGATATAATGGTAGGCTTCCTTTTTCTTTAAAAAAGCCTCTATTTGTATCAGCTCATTTGACTTCCTTCACGAATAATACCAGCCCACTGCTTTTTACACAGGGGATGAAATATTGGCAGTTCTGGACACCGGTGTTATTTCATACTGGATTGCAGAGTTTGTTTACATTTTCTCTTGTGAAACCATCTGCTCGGAGGATGCTTGACCCTTTTTTTTTGGTAGTAACCTAACTCAAAAGCATGGGGCTTCACAAACCATCCCAAGGTGGTAGTTGGCATGTCTTTACCACAGTGAGTTAAATTAAATTGTTCTCCGAAGGGTTACTAAAACGGAAGTATTTTAGGAATGCAAACTCAGGCTTATAAGCTCCACATGATCTACCAATGTGTTTTTCTCCTTTGCATAAGTCAGAGCTGTACTTTCCCTCCCTGGAGCCTGTGAAACATCAAGCAGCACATAAGTAAGCAATAGGCATGCTCCTTCTGACTAGCTTTACTATAGAAAGAAGTGCCTGGCGAACGACACCCCATAGGCATTTGTTCTTGGGTGCATCATCCCCATGGACCAATTTGATTTCATTTTTCAAATGAACCCTGCTTTGTGACTCTTCTTTCACCAATTTGTGTGCCCCCACTGCCTCTATGGGCTTGGGAAGAACTCAGTACCCCACTGTGGGTTCTGAAAGTCCAGAGCACGTTTCTTCCCTAGGTTGTTTCATGGAGGATGAGTGTTCTAAAGTGCATGCTACAACCAGGGGTCTGCGCCAGGCACTGGAGCCCATGGCCTGCCCCCACCTGCTGTGCAGTGGGGCTAAGGGAGCCCAGCAAGGTGTGTGCTGCTGGGAACTTGCTGCAGGCTGCAGAGATCACTGACAGAAGCTTAGCTCTAACTTTTTTAAGCTGACTTAGCAGCAACTGCTTCACTCTTCAGTGTACGTCAATAAAATCAGTCAAGGCTTGTATCTGACCTAAATCTATGTGACTGCTGCAGAACTGGTACCCACTTGCAGCAAAAAAGGACTTGCACTGCTGCGTCCAGCAGAGAGGTCCCAGATCAGCCAAGAAGCCCAAGAACTTGGCATTTGGGATGCTTGTGGATAGGATACAGAAGGCTTAAACCCTGGCATGGCTGAGACTTGGCACATCAGCTGCAGAGAGAGACCTGACCTCCTGCTCTCCCAGGCTGTGTCCCGCTCCACAAACCCTTCCTGTGACATCCTCAGGTTGCACACCTGAAGATGTCCATGCTGGCCCATGCTGGGGAGGTGGGCACCTGTCCCACCTGAGGATTCATTGCCGCTGGGTAGGACTCAGCTGAGCTGTGTTTAAGCCTGCTGGGAAAATCCAGATTAAGTAAAACATGTCTGTCTTTTGCCAGTGAGTTCAATGGGTAGAACAATGACACAGCGAACAGAAAGCCTGAAGTTTACATTCAGAAGTCTTAAGGAGACGAAAAACATTGCCAGTAGGTAAGCAGGATAAGATCTCTGTAATTGCATATCTCCTTGTAGATCCAGTCCTAGGGCAAAACTGACAACTTCATGTCAGTAATGTCTGTGGCTGTTCAGAAACACAGCTAAACCCTGGGCTGAGCTGTGTGTTTGTATCCCAAACCAGAGAGCGACAGAGCTGGAACTATGGTGGAATGTTAACATTGCCTAACTTTCCACTAAAACATCACAGTTTCTCTTTCTTTTGACTTCGCCAATTTTCAACTGTTGGGGCCAAAATTCTGCACACCAGGTGTTTGCCTCAGGCTGAGAAAATCTGAAAAATTTCAGCCAAAAGATGTGTTCCTTTTATGAAAGGATGAGGTAATGGGAGCACTCAGGTGAGCTGCCCACCCAAGAAACTCTGGAAGAGTTTCCTCTGTGTGGCTCCTAAAACCTGGCTCTGGGAGCTGGGTCTCCATCTCTACCATTCCGTGTGTCAGGGAGCAGCTTTCTGCCTGCCCCAGTACGAGGGCTCAAATAAGACCAAGTCTGTGCACACACTCCCATTCCAGCAGTGGAAGCAGCTGAAATTTCCCAATTGTGGTGGACATCTGCCTAATTTTGGGACTAGCAGTGATTGAGTATGTGCTGCCCTGGGTACCCCCATGCCCTGAAACAAAGGAGGAGAAACTGTTTGACTCTACCCATCCTAGACATGATGCAGTTCAGAGGGAAGACAGTGATCCTGAAGGAGGTGCAGGAGATAGCAAGTAGTGGGTCAGACCGATGCATTGATTTTGTTTCCAGGCCTGCGAGAAAAACCATTACTGCTCCTCATCCTGTCTTTTCCACCTGGGGCAGCATGGGCTGTGCTCTTCAAAGGAGAAAACAGAAAGTACAGACAGGGCAACCTGTGTTGGTGCTCACTGGTTTTGCCCCAACCGCAGCATCCAGCCCATGTCCTGCTTAACTCTTCGATTCAACCCCTGCCTTCCCACTTCCCTCTGTGCTGGGGGAGGGGAAAACTGCTTTCAGGTGGCAGAAAGGTGGCAGCTTTGAGCCTTTAGATGCCAGAGAGCACCACATGTAGCACCTAGCCTCCTTCAGTGCACCCCTGTTTTGAACAGGCGACCTGCTCCTTGCCCATGCACCCCATCTGCAGTAATCCTGCTCAGTGTGGGCAATCACCCAGAGCAGTGCTGGGAATATGCGAGAGAACTATTTCATAATATAGATTAAAAATACCATTATCAAGTCAACTGGACAGTCTGCCAGCATGGATAAGTTTGGCAATAAGCTTTTCCTTGTTCTTTCTATTTTTCTTTCCTGTTTCTGCATGACTATATCTTGGCTGAAATCCTGCATGTTGGGTTTTGGAAAACTTCAGTACTGCACCCAGCCAGAAACAGATGCAGGTATAACCAGGGCAGTTACAGGCTGTCATCAAGGGGTCAACCCAAATGCCCACCACCAGAAAGTGGCAATGGTGCAGATTGTTTCAGAGGATACTGAGAAGACGCAGCACCAATGGAAAACCTATGTCTAACTTCTCTGTGTAGACACATGCACCCCTGGATGTGCTACTGAGTCCTTCTGCAAGTAAGGGTGCTGAATACTGCATCAAACCCAACTGGGGAAGAAGACAGGAAGAGGGATCATTAGGGTGCCCAAGGGCTTGTTCTCAAGGCCGTACGTGCTCTTGCCTTCCTCTGTTTCTTTTTGATTGCTTGTCAGCTTCTCAGGCTGTGCTGTCAGTCCAGCCTTGCTCATTCATGCGTTCATAGTTTATCCAATTATTGCATCACCGGCAGTGAGGAAGTGCAATAGACTTTCCTACCCGCTGCTAAGAGCAAATGGCAGGGGAAGTATGTGTGTGTGGGGGAGGTGTGTGGGGGTGGCGGTGTGTATGCAGGTTGCTTGGAACTTTCTCTAAAGCCGGGTGGTAAATTTCAGAATATGCTAGGTAGGTAAAAGTGGGTAGGAAGGGTTTCTTGCTAGAAAGACCCTATTTAGGGAAAATAAGTTGTATTAATTAAAACACATAAGTGTTCTTTTGGGGTTTTTGGCTGAGTTCCTTACAATTTCTAGCTTGTTTCTACTTCCGCAGAATGACCCTCTGGTGCAGAAAACCTCCCTGATCAACTAATTTTTTTCAAAGAGATCCTGGAGAATTACTGGAACAAGTCTGCCATTTCTCCTAATGCTGACCACATTTCAGAGCTGAGGCATCATCCATTAAGTCTCACTCTAACACTCACCTGCCTCAGCACTTCCTCCCACCTGCTCTTTACATCATTGTCATTCCCAATTTTAGGTCCAAAACCTGCTAGGGGATGGTAAAAAATAAAGCAGCTCATCAGCTGTTTGACTGTGCTTTGATAGCAGCACTGATATCACTTTCCAAACACAATTTCAATGCTATGTTTTGGGCATTGCTGCTGGTGGGTTGGTGGGGTGTCATGCACGGCTGACTCTGGAATCTGAGAAGCAACCTTTACTATGAATCAGTTTCTAAATTGTTTCACTTTGAGGCCTCAGGGACCCGTTCTCACCCAGGCTGTGCTATTAACAGCGCCTGCTGGGACTGGAGGAGGTTTCAGTCACCACCACATTCACATAATGACAATGAGAGCTGAGGAGGCACAAAATAACAAACCCAGGGGCTGCAGCTCATTCCCTGGGGTTCTCTCCTGTCCTTCTGCCTCTGCATCACTGCTCTGGTGGACAAGCCCTGCAGCTGAGGTGCCTTTGTGCTTCCCCAGTGCCCTCTCCAGAGGTAAACCTGCATCACCTCTGTGCTCCACCACTGCAGAAAGTACAACTTCTCTGAAACTGTCCACAGAGACCTGTTCCCTCTGTGCCCACCATAGCACTGCCTTACTCGAATTGATGAAATCTAACTCTAGTGCATTTTCCTCAGAATTGGGACCTTTTCTCTTAGCAGCTGCTGACTGAGGAGCTAGCACACACATACCTGGGGCTCTGCTGCCCTCCCAACTCAGGTCACAGGCTGTTTACATTGCTTTCTTTTGACCTCAGAGACATTTTACCAGTCTGACAGCTTGGGAAGTTTGACATTGATCTGGCCAAAGTTGTATGGCCAGAGAACCAGGATAGGTACTCAGTGGTTTCTGCCACCAGTAGGATTGTAAGCGTTCCTGGAAACATGTTAAAGGCAAATGTTGGATAGGTGAGATCTCCAGATCCTTAATATGTGTAAGAGACAAATCCTGGCAGGATTTTCCAGTGATCCTTTGTGAGATCTCTTACTGAGCACACCTCTGCACTTGTGTTTGCAGAGGAAACACCTTTGGGGAAGTGAGGGACAAAGTGGGGACATGGAATATTTGCTTCTTTGCAGCACAGAGTTAGTGTAACCTGTGGTGTGATGTGAGCAGGCAAAGAAGAAGATGACATTTTGGGTTTGCTTTTCTTCCAGCTGCCTGCAGCATTTTTCACTTCCATCTTACAGTGTGCTCACTTCTATTTTATGGTCTGCTCACCTCTATCTGAAAAGAAATTGGAAGTATATAATTGAAGAGCTGGTTGCTAGCAAGGTGAAGTCTTTATGCCTGTCACCTCAGAAGAAAAAACTCATCTTAAAAAACTAAACCTAAAATGCTCTGGGACAAACTATATTCTCAAAAAAACCCCCCCATACATTGTTATAGGATCCATTTTTTTAATGACACAGAGTTAAAAATAATTTAGATGTTGGTCTGACTTGTGGGTGACAGTGAGAACTTGCAGCTGTGGGAATTAAATCCCAGAGGCCAAAAATGATACTTGCAAAAACCTAATCTGAAGCAAGAATGTATATAAGGAGGCCAGAACAAGGCTGAGATGAAAACCAGATTTCACGTCTGATGACATCTTTAGGCTTCTGTGTTTTCCAGGAGAGAAAAGACCAATGAGTGAAATAGCAACTGGTAGCTCTCTCCTGGCCTTTTTAAAGTATTGCTGAGCTCTGAAGCTCTTAAATGAGATTTATTACATCTACCAGAGTAATGTACAGTGGATCCTCTGCTGAGGCTTTACATGTCTGCAGTCTTCAGTGGAATATTTCTTCAGTTACACAGTTATCAAATTGTTAATAGAGAAAAAAATGCTACTCAGTCAAAAGCAAACACAAACTAGCTTAGCTGTTGTTGAGAGAATTATTTGAAAACGTATGATTTATCTGTTAGGGACTATTTTGTTTTGGGTGATTTAGCATGCACAGCAGGTTCCTGATTCAGCAGGAAGACCAATATCAAGACCTCATTTTGGAAAACAGATCAGGTGAAAGCAGTAGTCTAAATTTTTAAGGAGAAATGGCAAATATGGTACAGGTTAATATGACCAAGTACTGGACACCGCTCTAAAAATAAGGAATTTCGCTATAATTTTTGACATTTTATCTTGTCAGAGCTTTAGGATACATTGGGACAATAATGTTGCTGCTTCAAGACTTGCCAAATAATTTTCAGGCAAATGTTGAAATCCTCAAGGGCTCTGTTAAACTCTCATAATTTCCAACACTGAAATTGCATATTGCAGAGGTGAAATTGCCTTCAATCTGATGAGTGTCTGGCTTCCTTTGATCTAAAAATAGTCAGTCTGGAGCCCCAAGCAGCATCACCATGCTGCTTCATCTCCTGAGGTAGATGGATGCTGGAAAGGAAAGAGACACATCAGTGCTGGGGGAGAGGGGACCCCTCTTCCCACCCAGCAAACAGACACCACCAACCTGCAGCCCAGCCCTTCTGCCCTCCACAGAGAGACCCAGCACCAGCTTTGGTCACATCAGTAGCTGGTGTCAGGTGCTTTTTGTGGTATTGCAGGATGCCAGCTCTGAGTCATGAACAGTCACCAACAGAGTCCTAGGGTCAGAACGGAAATTTGGAGTGTTCTGAAATGGTTTTCTGACGTGAACAGATGGGGCTGAGGGTGAACCTTCTCACGGCAAGGGTCCCTGAGCATCCCCCCTGGGAATGCCTGTGTACCAGCCAGGCTCTGCACCCACTGGCACCAGGTCCCACAGACATGACTCTCTCCTCTTCTGGGCCATGGGGAATAGGAACAAGCAGAAGGTACGACAGGACGTGAGAAATACTTCTCATGGATGCCTGGAGTCGGAGCAAGGTCTGCTACTGCATTTTAGCTCCATGCCATTTGGAACCCTGCACATTCCAAGTAACATACATCCTGATCTGTGACTGAGACAGCTTCTGGGCAAGGCTGGATTTCACCTTGTGCTGAAACTTTGCTCCATTGGCTATTTGCCAGCTAGAAAACACCAGAGAACTTCCTTAATGATTTCTTTGGTTATTCTACATTTTGTGACAGACCAGTTTCAAACCAGGTCACAAATCTGTGACCTCATAGCAGCTGGACCACAAGTCCTGTATTTTTTTCCTGTAGGTAAAATACCTGTATTGATTTCCAGTATTTGTTTTGGCCTGAGAAGGAGATTTCCATGGCCATTGAGTAGTCCAGTGGATGGCACTTTTTAAAACACATCTGCTTTTGTTCTCATATGGCTATTAAAATTGTTGATGAAGATGAAATTTGCATTAAAACAATTTGCAGGGAACACCAACCTGGCCATGAGTCAGCATGTGGGTGCCAGGGCATTTATTTCTGATGCTGTCCTGCTGTGTGAGGTTGGTGCTTGGGGCTGTATTTTCTAACAGCTCTGAATGTTGTTTTCCTTGACAACTTCAGTAAGTGGACCAGAACACTGCTTAGACTTAGGGACAGGAAATCTGTACAAAGTAATTTTCCTCCATTATTTCTGAAAAAGGATCCTTCCTCTTCGTGCCAGCTTTATTCAAAGCTCTAGTAAGAGAGAACTTCATAATTGTTTCTTAGATGGCAGCTGCTAATGACAAAACAAAATCTTTAAAAATATATATATATATAAATATGTGCTGTATTTGCTAATTTGGTGCATGGGAGTTATGGCAGTAGCCCATTTTTGGGTGTGTGCCCTTAACTGAATGGCACAGTACAGCACCAGTGCTCTTTCCTCTATTTCATCCCTGCGAAGCCCTCAAAGGTTTTTTCTTCAACCTTTTAGTAAATTAAGATACAATTAATGTTTTTATTCTCTAGTCAACTGTGTCCTTTTTACTTCTGCCAGTAATTCTGACAAGGCACACAAGCAGGTGAATTTGCTTCATGTATTTCTGCTCTGCATTTCATCCCTGATAGATGCTTGACAGTTGCCTGTGTATAGAGTTCGGTCTCCTGTGTGCTTTGCTAAATATGAGGCTTGTACCTTATCTCAGGCACATCTAAACAGCTGCTTTCAAAACCAGGATATTTACCTGTTGAGAGGTTTAGATCAGTGCTCATAATTATGGTGTGCTAAGTGCTCATTTTCAATAATTTTTTCCATACTAACAATTGATTGTTTACGATAAAGCAAGATGCTGTTTTTCCAAGATGTTTGAAACAGATAAGTAGATTTTATATACATATATTTGAAGCCTCCATGTTTATTAAACACATTAATTGCAGTCTATGTTATTGAATCACCTTTGCTCTTAATCTTTGTCTTTAAAAAGAGCAATCACCATCTTCAAGCATTAACTAAATGCGAAATCTTTTGCCCCAAATAGTGATCATCACAAATGAAGTTTAAATAGAACCAGAGCTCTACAGCAGAAAACGTTCCACACCATCATTATATAATGCCATATATTACATGCTTTTGGTTTTGGCATTGAATAGTGCAGAAAAGGCTGGGACCAGTGGCATTCCTGTGCATGACTGTCCTGGCAGAGCCAAGCTGGTGTCTTGTCACTGAGGCACCTGCTCTGCAGCAGCTGTGAAGCAATAGGTTTACAGGATCTATTTGCACTTTGTATTAAAAAGCCACAACCTGCTCTGCCTTGTGTGAACACCCATAGCAGGAGCAAGATCCCGCATGATCCACCAGCATGCAGATCCTACTGAGCAGTGAGTCTATGGACTGGCTTCTCATGAATATTATTTAACCAATTTACTGTGTTTGCATGGATATATAAGTCTTGACAGGAGAGATGTGAGACCTCCTCATCACTTCTGTCTGACTTGTTGCAGTAGCAAAGAGCTGCAGCAGTTATCTTCAGGCTGAGATGATTGATTGGAAGCAATTTTTCACCAGGTGACATTTGCAATAATTACATGGTGCTTTGCTTGCTTGGAAGGACATAATCAGCACGACCTTCAAAAGGCTCTACGGAAAGCAGCTCTTGCAAAAACAATCATTTGAGCCTCCTACTACAACAGCTCCTGGCACAGCTAGGAAATGAGGGGAGTGTACTGCATGTATGGGAGCTGCTGATGGCTGTTGAAAAGGCAAGCAGAGTCAGGAGGGAGAAGTGATAAACCCGAGGGAAATCAGATTTCCTTCTGAAATACTGTGTCTTCTCAACACCTGCTTCTCCCTGCCAGGCTGCGTGGTGGAAAAATCAAAGTGAGTGGCTGGGGCATCAGGTTTATCCCACAGGCTGGAGCAAGGCTGGGGATCTGACCCCCTGATACATCCTGTGGAAGCAAGTTTTTTTGGTACCCCCATACCCCAGATTTTACAGCATCATGTGAGGCAAGAAATTACCTCACATGTTTTCTTCCCCGAGGACAGGACTTTCTCCACACTCCGTCATCATGTGGCCCTGACAAACAACCCATTTGTACCATGGTGAAACTGGGGAGCTTTCTGGGGAGCTAGGGGTGCATGATCCTGTGGGGCAGCAACCCTTATCATGTCCTGGGACACAGCCTTGTCACTTGGGTGCACCATCTCTGCTCCAGCCTGCAGGAAATGTTGGACCCAGTGTGCATTTCCACTCTTCTTCCACGCCAGTGGCAGCCCCGATCTCACTTTTCTGAACTCATCCCTCTTTTAAACAGGACAATGCCATTTGAAAACGGCAACCTATGGCTACCTGGTTTATTGAACCTCCCAGAAGAAACAGCTAGCAACAAAGTTACCCAGCATAAATAACTTTTCTGGCATCCCCACACCACCTTCTTGCTGTCAAACTGAGACCAGCCTGGAATATTTTAAATGTTTGGGTTTTTTTTTCAAAAAAGGAAAGTATACTAAATTACTTTTAATTAGAAAAACAAGCCAGAAAGACCAAACAACAACAAAAATTGGAATAGATTTTAAATAAACAAATATATAAATAATTATTCTCAAGCTGAGAGAAAGTTGGGAAAATTATTCATTTTGGGTAATCCTGAAAAGGAAGCCAGAAATCCTGTCTCCTGTTCTAGCCAGCAAAACATGCTGTCTCATCAGAGAAATCTAATTACCTTTTTGTTTTAAAGGAGGTTGTTAGATATTTGTGTCTAATATCTTAGGGATGTGTGCATGGCACCAGGGCCTCACCACCCCCCTCACAGCCCGGCAGCAGTCTCTACCTCAGTTTCCCAGAAGACATGCCAGGAATCGGCCTGTGGTGGTGCCCTGCATGGACAGTGGACATCACTTTGGCTTGTTTGAAAGAAAACAGAGTGTGCCTCCCTGAGTTTCGCACACCCTGTGGAGATCCCTGGAGCTGGTGAAGGGCTGTGCAATGCACAGGGAGCTGCTGCTGTGTCACCGAGCCATGCCAGCGCCTCATCTTGCCAAACCCAGCTGTGCCACCATGTCACCAAGGCTAAGGGCAGCCCAGGGGTGGCAGGGTAGAGATTTGGATGAGGCACTGCATGATTTCCACAGCATCTATCTCTGTAGGCACCCTTCCCATTGCTAGGGCTGCTGGCTGCAGAGACACAGCCACTGAGGTGAGGGAGTTCAGCCACATTTCTGGCTTCTTGCAGCACTGGTACAAGGTCTTGCACAGAGCTCTGTTTGCTCAGCTCTTTGGAGAGCACTGGCTGTGTTTACTTAGAGCTGCCTTGTGCAAAAGCTGGCTGCATTCCAGCGGGAGTCCCCGAACTCAGGCCAGGATGTGCCCTCTCTGCATCCTGGGAATTCCCCCCTTCCTTGGGACTGCAGACTTTCTCCCATTTTAGGCTCTGCCTCATTGCACAGATCCTGAGGGCCAGATGAGTTGCTTTTACCTGCCCTGCAGGTAATGCAGAGCCCATATTGGTCTTCCCTGATGCCTGAAGCATCTCTGTTATTAGAGTATTGCCTATCACTTTCCAAGGAGCACACCCTTGTAAGGCAGTGGATGAGGTCTGTGAGCGTGCCAGTGCTTGGAGCTAAACACCCCGCACCTTCTGAACTGGAGCCCAACCATCTGCTGTGCAACTGTGGATTGGTCAGAGAACTGCTGGTGACTCAGTGGAGGAAGCAGAGGCATGGGCGGTCTATTTTTAGCTGTCAGTAAATGTACTAAAGTGGCTTACTGCTGAGTTGAAGAAAGGACAGACAATCCCTGCTTGCCCTATTTAGGGAATAAATGTGAAATACTTCCATCCATTTCTAAAGTCTAAATTATAGGTACTGCGGGGGAGAGGTGTGCTGGGGAGAACAAATCTCTGACCATCCCTCTGTGTGGCTCAGGACAGGCTTTGCTTCACAATGCAGCAGCAATATAAAAGGCAACCAGCACTTTTGCAGAAAGAAAAGCAGAGGAGGAATGTGGCACTCACCTGGAAGTGTGCTGCAGCTACCTGACAGTACTCAAGTCTGCTCAGCCCTTCTTGAATAGAATATAAATAAATGATGGGCAGCAATGAGCTCAAGGGGGCTGTTAAGCTCTTCTTTTACAGAGAGGAGCAGTAAGGAAGAAAACTGTAAAACAAATTTTGTATATATGTCTTGAATCAAAGATAATAAACATATATCAAATAATAATCATAGAATATACTGAGTTGGAAGGGACCCACAAGCACCATCAACATGCAGCTCCTCGCCCTGCACAGGACCCCCCAGGAATCACAGCATGTATATATATGTAAAAAAGCTTCCGTTCACTTTGTATCAGAATATGAGAAAATATTTGGGGAAACTAAGAGTTTGTAGATTCACAGCCAACAAACACGTTTGGCTCACCCAGTAAAGAATTGTCTGCAGATACAGCAAACTTCAAGAGTATAGTAAGGTTGCAAGGAAGATGAGCTATTAGCGGGTACAAAAAGACACATAGAGAGGTTAGTAAATTCGAACAAGTCCCATTTTTGCCTGAAATGTCTTCTGTTGCCATAGACAGTAACTCTGAAATGGAGAAGGAAGAAGTCACTTTTCTTTGTATGTGGCCTTCCTTCTCTGGTCTTTGTTTTCAAGGTTTCCACACATCCCTTCAGATGGCGTAAGAGTTGACATTTGAGGCACAGATGTTGGCAGAGATAAATTTGCCTAGAAAAATGCACTGGCCAGGGCTGTTGCTGGGATAAGATGCCATGAAGGAGTGACTGGACCAGTGTGGTAAATGAGCTAAATGATAAGGAGGGCACAAAATAGGTCTCAGCAGGGCACCTGCATGTGGGTGTCTGGGGCTGGACCAAGATCTTCCTTCAGAAGGGGTTTGCCTGGTGGGAGATGAGACATAAACTGGGGGAGCCACTTGCAATTTGGTCTGCAGATTGTTGTTGCCATCGCCATCAGTGCTCTAAAAAGAGACTAAGAAAGCCTATTCTATCTCCATCTGTCAGTGGCAGTGGAAAAGGCTGCTCTGCCACAGGCACTGCTGCTCTTTAAAAGCTTCCAAATGCTTCTCCGCTGAGATGTTGCCGAGGTTTATTTCCTTGCAGTGGCTGTGGTCACGGAGCGGCATGATGGGCTCACAGTTGTAGGAGGCAAAGCATCTGTACTGAAAAAACTTCAGCATGGTAAAATGATTCAATACATGGGAAAAAATAGCTGAGGGGGATGGAAAGAAGGAATGACCCCTAAAAGGGAAAAGGCAGAGGATAAACAGCCTCTTGGGGTTTTTTTTTCATTATATACTAAGCATTAGCAGTTACTAATGGAGGTCTAGGGGAGTCTGTGCAGTGCAGGCCAATATTCTAGGGAGTGGGTTAATTAAAAAGATATACTCTCTCTTTGGCAACATTATGTGCTGGAGCTGTTAGGATGGTCTGTTGGCTCTCCAAGACTATTCACACTCGTAGTCACTTGCAAATCTTGCAGAGCTTGTAGCGTTTCCAAGCAGGTACCTGTGACCCACCCCTGACAGCATCCCTGCAGAATTTGAAGTGGGTGTGTAAAGAGCTCTGCCTTGTGCCTGAATCAGCCATGTCTAACCCTATGCTGTGCTCCTGGGACTTGAACTGCTGATATTCAGCTTGGCATCTACCTGCTCCTCATCCTCACCTGCCTTCCTTCCATCACCTCTGTGGCTGGAGGAAGAGGGCTTGTTTATCTGCTTTGGCAGAGGAAGGCACAGGAGCACTTTGAATTTTCCACATTGAATTATTGATGTAAATGTTGGTGAGAAACCAAAGACCGAATGTTTAAAAGCATGGGAGATATTAGAGCCACATGGGTTTGGTGGTTGAATCACCCAAAAATAATCTCTTTAACTTGCTGGGCTAGGATAAAAGTCACATCTCTAAGAATGCCACATAATAAAAAAATCAATTTAAAGTTGATTTTCCCTGCAGAGAGCCTGTCTGGATTTGCATTTCCTCACAGTTGGTCTTTGTGCGCAAGATGTTCCTCATGCAGAGCTGCAGCTTCTGCTCTCTCTGTGCTCCCAAAGCTCCAGCCCAAGGCTGGCAAGGCAAGGCACTGGTGCTAAGGAATCTTGTGCTGCTGTGAAACATGACATTCATAACGCACCGACTCCTTCTTTTCAAAATCAGCCTTTGCCATCCTTTTCTCTCCATGTCTGCAGAAGACACCATGCTGGAAGTCAGCAGGCTCACAGTACCCAGCGGCTGTGGCTGTCCCTCAGACACCTCTCCCTTCCTTTCTGTGCATTTGGGTGTTTGGCTCCTAAAGTGTACAGGGTTGCTCTGCAGCAGACTCCAATTGCTCTTTGTAGGTGGCTGCCCAAAACAGGAGCACTTCAATGTTTGTTTTTTAGAGGATGGTTTCAGTCCTCAGCTCTAACCACCTATACTCTTTATTCCTCGCTGGATCCTGAATTAGAAAGGATTTTCTTGTCATTTTGCACTGGAACAAAATGGGCATTGGTAAGAGCAGTGATTCTGGTCAGTGGCAATGAGGGAAATGGTCTCTCTTCTATTGCTGCAACTCTCCTGGCTTTCCTCCAGTTTCCATCTGTGCAAAATCAGAGGGAGAACTGTGAAACACCCCAGCATACAGTGGTGAAAATGTCTTCCTCTCTGGGGCTTTGGCAATTTTGAATGGAAACCTTGGTTTATTCCAGTGCTGGACATTGCACAGCCCAGCCTTATCTCTCCTGATACTTCAGTTCCTGTCTTAGACCCAGCATGATCTTCAAACTTTTGCCCCTGGGATCTGTCCTTAGGGGTATTTTTGACTTTGAATCACTGAGTCTCGTAACTTGGCTTTGCTCTTGCACTTGTCATGAAGTTGCATAATCTGGGGTCTCTTGCACTGGGATCTTTTCACCAGTGTTTTCCTTTGGCTTTAGTTTTGTGCAGTTTTATTTATCAAATCCTTCATGAAGCTTCCTGCTACTGCAGGCAGTAATTATTCTTATGTGTACAGACACTGCACTAGAAAAATTTCCGTTGCCTCTAAACATACCTGTTTAGCATCAAAATATGGAGTGTGGCTATTTTTGGCAATTGCCTTGTAATGGTCTTTGCTGCAGAGAAGTTTTCTGACCACAGATTCTGTAGTCAATGTGTCCTTCTCTTAGACCTGGATGTTCTGTTGCTTGTGGGTTTGTATTTTAGCATTGCCACATCTCCATCTTTAGACATTCATTTCCTTCTATAGCTCTGAAGAGCAACACTTTAATTATTTTTCTTCTGTTATGTGGAAAAACACTTCTTTGTTGATTTGACCACTTGCACTTTGAAACCTTTTGCCTTGTTTTCATTGTTTTGTTATGTCTTGGCTGAGCCAGTGTAGTACATCAGCCTTAATTGGAGAGAAAGCACAGGGTGTGTTTGCTTTTCCCTGAAAACCATTTTATGCTTCATAACAAATTTTAAAGGCCTATAAAATTAATTAATAGCCTGCCTGAGCGCAGCTGCTGCTGAGGGGAAGTACAGCCTGCCCTGTCACAGAGCAGTGGGGAGTCCACCATCCTCTTTCCCCTCTCTAAAGGCACTGTTTGTGTTTTGGGGCTGGAAATACTCTATGAGTAACTCAGTGAGCAGCCGACCCTCTGCATATCAGTGGGATTTCTGCTTGGAAAGGGAAGTAGATTATCTCCAGGAGTGGGTACAAGTTGCCTTTCCTCCAGCAGCCCCTTCACAGCTCCCATTGCAGGGCTGGGGGGCCAGCAGGACTGTCTGGAGGGAAACAGGAGCTCCCCTGAGGAGGCTGGCGGTGAGACACTATAATTTCAGTTCTCCTAGGGGTTAAAGGAACAGAATTTACCTTTATTTTAGTTTGGCTGTAGCTGAGCCTCTGGTGCTGCTAGTTCTGCCCATGGTGTGCCACACAGCCACCAATGGCTTATGAAAGCTGCACAGGAGGGGATGGTGGATTTGCTCCTCATCTTCCCCTCTCCTACACTGCTGCAGCCCCATGGTTCTGCTCAGGCTGGCTCTGGACTGAGCTGTGCACAGGGCCAGCCCCAGATGGGCAGCCCAGCTGCCTGCTGCACCGTGGGGCAGAAACCAGAGGTGGCGGGGCAGGAGGGAGAATTGCCTGCTGGGGAGGAAGCTGGTATCTGCCTTGTAGCAGACAGGGTGCCAATTTTTTGCCCTCTCCGTTGAAGATACAGGGATTTCCTTCTGAAAGAGAGCTTAAAATAGGAGTTTTGGACTCCTGGTTTAATGTATCAAGGACAAGCACCTGAAGCAGCTGTGTTATTGCCTGTTCTGGACTGACTTCTCTTTCGTAGCCTTGGTCCATCCCAAAAGACAACAACTCCTCCTTTCTTGCAGACTTGATTTCTTTCCATAAATGTTTACATTCAGATACTAATGCTGCAGTGAGTGGAAAGGTCAGTGACTTTAATGCTTTCCTCTGGCATGCAGATGCAGAAGTGCTCCAGCCCCTGCACACCTTCTTCCACTGTGGAAGAGATATGCAGTTTCCCCAGGCAGGTCTACAGTAGTTTCTTAGTGTTTTCTTACTGACTTATCCTGACTCCAAAGTCTTTGTTATTTTCTTGAATGCTTTGTCTTCTCAGGGACCTTCAGGACTTTCGATTATGAAATTGTTTCAAAGTATTAATTTGCTCTGTTAAACATTAAAAATATCAAAGAGAAGGCCACATTTGGCTTTCTCATTGTGTGACTTGCAGAAATAAAACCAAACACAGGCTCACCTGAATCTACAGAGATGTGATCCACCTGAAGGGTGATGCAATGGATCTGTAGAGCAGTGCAAGTGAGTAAGCGTAGGGCTAAGTACCAAGGTAGGTGTAAGTACAACAGGAGGGGCAGAAAGCAACCCCTACTCGGCTGTCTGCAGCTGCTGGGCCACCAGCATGATAGCCCAGGTGCCACAGAACTGAATATGGATACGCACTTCGGGAGGAGATCAGCTGCAAATTCCTGAGCTGTCCTCACATGCTCCTTGTGCGAGGACAGATCCACCTGAGTGTGTCACGTCTGGTGCCTTGTCTGCACCTCCCACTGCAAGGTGCTCATCACACCCTCCTTCTCTTACACTGCTGAAAGCTCCGCGAGCGTTATCCTGGCACACATGTGGGCTAAGTAATAGCCACAGTTAACACACCTCTTTGTAATTAGAGAATAGCACCTGGCCTTGCCTATGAGGCTTGAGCAGAAGCCAAGCTGTGTGGGTGGAGGGTTTCCCCAGAGGTCCTGGCAAAGACGGGGCCAGGCGATGGATTGATTACAGCTGTGTGTGAGGGGGTTTAAAAATAGCTCTCCAACTTTCCAGAGGAATGTATTTGTTATGGAGTCACTGAAAGGCTGTAGTAAGAGATCCAGGAGCAGCCTCTGGGAGCGAGCCAAGAGACAGAGCTTCTTCTGGGCACAGTGTTCCCTGGAAAGGCAGGCTTGGGCTGCTGAGCAAGGAACCTGCTCCTGTTTGTTTGCCCTCTGTGTTCAGGGAAACAAGACTCTGTGTATGTCTCATATCATAAATAAACATTGCTGCACCAAGGAAATTCTTGATGTATCATCCGTTGTATTGTAGTGGAAACAACCTGGCAAGACCCCACTTATTGGCTAATCCTCGGGCCAGATGGAGGTAATGATATGTTTCAAATGTTAATTAACTACTTCGTTACGTGTCTGATTTTCTGGTTTTAAACAAATAACTAAGAAGGCTTGTTCAGCAAATATATTTACTGGTGCATCCTGGTTCACTGCTCAAACCAACAAGATGTCAGCCTTAACAGTGAAATTGTTAGCTTGGGTGTAACAGCAGAGTTAATCACTAACACATGGGGAACACAGAGCAAAAAATCTGCAAATGGACAAGGAGCATGGCAGGGAGCTGAAATAAGGGACACACGTTCTGCTACTCTGCAAGAAAAAGAGGTTTCCACCTTTTAGATACACAGAGATCCTAATTAACTGTTCATGATGGTGATGCATTAGGATGAAAGGGGCTCCCATGAGTGTGGAATTAATGCACAGGTTCAGGTGAGTGTTTTCCCAAATACGTTCCCTAAAACACACCTCCAGCAAACACACTAGGATGGGTGGTAAAGAAGCCGTGACATTCAGGTTGGTTAGGGCAAAAAATGTGTATGGCTTCAATGGAAAGAAGAGATCCCTTAAGAAGGAGCAAAATAGAAGCAAGGGTTATGCTGAGGGAAAATAAAAGGAGATGGAACCATTGTGCAGGGTCGGGGGAGATTGTGGAGGCCAGGCTGAGATTGTGGAGGCCAGGCCATGGGGCATCCTGGTGCAGCATCATGGAGCTGCAGGGTTTTGTAATCTCAATGCTAGGATAAAGGCCAGTGAAGTGCAGACTTGACAGCACAGAGGAGCAGAGGCATTGGCTGTGTGTGGAGTGAAAGGTAGGTTAGTCATATCAGGAGTCAGAGCATCCTGAGATAGAGGGGAGTTGATTCAGAGCAGTGGTTTACCCTACATAAATCCATGGAGTCACACCAGCCACACTAGCATGCATAGGAGGTCTATTTGGGCCTAGGAGTCATTTGTTGCAGGACGAGTTGGGTTTTTATTTCAGGGGTAAGTTTTTGGAGATGGTCATGAGGAAAATTACTTGCAAGCAGTAGGCATTTGGCTGGGTGTCTCTGAGAGACCAGAGCTCTCGCAGTGCTCTTGAACACGAGTTTGCAGATGATATCCTCATCTTTTGGCCACAGCATGCTGTGGGTTTGCCTGCAGGGTTACATATGCTCAGGAAATGACAGGGAGATAGATATGTAGAGATATATCTCACTGTATTGACTAAATGCAGGCAAGCATCAGGATGTCTGAAGGCTTTGTGTCTGCCTTTTGGCACCCTCTGCTAGTGGACAAATTCTTCCTGTTGGTGCATCTTACACCCTTTCTGGCTCAGAAAGCCAAGGCAGAAAAATATCCATGCTGTAAACTGCACATCCTTCCAGTGGCACCAGCCTAGAGGTTTTATTTAGTCTCACATCTCAGGCAGCAGATTTGCCTGCTGAAAGGAGACACATGGAGGAAGGGTTTCTCATAGTTACAAGAAGATGGTGTTCATCAGCTTCCAGACCTGTTGTAAGGAGGTAATTTGTAAGACAGAAGGAACAAAATTAAGTCCTCTTTTTTCAAAGAAGAGATTTTTTTGAGTCTTGTATGATCAAGTAAATGCAGAAACATGGTTGTTTCTTCTCAGGTTGAGCCTTGACTTCTGTTTCCTGGAGTAAGTGCATGCGTGGAGGTCTATGTGCTCCAAACTAGATGACATCACCTTTTAGCCTATAAATCAGCATTTTTGTGAGCACTGCATCAGATTTGTTTTGAGAAGAGCCTTTGAGCTGTCACAGAGCTATACAAATATTTCAGAATCATTATTTAATTTTTCTTATTTAAAAAAACCTAACATTTGCTGCATCAAAATCAGTTGAATTTTAAGACTCTAGTGGGACATGTTTCGCCCTTCCATGGCTTTTTCCAGCATCCTCCCACAGCGTGAACACAACCTTGGGTCTGACTGCTCCCAGGAGCCCTGCCAAGCACCCAGCATCACTGGGTGAACACTGGGAGCATTCCCCCACCCATCCATCCCTCTGCTTCTTGTCCTTGAGCACCCAGGGAAAGGGACATGCGAGAAATATACCCAGGTGCACAGAGAAGCAAAGTAGTGCAAGATGTAATTTTAAGACATGGATTAAGCAGTCCCAGGGTGTTTAGCTCACACTGCATTTCCATAAGCAATGGCACTTCTGCCTTGAGAAACAGCCTGTGGGTCAGACATCTGGCATGCTGGGCAGCAGAGCTGTATCTAACCTGGAAATAGTGGTGACAACAGTTTCGAAACACTAGGAAGAGCAAGTAGCAAGTTTGCTTTAGGTGTATCAGTGACTAGGCATGCCATGTTCTGGAAACATCACAGCAAGGTCAGTTTTGAGAAGGAACTTGCAGGCAAATATGATAGCTGCAGGTTATGTTTTTCTGGTGTGGCCTTCATCGTATTCCTTTTTTTAGGGGGGGAAAAAGTAGAAATGAAGACAAAAATAGAGATTTTATGTTGGCTAAGCAGCCCTGAAAGGGCTGGAAGAGAAAACCCAAACAGCAGAAGTGTTGCTTAAAAAACCAATTTCAATCTGAATTTTTCCATTGCTGCCTTCAGTTACATAAAGGCCTTTCATATACCCAGGTCTGTTGATCTCTGATAAAATTGCACAAAGGAGGCAGCTCATTACCTCTCGTTCTGCACTGAGCATGTTTTGACGCGTAGATTGCTGACAGCACAAAAAGTCCTTTCTGGCTGTGTATGTAGGGATAATAGCAGTATTGATAGTGGGTACCTGCTGCAGGCAAAACACAGGGGATCCCCCATCTCCTCGGCATTTCATCTCAGGAGTAATGACCAGGGAACGTGAAGAGTGATTGTGGAGTTAAACCTAATACAAAGCTCCTGTAATTGAAAGCCCATTACAGCGTCTCAAGTCAGACTCTTGAAATAAACACTAGCTTTTAAAAACTCCTGCCATTACTAGCTAGTTATAGATTAAAATAATGATACATTTTAGTTTTATAAAGGTTTTCAGGCTCTCTTGAGTACAGAAGACTTCTCAAACATAAAACAATTCCAGGCATGAACAGTTTATTTGAACACTTAGCTTGCAACGATGGAGACTACAGACAAAGAACTGTTGTGTTAGTGTGGGGAGGCAGAGAGCAAAACTAACCTACCTGCTTCAGTTAACTAAACTGGATGGAACAGCATAAAAGCGAGAAGAAAGTTATATTTAATGGATAATCTTTTAACTAGAGGATGTTAGACATGAAAGCTGGTATCTTTTAAAAGAGAGATTGTTGGCAGCATTCGTAACTGCATGAATGATGGGCATGCAACTTTTTGGTTGTGCTTCGATTTCTTTCTCTCTGCTCCAAAATCATGAAGGATCATGGAGACGTAAAATGGCTCCATTAGAGTTAAATGCTGGTGTTCACTGAAAGAACAAAGATAGAAAGCAAATAACAAATGCATTAGTATGATGCTTTGGGTGCTGTCCTTCTCTCTCCCTAAACTTGGAGAAGACGGTTTCAGACCCATTTAAGGTGGGATCTGTTTGCCTCTGTAGATATAAACATGATGGCTGTGTACTGGTGTGCAGCAATAGAGAATGGCTGTGCAGTTTTGGGGTGGCTGTCGCTGAGTCAGAGCTAATCCACCCCACCAGAGCTGCTGGGCCAGCAGAGACCCAGACGGTCTACCCTTCCCTCTCCCCTGCACTGCCACAGAGCCGTCCTCTCCAGCACCCTGCGTGCTGAGAGGCTTGTGAGGAGGCACACCTGCAGGGAGTGGCCCCGGGAAGGGAACACCCTGTAGCAGGGAAGTGGAGATTTCACAGGGACCTCCCCAGTCTGTGAAAATCATATTCATGCTGGTGGCACAGCTCTTCAAGCACAGCATGGCAATGGGCTGCTTTGCTCCTGCTCGCAGCCCTTGCTGGTGCCCAGGTGCTCACACCAGGCTGGCACAGCCCTGCTGCAGCCATGGCAGCTTGTGGAGACAAACAGCCAGGGTCTGCATCTGTGCTGCCCACACTCCCAACTGTGTTGGCCCAAAAAACTTTGTCTCTATGAATGGCAGACAAAATTAGACCTAAGGAAAGTTCAACTTTAATGTCAAGTGCCACTGTTTCATTATGTGGATTTTTCAGAGCTGCAGCCAAGTCAGTCCAGTGCTGCTTAATTGCTTAATATGATAAATTATGTCTTCTGCCAACTGCTTGCCTAATTATGTATTTTATTCCTTGTAAACATCAACTCTGAGACGATGGAAGGGAGGCCGTGTAGAGTTTCCACTGCCAATCTGATGGGCTGGAGTACAGCAGCAATTTCTGTAGCTTTATTTATCTTCCTCTCATCAATGTGACTGACATGGACCTCCAAGAAGCTATCTTTTATACTCCACTCTTCAAAATGAGGACTTGCTTTGTCATTTCTCCAGGGAAGCTGTTTTTGAACCTATTACAAAATGTTATTTATCTCATCTCCCAAGGACTTGCATATTTTCACAAAATATAATTTGGCCTCTTGCCATGTTTTCAGTCCGGAGTGTCAGAGGCCAGGCCAGCTTTGGGCAAGAACTGGTAGGCTCCTCTCTGTCTGAACTCCTCCTGCATGACACCAAGACACGTAATTTTTGGGGGTTTTTTGTGGATTTTACTCAGGATCAAGCAATTCTGACAAACTAGAAAAATATTGTTTCTCAAGCCACTGAAAATTAAATTTCAGGTCTGACCAAGTTTAACATTTTAATCCGGAAAATGAAGGGAGAGGTTGCAGATGGACTTCACATGATGGTGCTAAACACTCTGTAGCCCAGAAGGGCAGCAGCCCTCTGCCCTTGGAAGCTCACAACATGATGGATGTGAGCAGAGGAACTCTGCCTGTGACTGGTTCTCCAGAGGAAGGGGCAGGAGTAACTAACTAACTGTGGTGGATGTGACCTCAGCGAACCTCCAACCTCATTCCTTTTGTCAGGTGGCTGCTTGGGAGCAGCATTGGTGGAAGAGGCAGGACCAAGGGTGTCCCCATCACCACTGAGCCACAGGGGTTTGCTTACACCACTGCAAAACACTCCCATCCAGCAGTTCCTCGTGAACAGAATACAGCTGTCATCTACAGACACTGTACTGAGCCTCATACATATTGATGTTCATATACTGACTGCTCTTCCTCATCTGCTTTAATCGAAAGATAAGCTGAATTTTTTATTTCACTCTGCAGTAGGAGCTGTATTTGAAGTAGTGCATTTTCCTGCTGTGTTCCTACTACGTTTGAATTAAACTTGGTCATAATAGCAGAAAGAAAGCACCAACCTCTATGTAAAATCTATTTGTACCAAGAGAAGTGTATAATGCTGTACTTTAAAGTGATGATCATTAGAAATAACTATCTGGGACTTTACAGATGAGGAGAAAAACATCTAAGTCATCTGTATCAGCACTGCAAAATATAAATGTCTCTGTTTCATTTGTCAGCTGCTGAAAACAAAAGTGTTTAACTTCACAGGATTTAATATCAGTTTAGATTTTTTTTTCCTTCTCATAGCGCACAAGATGAACCATGACTGCTTGAATTTTGAGATCACAACTCCCCTCTTGCAGATACATTGTACTTTGTTAGAAGGGAGCAGATCAGAGAAATGAAGACCAGAGGTCCATTTACAGAAGTCTGTACACAAAATGTGGGCAAAACTGCAGAAACAACTGTCAGAGTCACATGTGACAGCTGAACAACCCTGCACACAATTAGGATAAAAGGGCAGTTCCCCCTGGGCAGCAACTGCATGACGGATGACTGCAGCTCGCTGCACTGCATCTGCACAAGAACCTTTGGTATCTTTTTTATGTACATTTATTTCATGTGAACAGAGGCCACGCTTCCTATGTTGAAAAGAACATTTAAGTATATTTCGACAGAAATTCCAAAAGTTATTAGATTTATTCTTGCATTTTGTGAGTGATATTTATATGCTTCCTGGCTTTTTTCTTTCCTCCTTTTGTCTCTTTTTCTGTAGGGGCTGAATAATTCATCATAGGAGGAAGCACATGGATTTTCATTTTTTATTTTTGTAAAACAATACTTCAAAGAAAGCAGTGTCAGAGGTTTGCTCATTGTGACTCAGATTTATGGAAAAGGCACTGCAAAGTCTGGGATCTCATTTTAGCATGGGCATATTTGTAGGTCTACTCTCAGTCTTACGTTGTCTCAATATAAGCTTGCAAAAATTATCCTCAAATTTAAGGAATTCTGCCACTGCAAACTCTGTATAATTTGACCAAAAAACCATCATAAGTTTATGTATTTTCATTCTCTGGACACAGCAGAAATTTTAAAAATATTTTATTGGCTTTTTTCTTGGGGGGCCATGTGTTACGTTCATGCTGAATGACTTAGTAAGTTTCATCAAAATCAGCTGAGAACTCTGTAGCTGAGGAAACTGCATTTTTGGAGACTTCCTCAGCAATAAAACTGCCAATGCAAGATTCAAAAGCTTTATCTTTTCGATCTCAGTTGCACCTAAAATGCAAACTATGCTTGTAGAAGATCAGGAGTCCCAAAATTCTCAGTTTATAAGCTTGACAGTTCAGTACTTCACGTGGGACCAGCACCAAAAGCAAACATATAATCTTTAGAGAGAAGGCTTTGGTCAGCATCGATTGAGTTTGAAGTGCTCTCCACTGCCCACTGTGATATTGAGCTCTTAAACCTGTCTGACACTTGAGGTTCCCAATAAACTGCCACAAACATATAAGCCACCTGGAAAGTGTAAGCACAGTGGGTCCCAACCAAAATGTAAATCTTGTGCTTCTAACAGGACTAGCTGGAGTGAAAAGGTCTGGGGGAGTGCGGAGTTGTGACCCACAGACACAACAGGGAACCTCTGCTGACCACGCAGGCTGGGAAATGCTGTTGGCAAAGCTTGCAAATTCAGATGAAGTAAATGGCAAATTGTCCAGAAAGGCAGGGTATGCGTGGGTTAGTTTTGCTCACTCTGTGTCCCACAACAGAGATGTAGAATTTGGGTAGGAGATGCTACAGAATGTTATTCCAAGAGTTGCACAGAGAGCAATTTCTGACACAAAGTTGGTGAAAGTTTATGAGTCCAGAGGACTCCAGGACTGAGAGGAGTTTAACGTAGGTTAACTCTTTCACTCTGCAGCCGGTAACAGGACAGTAATGGTTTTATTGTGTTACTGGCTTGGGGGGGACAGGAGCTACATCTCCAAGGACTCAGAGCTTAACCTCAATTTTATCCCATGACAGGCAAACACCATCAATATATTCAGCAGTTTCGATACCTTCTGATTGCCCATGACACTTCAGGACACTTCATTCTTTATGGCCTCAATGTGCTTCTCCTTTCTGCAGTTTTGAGTGTAGCTTATTTTTTAAGGGCTGGATGACTAGTGCTCTGCAAGACTTACAAGTAGTTTTGAACTTAGAGAGATCTAGTCTCCATCCCTTATCCATACTCTCCATGTCTTTTACCATTTTAAAGCCTTCTTCTGAGTTCTGAAACCCAAAACTATCCAAAGATATTTTCAGCTGAGATCCTTCAGCTGTTTCAGAAGATACTTTGGGAATCTTTCAGCAAGAAAATCTTATCCAGACATTGACAATCTATAAATGAAGGTAGAAATAGTTCTCAAGGCTCTTGTAACTTCCTAGATGAGTCTGCTTCGACGTGTATGAGATCTGATGATCTCTAAAGTCCTCTGGCTGACCTCTGTCTTCCACAGCAAATTAGGTAACCATGTGGAAGACGAGGAGTAAGAATGTGCATCATCTCCATGTGGCTAAGGAAAGCCCTCTGATATGAAGCCATCAGTACCCTCGAATCTCAGGGATTTAGAGGCTTTTCTCTAACAATAAACATTGCTCTTGGGAGGCAGCAGCACCTGAGCCAGTCTCCAGGCTGTGCACTGCTGGGCCTCCTAACAGTTGTGTCATGGGCAGTTTAGGCTGGATATTAGAAAAAGATTCTTCACCCAGAGGGTGGCTGGGCACTGGAACAGCTGCCCAGAGAAGTGGTCACAGCACCAAGCCTGACAGAGCTCAAGAAGTGTTTGGACAATGCTCTTGGGCACGTGGTGTGACTCTTGGGGATGGTGCTGAGCAGGGCCGGGAGTTGGACTTGATTATCCTTGAGGGGCCTTTCCAACTCAGTTGATTCTGTGATACATGCTGGGATCGCAGCTCTGGGTTTGGTTTGCAGTAGGTCTCAAGGAGAGCAGAGTTTTTCATCTAAACAGTTTTCTACTCATTCGGTAGTGTCTCATTTACAGGACTGATCTCTACCAGCACTCCACCTCTGGGCCTCTCAGGGCCAGCACCCTGCATATCACAGGTACTCAGCCCACCTGTGCTGACAGAGCAGCAGTTCCCACCATCAGTGGGATTTCTGTCTCATCTGGCAGCCTGGAGAGTTAGGGCATGGCTGTACCATGTAGCTGCAGTACAAGCTGTAGGAGGTAATGCAGCCATTGGCCCCCATGTGTCACACTTCCAACTGCTTGTCCATGAGAACTAAGGTGTGTGGAGAAGACAAGGTGGGATACAATATATATGTATCTCATCTGGTGAGCTGAGGCACTGGAGGAATATTTGTGCTGTTGAAGCTTCCAATTTGAACACACTATACTTTCACAGTGACTTGGGATGACATACATGGTCAGCAAGCAACTGCAGGAGGGTCACCCTGCTCTGAGCAGCCCTGGACTCATGGATTACAAGCAATTAGCAATGACTTGTTTGCTTGTGAATGGCAGGGTCCTAATCCAGCCTTTCCTTAGAGTTTTCCCTCCTGTTTGCCCATGCCACAGAATAGTCCTGTTTTTAATATATTCAGGAATTAGATCACAGTCTCAGAGTCTTTGCGTGTAGCTCTTCAAAACAAAGTGCCAGACCCATGGAGAGATCTGAAATAATATCTCTGCAGTAGTAGAAATGATTCTTTCTACCTTTGCAGCCCATGAGCTGTGGGATGTTGAGCACAAGACATGCTTCTGGTAGGAGAGGCTGTCACACCGGCTTCTCCAGGTCCCACAGTGTCTTGGCAAAGCTAAACCTGATGGGGACCAGCTCAGAGCCTTGAGGGGTAGCTTTGTTTGGGTTTTGGCTCTGCTATTGTCAGGTGAGTACAACACATCTGCAGGTACTCACTGCACATCATAGGTGCCATGTCTCTTTTTGAATACTTACCTTTTAAACCATACTGTTTAAATACCTATTTTTTTCTCCTAAAGGGTAGCAAATTCTGCTCACCTCCTGCCTCTTTGGGCATTACTGGCATTTGTCAGGGATCTGACACACTCAAGTGCATTGCTCTTCAAGGCACAGAGATTCGTCTCTCCACTGAGAGCTCTTATTTAAGGCTCAATTAATCTTTTGACCATGTTTTGCCTTCAGCAGCCCAGCAAAGCTCCTTGCAGTGCGCACTGTGCCGTGTGGTGGATTGTTGCGAGGACTGTGCTGGCCTTTGTCTAACACACCAGCTTGTCTCATTCTCTCCTGGATTATCTTCTGACCCAGCAGTTCTTATCCAGCCATAGCTGTCCCCAAGATTTCTCAGAGCCAGCAGTGCATATGGTGTTTATATAGGCTCAGAGGGGAACCCTCTGCTGCGAGTTTGTAGGGGTTGACAGGGCCCTTTGTGTCCTCTTTATGCTTTGCATGTGAATTTTGTATTGTTTCCAGACAAAGTGAGACTCAGTTGTGTGTGGTGTCTGGAGCCTAATGCATTTTTTCCTTTCTTTCTCTTGGAATTGCAATGTGAAAAATGGTTTATGCTCTTTTTAGAAGAAGCTGAGCTGATTTATCTGACTTCAGTGACATTTCGTGGGCGGCAAATCGAGCCCCTTGTGCTTGCAGAGCAGTGGAGGGTTTGGAGCATGGCTGCGGGCTCAAGCCAAAGGACAACTGTGACCAACCTTGATTTTTCTCACCCAACAAATTCTCCAGCTACATCAGCTGGGTTTTTTTTAATGGAAAACTGCAGTATTTTGTGAAGGTTCAGCAGTACGTTTGAGGGATGGCTCCTACCCCCTTATGGAACGACTGAAGCACATTTTGAATACATACACTTCAGCAAAGTGCCCACAAATACTGCAATGAGGGAAGAGGCTTTAGAAAATCTAAATTTGGATTGTTAAACTTTTGTTTGGTGTGGCTCTTACTTTGAGACTTACCAAAAAATGAAGGCTATGTGGGTGGTGTTATAAAATATGTCTTTCAGTAACACTTAAAGACTCCTGAACTTCTCCTTGTAAAAGTAGATCATTCATTTTCTTCCAGGCTGGGGTGAAAGCTGGGTTACCCTGAGCCATGGGTGGCAGCTGGGCAAGTCTCCATGCCACTTGTCATCTGGCATCAGCAGTACTCCTCAGTGCATTCCTTCTCAGGTGAGTGGGACTGGGGTTTGTGCTCACCTCTTGCATAAACAACAAATTGGTTAAATATTTAGTCTCTGTGACCGTGGCAACTTCTTGAGTTGTTTGTACTCCCATGCTTCTTTTCTGACCAATTTTATGAATGTTTTATGCAACAGAAAGCAGAAGCATTTTGATCTATCAAGCAGAGATGAGTGCCCTTCCTCATGCAGCATCCAGTTGTGTCTGAGCCAATTAGCTCTCCTTTCAAATGCTGTCACCCTTCTTACATAAATAAATGCCCAAGAGAGAATGAGGGAGGCAGAGGACAAGAAAATATTTAGGTGTGGATATTCATGTAGAAATGCCTAAGGGCACCTTTGAGGCAGGGAAACATGCGATTTTTGACTACCATTCCCTCTGTTCCCTTGCTTGGGACTTGTTTCCCCCCACTTATGTGAAGCGCAGAGCCTAAGCTATAGACTGAAAGCATCAGAGTGGGCCAGAGAAGCCAAAAACCTAGGAGAAAGTTAGTCTGGCCTGTAACGCCTGTGGGAAATCAGTATGGTGGGAAAGCTAGTTCTTCCCCTCCTTGCGTTTTGTAATTGCAAATGGCCCCATCCTTCACGTCCTTTGTTCTCAGTTTGCTTGGTAGACAAAAGAGCAGGTCCTGCTCCCCCAGAGGGTTCTGGCACTCCCACCAAGCCAGCTTCTCCTGGGCTTTGCCTCCGTGAGGGAGCTGAGCAGGAGTGCTTGGAAAAGGGGATTCCCATCTGGGGTACCCAGGAGAAAACACAAATGTTGGGAACTTGTCCTGTGCTGATGGTCAAACGGGATTTCCAATTCCCCTGAGGGGGTGTGCGTTCCCCACCCCTGAACATACAGGAATAATGGAAAATACAGAATATACATAACACAGCCAAACTGAAAGGGAATGGTGGGCTCTCAGTCTTGGGGGTGAAGGTTCCCCAGTCTCTCTGTAGTTGTTCTTGATATCACCAGAAACCACCTGGGCATAAGATCAAATGATGCATCTTGTGTCCAAACTGTTTGTGGGCAAAAAAGGCGGCAAGAGGCCACACAGAGGCTCCTGTAGGAGGAACACAGAGAGTAAGGACGTTCTTGTGCTTGCAAGGAACCACACCTTTGTTCTCAGGTGTACTCTCACTTCAAGGAGGTGTGTTGGTAAAGGGCTGCTCTGCATGCCAAGGCTGAAGTTTGCTTCTCCTTTTTCACCTGATATGAATGGCTTGCTCCATTCTAAGAAAAGCCAGCTCCTTTGAGAGATCCCATAAGCACAAGGAGTATTTAGTTTTTCCAGGTGCCAGCCCTGCAGCTGGATATAAGGTGGGAAAGAACAAGGACTTTCCTTACCTTGTCGTCATGGGCTTAAAACCGACACATTTGACTCCTATGGACCTGGTAAGAGATCCGTAAGACCTCTACTGTGTCTGACTTACCAGACTGGTCTTCCAGCAGTGAGTTTCACCCATCCCAGGAGCACCCTGTGGAATGGACATCAGCCTGGTGGGATGAAACATGGTCTGGAGGATAGAGGCAATCCCCTCTGCTTGGCTTGCCATGGATGGTAGCACTAGGGAATGTGGGAAAGGGTGCAGCATAAAACAAGCACAATTAACCCAGATACTGCCTGTTCATCTCCACATCCCATCTTTTAAACACCAGCACCAGCCCTGGCTCTGGACCAAACCTGGCTCTGCCCTGAAGAACCATTCCCAACCAGGGACTGCTCTCCCTGAGTTAAATAGACACCCATGCGGCCTGTGCAATGCTTTGAATGTCAGCTGTCAGAGCTCTTTGGTTTTATACTTAAATTAAGGTAGCTGATGAATACTTAGACTCCTTTGATTTTTCTGTTTCCCTGCTCTGTTTTCTCATTTGTTCAAAGCTCTGGTGATTCTCTGTATCACCTGGTCCCCTGAAACTTCTCATTTCATCTCGGGAAGGAAATTAATTTAGCAGTGTTTTTTTAATTCTTATCCTTTTAATTCTTTATGCTAAATCCCGACAGCCAGATAATGTGAATAATGTATGTGCTACCAAAGCCATTTGTAATTAGTCCGTTGTGCTGCTAAACAAAATCTTAGGAGCCAGGGTTTTCATAACAGCAGGTAGGAAGTCTTTTGGCAGGCAGGAGGGTTTTTGTTACTGATTTTTTTCCCGTGCTTCACTTTTTGGTCATATGCTCTTTATCTCTGGTATTGTCTGACTGGTTGATAGTTTCAATTACTAAAGAAGAAAATCACTCTGTGAATCCATGATAAACAAAGGCCTCAGATAAGTGAATTTCAGTGGGTCATTGTATCATACTAGCAGTAACAAAAATGAAACCCAAATACCCTCACTGTCGTTCAGATGAGGTAGTGGCCGGGTGAGCGAATATCCGAGCCTCAAAGTGTGCCTCTGTTTTGCTAAGAAGTCCTTAAATTCTGGTTGATTATTTTAAATGTTCTGATTTATTTCTTGTAAGTTCTTAACAGTGTGCCAGTCATCTTAAAGATATTTACCAGTCAATTTTTGTGTTTGTTCTCTTTCTTTCTCAGTTTGGATTGTGACATCAAGATACATTTGTGTGGGCGGTCTAAGGCCTCCTCTGCAGCCAGCCATTATCCAGAAAATGCTCTGAGAATCCTTTCCTGATAAATGAAAAAACATTTACACTTCCAAAATGGCCTTTTCCGTTCCAAGAGAGAGCAATAACTATTTCAGGTACATGCTCCATTAGCCCAGTTATGATTATTAACTACACTAAGACTAACAGCTTGAGCTAATAAGATGCAAAGTTTGAGCCTCAGGAACATTTCTAGCAGTGAAGAAAACATGAATATTTATCAGGGGCCAGATTTAGCTCTTAAAAAGAAAAAAAGCAATTAAAAGAAAAAAAAAAGGCAGCTAATCATGTACCTTAGGTAAAATACTGACCTAAATGGCCAGGCTTTTACCCTGAATCTTTTGTCTTATGTTTCTCTTTAATTCCCAAACAACAACAGATAAGGATGATGCTAAATGCAGGGCTGTACACAGTTTTCAAAGTGCCCTGGAGTATCACAGGTCAGGCTCTTGCCCCTCTGCTCTACCTGCATCAGGGAGGTGGACTTTATCTGGTGAAGAGCACAGCACTGCCAGCCTCTTCTGAGGCCAGAAAAGAGGTGTTTATTGCTAAAAACACTTGTCTTGCTGCACAAGCAACCTGCATCTCACACTGCTCTTTGGGATAGCATGTGTTAAATTAGTTGTGAAAGGCTAAGCAGGGACAGGGAAGAGTTTTAGAAAGTTGAGGACCAGCTGGGTACATTTCTGCTTTCTCCGCTTTGACATCTGGTAGGAGTTTTTTCCATCCCATGCTCAGATATGCTGGCTGGTTAATAAACTCAGGTGCAGGGCAGCAGCTTGCCTGATGAAAATGAGTAATTATTGTTTCACTTTACCTGATTGGAATTTTGATTGCCACAGACATGATTAAAAGGATTTTCTGACCCTTGCTTAAAGAAAGTTTTAACTCCTAGGAAATCATTTGGTATATGGGAACTGTAACCAGGCTTTAAAGCATCAGCAAAGATGAGGGACAGTGAGAGACTGAGGGAGCAGTATCATGAGAGGAGGTCTGACGTTTTACAATTGTCTTGGAGAATAAGCTGATGGGAAAGGACACAAACAACCTCATGACAAACTGGGCACACAACACTGCATCAGGTGGAGCTGCAAGGCATGGATATTGTTCAGGGGACTGGGAAATAAAATCAGATCTGTGATATTTTGGAGGAAAGAATACCACCCCTCCTTTTGGAGAGTTTGAGGAGGAGTTAACATAAGCCAGATGTTAATTTAGCAAATAACTTTATTACAACAATCAAATACAGTTGAATAAACCATAGCTGAGTTTATTCATGAAGGAATTGCACTGTGTTCTCAGAAAGCACTTTTAAAAAATAAGCATTTCATCTTCTTCATGTTTGAAATATTTAACACTCAGTTTTGAACTGACACTGTGGGAAGAAGCAGGACTCAAGAGCAGAAGTTCTGGGGACCACGGTTTCCATTCACAGCTGTGCAGTTTTCCCATCCGTGACATGCTGCATGTGGGGAAGTCTGTCTTAACCCACACAACTCCACTGGCACTGGAGCTATTCAAGCCTGGATTTTGAGGAATTAGGGCCTTGCAACAATCTGATTCTGGTAACCAGGAATGGGCTAACTTTGGCAGGAGCTTCCACTGCAATGGGGGTGCCCACAGGAACCCAGGAACCCTGAATCATTGGGAGATCTCCTGGAGGGAGCAAGCAGCACTAGGGCAAGTGAGGAGCTCTGCCTGGCTGGCTGCTAGCTCAGACACCCTGCCTGTGTCCAGGCATGTGCCACACTCCCATCACCCTCCCTCCATTAAGTCTGCTTCAGTGCATCTGCAGTCATGCTTACAATACCCCTCTCTCAAACGGTATTTTCTCCCTATCTCTTGGCCAGACAGATGAGGAGCTGTGGATCAGTGTAATCAGTGCACTCCTTTCTTGTGCTTAGCATGGAAAATTTCTCTTTAACAAAACAAGGAAAATCCAGGAGTTGCATTTCAGGAGCGTTAATTCCTTTATCTCCTTCTCTTTCACTATGTATTTGGATGATTCTTTGTCAGGAGACATGGTTTTAGATAGGTTTCTTGCTTGTACTTCATTATTCTGGGGATTCTGCATTCCTCCACTCAGACCATTTGCTCCTTTGCTCTCTTCGAAAGGGGAATCTTTCCACCAGCTTCAGTGAGCTCTCAGACCATGTCGACCCTTTCCCACCCACCGCATTCCACTCTTGCATCCAAGCCTGCTTTCCCCATGGTGATCCTTCCTCCTTAACCTCCCCCTCCTCCCACATCTCTCTGACTCCCAGACCTCCCCTTCAGCCCACCCATCTCCTTTGTGGTTCCCACCTCCGTCCATTTTCCTGCATCCCTCTGCCCAGATGTTCCAGGATCCCCTTTCATCCCTTGCTGCAAATGAGTCTCTCCCACTCCTGCTGCCACTCCCTCTGTCTGGCACTCATTCACCAGCCCTGGCACTTGCCCCTCCTCAGCTGCAGCCAGACAGGCCTATCCTTCAGGAGTTTTCAGGTAATGGAAAAGACATGGCAAAGAGACCCCTAATTCCCATTTTCCCAAGGGGCTTGGCTGTTCCTGAAGCGCCTGGCTTTCTCTGTACATGTGGAAATGCTCCCAGAGAGGTCACCAACATCTGCATCTGGATGGGACAGGAAGCAGACAGCAGCAGGCATCTGCCCTGCCCAGCCAGGACAGGCTCCCAGGAAAACTTTAGCTGCTGAGACCTTGCAGCTTTTCCTAAGAATGTGCAAGTGTGGTTTTTCAGGCAGCCTGGATTTGGAGCTCTGCATAGGTGGCAGGCAACCCAGAATTTATGGGGTTGGTGCTGGCACCTCCAGATGGGTTACATCTCCAGCCAGAAGGGCAGGAGGGGTAATAGTTTTATGGGAGGAATTATTTGAAATTTTAATGCTGGAAAACAGTTTTGTCATTGTCTTGTTTATGTCAAAACTGCAAGAACAGCTTGGGTTTATTAAAAAAAAAAAAAATCAGCCTGTAATAGCTGGAATGGGAATTTGCAGCCCAAACGGACAAGTGCTTCCATTTTTCTAAACATCTCACTGTGGCACCTCACAATGAGAATTCTGGGCAGTGTTAACAACATCAAATGTACTCAGGCAATCTGTCAGAGGGATTGGGTGTTGGCTCTCCAGCCTAATTGTGGGCCTTCAGGAGGGGCCTCATGAATCTGTCTAAATAGCTGGAAATATGCTGTGACACTCAGTTAATTCTTCAAAATGTTGATAATTGTGCAGTCATGGTGAAGACTGATAAAATGTACAACTACTTGGAAAAGTGAAGTCAGTTGTGAATCTTCAAGCTGAGTTAGGCACATGAGATGATACGAGAGGGTTTCCTACTCAATAATAACATTCTTCTCCCAACTTCCAGGATCAGTTATGGAGGCTCCATGATGCCTCCAAGACATTTGTCTGAATTGCCTGTGCCAGATAAAACATTGCTGATTAAATACTGAACTGTGTGTGGGAGCACTTTAAAAATGTCTCTGTAAGACCAGAGACAAAATACTTTAGTAAACAAAAGTATTTTCTTTACCGTTTTTTCATTGGCTATGATGGATATAGCTGGCAGGGGGTATGCATCGGCATTGTGGGGGCAGTGGATGTGGCTGGGAGAACAGTCACAAAATGACTGAAAATGAAGAAATTAAAAATTAGTTACATTTCTGCAACCTGTATGTTCTCCTGCTACAGCAGAGAACCGCTTGTCACTGTGCCCTTCCCAGTTGTTGGCCTTGTGTGCTTGATTAGAATAGTTCTGGAAATGCAGAAGTCCTTTGAAATGTAGTATGTGTTCAGGAAGCAATCATAGGTATCACCACTCCAAAGATGTGGTGCAACACCCCTGCACTACTTAGTTATTATGAAGAAATTGGCCACTATCTGGTATTAATATATGTCTCATAGACCTTTTTGTGTATCCTGTAAAATTACCAAAATGCAGAAGTGAGGGAGAAATAGATAAAAATGTTGGTGAACAATTCTACGGGATGGTCAAATGTACTAAAATAGTCTCAGCAGAAATGCATCATCTGAAATTCCTGACAATTTGAACTCTGCTGAATGGCATTTTGTAATGATTATTTTTTATCATTCCTTGCATGATGTGCTATAAATTGGTATTTTTCTGGAACAAGTGTGCAAACCTCACAATAAACAGAAGTTGTAATATATTAGTATGATAGCCCCTAGGAAAACATTCTGCAGTTTGTGTAGGTTTGAAGGATAACTCTCGCAATTCAGGTTTTGAGGGGAGGTTTATGAATTTCTGCTTACTAGGTTAATTGTTTTTGATCACATGCTACTCTTTTTTTCTGAGGAGCTTTGGTGGGAATACAGTAGACTGATCCTGGCTTTTTACATATGGGACTGAAGTGTTTAAGCTGCTGCTCTGAATGACTTGCACTTGCCACACTACCCATTCAAGGTTTTTCAGCTTAGTGACTCAGGGGAAGAGCACACCACAGCTCTCCAGAGTCTGCCCATCAGTCTGTGCCTGGTGTGGACACAACCAGGGGGCTGTGCCCCGTGCATGTCAGTGCACAGATAAGCCAGTGAAGCCACAACAAAGGGGTTAGTGCTCCAAATGTACTTGTGCTCTTTGGTTTTAGCACGTTTTATCTGGCTTCCTTGAAACACAAACAGTCCTGGAGCCACATGGAAGGGAGGCAGGCTTGTTCATCTTCTAGGAAACCATGTGGATGCTTGTGTATAGGAGAACAGCTGATACAGAGCGAACCAATCTTTTTTTTTTTTTGGCAGGCTTGAAAGTAGGTGGTTCCTGCTACTAATACCAGATGTGCCACCAAGGGTTTCTGTGTAAAACCAGCCATTGGTCCTGGAGCCATATCGCCACTGTCTCCTGGCAAACAGATTTGCCTCTCTTGGGTCTGTCTGGCTCTATCCTGCACCGCCTGAATTTGGAAGACAGAAGGTGTAGAAGTCTCACCTATTAAGAGATTTCTGCCTTGCTCTGGACCATTTTACTCTTCTAGCCGTCTTCCCAACATCCTTCCCTGTGCAACTCTCCAAATGAGTTTGGTTTATTGGCTCTCCTGTGCTCTCTTGAGAAGAGAACTGTGTTCTCAGTTGAGAAGAACCATCCACACCAGTCTGTGTGAAGCTTACATATAAATGGAGGAAGGCAGTGTGTTGTCTTGCAGGTACTACTGGAGAACAACAGGTATGGTTAGAACCAACCCAACCCAGTAAGTCAGTTATTGATAAATCAGAGTGCGATTGGTAAATCAGAGTGTGTTATTAAGGTTATTTTCATCAGCTAGTGAGAATGTGGGATTGTGGTTGGAAGGTGCCAAAAAATGCCTCCTTCTATTTGTGGTACAAGGGGACAATAGCCTTCTTGCAGCTCTAAGAAATAAGGCATGCAATCTGTATCACATTTTGTGAATCAAAAATGCGGCCAGAGCCTAGACTAGAGAGAAATGCATCTCAATGGGAAGTGAAGACAGTGCAGAAGACTTATTTTTCTGCAGGTTCTCAGCATTTTCACTGCCTCTGATTTGGCTGTAGGCTTTTCCCTACATCAGGATCTTCTGAGATAGCTGTACCATCAGATCCAACTCCCATTCCCCTTTGTGTTCTATGGAGGTGGAATAGAGCCTTCATTTCCTCAGAAAAGGAACTTGCTTCCTGCTCATGGTTACATAATCCCAACATTGGCTTCTTGGGTTTTTCTCTCCCCAGACTCACGTCTCTGTCTGTGGTGTTTAGAGGAGTGGCCCTGGAAATTACAGAAATGGTCATGTTCTTGCTCCGGACACGTGGCTGATGCAGACTGGCTTCCTTGGCATGGTGCATTTGGGTACTCAGGGTATGATGAGTCTGGCTGGTATCTGCCAGGGCGAGCCTGGTTTTNGCTGTTCCCCCTTACCCCCGCCCAAGTTCTGTGCCCCATAAAACCCCGTGCACACCCCGCTCTCTACGGAGTTCTCCTTCCGCTGCTCTCCGACGGGGGTAGTCGCTACCCCTGCTAATAAAAGGAGACTTGGAGGAGACCCCCTCTCGCCTCCCTTTGCTCTCTTCCGCCGCTGCACCATCGCGCCTTACCTGCGCTCTCGCTGGGAGCTGCCTCGCCTCCAGCGTGAGCCACCCACGCGATGCCCGAGCCCCCCCCTTCGGCTCCGAGGCCCCCCAGAGCCAGCGTCCTCGGCAGAGGCCAGGAGGACAGCAGGCGGCAGCTTCTTGTGTTTTTCTCTCCCCAGACTCACGTCTCTGTCTGTGGTGTTTAGAGGAGTGTCCCTGGAAATTACAGAAATGGTCATGTTCTTGCTCCGGACACGTGGCTGATGCAGACTGGCTTCCTTGGCATGGTGCATTTGGGTACTCAGGGTATGATGAGTCTGGCTGGTATCTGCCAGGGCGAGCCTGGTTTTGAAGGTGGCCTTTTCCCCATGTGGTTGGTGGAGATACAGTGACTTTAGAAACCATACATATCTCTTGTATGAATTTGACCCCAGGAAGTTTTTTTCTGTGGCTGATATATACAAAGCTGCATTTCTGCTTCAAATCTACTTGCTTTTATAATAGTAGTATATCTCTACTCTTGCCATCAACACAAATTCAGGATGCCTAAAACAGAGATTTTGGTCTTCCCCCTAAACTGCATCTTCCTCACGTATTGGGCAAACATCTTCATCCTTGCACTTTCAGTCTGAGCAGCATCCTCAGGTTGTATGTCAGTAAAGGTCCTCATATCCAGGCGATACCCACATCTTGCAGATTATTTCAATGCAACTTTTCCACATTTCTGTCTGACTATTCTCCATCCTAATAGTCTTAGCCAGATTTTCATGTCTCAATTATTGCAAGGTTATTGCCCTACCAATATATCCGTTGAGATCCTGCTAAGAAGCTTGTTTTCCTGGCTTGCTGCTTTGAACATGCCAGCTCTCTCTATCCACCCCACCATCAGCTTCCCTCCTCTCTTACGGTGCTATTCCATTCCTTTCCCAGGCATCATCTCTCATCTACTGTCAAAACATCCATGTCTGCCCCAGCAGGATTGCCTCCCACCCCTTCTCCCACCATCACTCGCTTGTTCAGTTTTGTTACAAGCACTTATGTGTTGTTTGTGCTGGAAGAAGCTCCTCACAGTCATCCAAAATGCTTCTTTCTCATCTCTGTAAACTTTCTGAGCAACCGTTTTCATTCTGACACCTGTTACCAGCTTAGGACAGGAAAGTGGCAGGGATATGGACAGAAGAGATGTTGTGTCAACCAACACTTTTGGGCTGCTTACCTGAATTTATATTTTTTTCTATGTTTAAGGGCAGATTTTAGAGCACAAGTGATGCCTAATGGCTAAGCTCCACATGAACTAGCCTTTTGTGCCAACAGATCCCTTAAAACACTGCTTAATTCTCCTAGCACAGTGTTAACCCCAATGAGGACAGCAAATAGCTCTCCAAACACACCCCTTCTCCGACACATTTTGAGAATTGCCCATTGCTTCCCTCTAGCCCTCAGCCACAGGCTGGCCTTTTCCCTGCTTTGTGAGGCAACATCTTTGGCTCAGAAAGCCTTCAGCTGGGATTTTGGCTGCTTACCACCCCAGATGTCCTGGCTCAGCACAGACGCAGAAGGCAGTGTGAAAGAGAGGTGTGCCTGTGCATGCTGCAAGGCAGCTGCCCCTCTCCTCCTCTGTTGGCACCGACCACAACGTGTCCTCCTGTGCCACATGGTGGGGCAGTGGGACTGCAGCCCCCAAACAGGAGAGGCCTCACCCACCTCCCTTGGTCATCCATGGCTTCTCCCAGCCTTGCATAAAAGGGGGATATAACAGTGCTAGGACTTGTTAAAGGCACACATAGAATCATTACGGTCAGAAAAGGCCTCTAAGGTCATCAAGTCCAGCCATTAACCCCACACCACTGTGTCACCACCAAACCATATCCCTACGAGCCACATCCACATGCCTTTTGAACACTTGCAGGGATGACGATCTTGCAGTTTATAATTGGTTAGAAGACCTTTGTGTTTTATGTACCAAAGACTTTTTAAAGTACTTTGGCTGTGTAAATAAAAATAATCATGACTAGATGGAAAAAATAGTCTCCTTTCCTTTTAAACATTCAGCCTTCTAAAACTTAAAGTTTGTTAATACTAATAGTATGAATTAAAAATGGCCAAGTGTTGAATTCTTGAATAAAGTGCCTCTACGAACAGTACTGTAAACCTTCAATGCAAAAACTTTTTAAAATACTTCTGTTGTTTACGTCTGCATAGCTCACAGTATATTATTACATCTGGGTCATCTCCTGGTCATCACAAGCCCACTCAAAGCACCAGCCAATGTCACTTTGTGCTAGTGCTCTGCAGGTCCATGTGAACCCCCGGACAGAACTATGCAGAGCAGCCTACTCCATTTTTCACAGTAACTGTTCTAAGCCACCTCTTTCCCCATGGTTTAAGCAGCCACTCTTTTCAGCACTGCCAGGGAAGGTGACACCCTTGGGACAAAGTAGCATGCCTGACTCCTCTGAGCCAACATGGTCATGGGTCCCATGGCTGAGCAGTGACTGAAGCCACAGCTCTGCTGAGCCCCAGTCAAGAGACTTCAGTACTGGTCTGAGCACCCCAGCTCAGACATTAGGCTCCCATGGTGTCCTGCAGTGCTCTTTAATGCTGTGCGTGCAAGAGATGAAATCACAGGTAGCAAGAAGCACACTAATCACAGAAATGGCTTCATTATCTTGGTTAGACCCAACTACAAGCATAACTGCAGTGCCTGGCAGTGCAGTGAGGCAGGTCCAGATCAGATGGCAGGGGACAGGATGTAAGGGCTGATCTTCACACTAGGTGTGTGCCAAGCCCTCTGCTCAGTGAATGAGTCTGGATCAGATATATGTAGAGTCAGAAGTACTTGTGTTGGGGGCATCTCTGGCACCACAGACTGAGCCGATCCAGTTCCGGATTCGTCAGTTTGAAGATGGGCTGATGGGAGCGTACAATGCCACATGATCCTCTGGTGAACAACTCCTGCTTTGGTAATGTTTAAACAACAAAGCACATCAAATACCTGATCATTTAGATACTAAATGATCAGATACTTGATATTGGATTTGGGTTTGGTATGGGATCTCATGCCTCCGATTTGCCCTCCTCTTTTCATCCTGCAGGCAGAACTGATGACTTAAGCAGGGATTTCTCCTTTCACATTCTAAAAATTTAACCCAGAAATACAAGTAATATCTATTTTAAGGGAATATTTCTGAAGGCAATGAAGCTTGATAAAACAAGAGAGGGTGTATGGCTCCTGTTGGAACACCAGTATATTTTTGATATCCACACAAAGAGATTTTGTTCCTACTTTGTTTTCTTACAGCAAAGAAGTCTCCACTGCTGTGCTGGCCTACATGCATTCTATTACTTCAAGAAGTCAGACACACAGCAGGTTTTCATGGGTTTTGTCTTGTAATGGAGACTTGTTTCCGGAATGAATCACTCTTCCAGTTTAAAGCTAGTAGAAACTTATCCTGGATTTTTGGACCTCCCTTAATGGTAACAGATGCATGAACTTTGAATATGTTGCTATATAAATTACAGTCTCATATTGTTACTTCTTGGCAATTGATACACAAAGGAGAGAGAACACAGCCTAATACCAATGTAAAAATTGCTTTATATAGCTTAAGTTTCTCTTTTAAAGCACATTTTATTTTTAACATTACATTGGTTATTTCCAAATATAGACTGCAGTGAAACGCAGCCAGGGGAGAGAGAAATGAGCACACACATGTGGCTTTCCTGCCCCTGTGCCACATTGGTGCTGCTGGGGTTGAGGCACCTGTCCTGCTGCTCCTCTTGTTTCTCTCCCACACACTCCTCTCCTTCCCAAAAATGAGGAGCAGATCTTGGACCTACATTTTACACCTGCCCGGCGCTGGGCCCATTGCTCCCATCGTACACCCATTTGCAGGAGGTTGCAATGCAGTGTGAATGCTGAGGGTCAGGAGAAGGGATATGTGGCACAGGGCAGATATTTTGGCACAAAAGCCAGTGACTCATACATGCAGTGAGAAGTAATGCTCCTCCCACCCAGACACTGCTGGGTCTCACCCTGCTTCCCACAGGGCCTGGCGGGGGGATGGTGTCACCCCGAATGACTTCACAGGCAGCAACAGCCTTGGACTTGGACTTCAGTTATATCAACCTTTGCTCTTCCTTGGGACAGACCAGCCATTTGTGCATTCTTCTGCTTTCTCTTGCCTTCCCACCTCAGTAGCTTGTCTCATCCCCTGGCCCTGCAGCCGCAGCCACTTTCATGTACTCCCTCACGCCTCCAGCCCCATCAGTGGGACAGAGGCCCAGCAGGAGGGAGCACATCATCTCTCTCCAGGGCAGAACCTGCTTCTCAGTGGGAGAGGTGAGATTTACAGGACTAGAGGAGGAAGGTGCTTTGGCATTGCAGTGATGAGGGAAGGAAACCCTTGTGTGGGTTTCTTCACCACCAGGCACAGCTTCAACTGGAGCATTGGAAAACATTTCCTCTACCTTGCTTGTCCGTAAGCTGGTGCTGGACACTTTTTTGGGAAATGAGCTTTCAGCCTTTGCATCCAGCTGGCATTTTAACACCAGGGATGGATTGAAGTTCCACCTAGGGAGGTGTCAGACCTCTGCCTGTGTCCCTGCTGCGGCTGTGCAGAGATACTGCATTGGATGGGCAGCACAAACCTGCTGGGCTGAATTGAATCCTGTGATTCAATACTTGCTCTGGTACAGGTACCACAGGGCCTTAAAACTGAGTTTCCTTCAGCCTCATAACAGTTTGGCCATGCAACACCATAGCCTGCTCCTCTCACTCATTTTTGTCTCTTTGTGATAGGAGTGCTGTGCAGGCTCATGAACCAGCTCACCAGAAAAGCAGCACCCTGTAAGCTGCAGTCCCTGGCCGGATTTGGGGGTGGCAGGCAGCACTGCTGTGTGGCATCCTGAGCCGTGGCTGCCGGTTCCACCAGACGTGCGTGGGAGGCTCAGGAGAACCAAAATTTGCTGGGAGAATCAGAAAGGGAGGACTCTTCTTATTATTAGCCATGTCACTCGATGACAGCCGCACCTCAGACGTCCACCCACACCACTTCCTCCTCCTCTGAACCAGCTGCTTGCCTTGGCTCCACAGGGAAATGCTCAGCCAGAAGCTCATAATCCCTATCTGAATCCTCAGTGTAAAATTAAACCACCCTGCTGTCAGAACAAGGAGGAAGGCACAGCTGGTGCTCAGCTTGGTGGAGTGAGGGGAAGAAGGGCTCCTCATGACCAGAACTGAGGGGCTCAAGGGCAGTCGGTGCAGCATTGGCTTTTCTGGACATCCATCACAGCAAAGTCATTGCTGAGCTTCTTATCTCTTCCCTGCTCTGATTTCAACTCACTTCTTTTTGTTTTTCTGCCTCTCCTACATTTAAACTTATGTTCAGCCTTGCACTTACCTCCAGGAATTCCTCAGCATTTGGGATGACATCCAGGATAGCTCTTTTTGTTTGCAAATTTAGTTACCTCTCAAGTTCTTAGCATTGGGGCTGTGCATTAGCTGGCAATGTTAAATCCTACACGGGTTCTGCAAGGGGAATTGGAGATAGCTGAGAAGTCAGGGGTATTTCAGGAACTATCCATACAGAAAGCCTGGGAGACCATCATGGCTATCAAGTCTAGTGAGAATTCCTCAGTGGCCTACTAACACAGATTTTTTTAAAAAAACAATTCATAATTAAGCTTTCCTTGAGCTCCACTGGTAATGGTGCTGGTGCCTCTAATGCTGTAGGTAGGCATCTCTATGGGAGTCCATATTTCTTAAAAACTCAGCTCTGCATGACATCTCGCTTGTCTCCTGGAAATCTCTGGGGCACAGGCTATGGCAATCCAGGGGCATAAGATAATTCAGGCATTTACAACCATGACTGGCAGATAAAAGGGGCCTGATCCTAACCTGATCTCTGACAGCATCCCAGGATGGGCACTAATGAGCTGCATCTATGCTACTAAGCTCCATGAAGACATAGGGGCAGCAGAAGTCCCTTCCTCCATTCTCGTGTCACTTGTATTAAACCTGCTCAGCAGCCTGTTTAAATGCTAATCATTAGCACTGAGCCCCTTACTTGCCATTGTATGTGCCACGCTCTGGAGGATCAGGGTGGTTTTGGGGTTCTCCTCCTGCAGCAAAAGTCAATGTGTGGTTTGTAACTGCTCTCTTTGCGGTGACTCTGCTGCTCTCCTGGCTCCTGGAGCAAACGGTGTTTTCACCCCTGAGAAGGGCTTAGCAACCTCACTTGGGCTTAATGAGCAAACTTTTATAATCTATTAAGTATTTAAAGGATTTTACAGTATTTTAGTTGTATAAGGTAGATCTGTGCAAGAAGGAAGAGTTCTACTACCCCAGTTCAGGCTGCCCTGGGTGGTTTTGTTTGCGGGTAGGAGGTGCCGTTGGTTCAGCTCTTTGGAGCAGGAAGAAGGATACCTGCTGAGCATCAGCCTCAGGTTTAGCTTTGGCTGAGGGGTAGGCAGGGAAAAGTGGTCCCTTTGACAGCCCTCTCTTTAAACCTCCATCCAAGGTGAACCTCCTGTGGAGAGAAAGGCTTACTTAGCTCCTGGTGAGTTCTAGCAAAGACTTAAGAGACTTCAAAGGGATCCCTGCCACTGTCTGGCTGCCTCATTTGAACAGGAAGTAGATTTTCCTAATTGCTATTAACAGTTTGTCACTTGGCATGGAAAGTCTAAGTGTGGGTTCAAATCTCTGTGTGTAGTCAGTCTGGATCTTGACCTGACTGCTTAGAGCTCTGTAATTTTAACAATTTTTTAAAGTTTCATTACTGGGTTATTTTATTCTATGCTATGCTGTGCTGTGTAGGTGTAATGACTGGTTGTAACTTCGCAACCCGGGCAGTACTGCTGGCCCTGAGTGGAGAGCAAGATGGGCACCCTGTGTCTAACACAGTGTGGGTGCCTGACACCTCTCCTGGAGGGCTTCATGGCAGCAGAGACATTTTCCTCATAATGCAAGGGCCTGCGCCAGGCCAGAGGACAATGAGTTTGTTTTAACAGCACGGATTCCTGGTTGCAGGAGCTGTTCGGTGCAGGATGTGTCTTTAAGCATGAAGGCGAAGGTAGTGGTAGGTGGATGCCAGCACGCTGGTGGCTGGGGCTAAGGAGAGGTCACCCCAGCACATGCTGAGGATTCCCATCAGCTGGCAGAGGAAAATCCGAAGTACCTGGTCTGCCTCACTCCAATCTTAGCTTGACCTGGTTCAAATAAATCCTCTGCCAAGGATTGTCTTCACTGCTGTCTTTAAATAGCAACGTCTTCATTAACTTAAGCCTTCTCTTGAGCTTTGTGGCTGCTCTCTCTGCTGAGCCTTTTCTGTTACCCCTATCTCCAAGTGACAGACCAATCCTTCCTATGACTAGTGCTAAAGGCTGCAGGCTCAGGGAGATAGTTCAAAGCCCTGGTGTGTGGTCCATGGGCAGCAGAGATTTGCCCTAGAAAAATTTCTCCATCAGTTCTCACAAAGGAGCAGGCTCCCTTCTCTCCTTCCTTCCTTCCTTCCTTCCTTCCTTCCTTCCTTCCTTCCTGCCTGCCTGCCCGCCTGCCTGCCTGCCTGCCTGCCTGCCTGCCTTCCTAGCAGCTCACCATTCCTTGTGGGAACCTCCACTGCCTGAGACAGAAGGTTGTGATCAAGGCTTTCCAGGAACCTCCTGGACTGTGTATGCTTCGCTGTGTTGCTTTTCCAAGAGAGGTCAGGGTAGTTAAAGTCCCCCACAAGAACCAGTTCTTGTGACTCTGAGGCTATTTCAAGGTGCCTGTAGAAGGCCTCACCCACTTCCTCTTCCTGATCAACAGTAGCAACCACCCACAATGTCACCCTTACTTGTCTGCCCTTTATCCTACCCCATAAGCTCTCAGTTTGCTCATCTTCCCCCCCAGGAGAGAGCTCAAAATCCCATCATTATAGGTGTGACTTCCCTGGGGACAGGGTGTACTGTCACTGGGTTTTGTAAAGCCATCGCCATTTTCAGTGTTAAGAACTGCAGCAGGTGACAGCCTCACCCACTGGGGTTTTTGGGAAAGGGGAAAATGATCCTCAATCCTGCTTGTGCAAATCCATTAGTCTACACTGGGAGGCAGAAATGTGGAGCCATGAATCACCCTGACCATCTCCACATGACCTCTGAGGAGTGTCATGAAACCACTCAAGCACCAAAAGAAGCTTGGATGGCCTCCAGTGAATGAGGAGGATGAACCCTACAGCTCCCTTGACTGTGAAAGGGAAGCCAGATTTCAGCACAATGACAATTCACATCCACTTAGAGATCTGAGCTATAGAGTTTGTATCTGTGCTAAACTGCCAAATAACCTCTCAGAATACTGGGGAGTACAGACCCACCTGCTGAGATGGGTAAGTGCTGTAGAAATGGAATAATTTAAATCCTCTGTTTGCCAGATTGAAGCAAACTAACAAAAAGCCCATTCATCTCTTTAATAAAACCTTTCCTCCTTTTTTGTAATCAATATGGGTCAGATCTCTTTTATGTAACACAAGGCTCTAATTCAGCTGAGTAAAAAAGTGTAATGTAATTTTGAGAATCTATAAATGCTCTAAATGTGATGTATTTAAAAACATCTATTCTGACTAAGTAGGAAGCAGAAAAATTACTTATACGACCATTAGGGATGGAATTTACTATTCCAGAGAAAACACCAGTAATTGTATCTCCCATTCACTGGCAAATTCGGTGCCTTCCAACAGTGTGGACACATGTTTCTTAGCCCTTTACTGTGCTGAAATAGCCATTTATAAAGAACTTTTGAGTCAAGGCATGATCTGATTCTTTCCTTTCTTCTTCAAATGCATTCACACCCAGCACTGCTCAGTAAGGTACCTTGATCTGGAACAAAAGCTACACAGATTTTTGGTAGTTATCAGAAGCTCAGTTTCAAGACTGGAGAGCATTTCATTCCTAAAGCATAGTAAACCAGTCAGGAGAAAATGGGCAATCTCCCATTCTCAGGGTAATTTACTTTAAAATAAGGAGAGAGAGGTATTTACAGAGTCTCTGCCATCACCAGTGGCTCCATGACTGGCTCTTGGTCCTCTGAAACCCCAGCCAGCAATTCAGTCTCCTTCCAAGGACTCTTCAGAAAGGCTGGAGGGCAGGGAATACTGCAGCTGCAGGCAGCCCTCAGGGGTTGGCTGTGGCTGGATCTGCTTCTCTCCCCCAGTTCCTTCCACATGCTGCACGAAACTCACCAGCAGCACCCTGCGAATCTGCAACTCCTGGAGAAAATCAACCCAACTTAGTGTATTCCCAGGCATAGCTACAACCATTGGGTTTTGCGAACAAAAAGAGACTCAATTCCCCAGTTGAATCCAAGCTGCAGTTTGTCTTGTCTTTCTTGCACTCAGCCACAGCTGCAGAAATGGAGATGAATTGCAGAGCTGCTCTCAGGGCAGGAGGTGCCACCACCAGCACTGCAGAGATGGACAGAAGAGGCTGAAGTGTTTGCCTACACATCTTAGAGCAGACTTCATAATTTAGTTCTTATTCCTTTATAGTTATTCACACATCCAGGGAAGTCTGCTGACACAGACAGGGCTGCCAAACAGCCCCTGTGTCACTAAACAGCTGCTCAGTGCTGTGGGCTGTGCCTACCTGCAGCTCCTGGCCATCGGACACAGCATCCTGGCCAGCGGGTGAGTGACACCTCATTGTACAGCTCATTGTGAGAGCTTTGCTAAGTGGATATAATTAATGGCTGCAGAATGACATTTAAACGTGTGTTTGATACTTTCTCCTAGAATTAGGACAGAATTACACTACTTTGCATTCTGATTAATTCTTTTAGCCGGCAAGTGACTTCGGATTTGCATAAGCAGTGCAGTTCATGCTTTCTGCTACCAAACTCTAAAAGCAGGATGTTTTTCAGCTATTATTTTGCTTTCAGTATTTCACATTAATTTCCATGGTGCATTTGTCATCGTTCAAGAACATACAATGCACTGCCAGCTCTATCATTAATGCCAGCTCAATAGAATTGTGTCAGAACAACGATGACATCTTGCTTGCATGAATTTCAGCTTTTCTGATAAACCTAAAAAATTCTGAGCCTTATGTGTAATTTTTTTCTGACCCTGCATGTTGCTCTCTGCCCTACAGACCATCTTATTTAGCCTATGAAATTCTATTTATGGTTTCCCCCACCATGGGGGTGCTCAGCCCCGAGCCTGCTGCTGGCACATTTGGTGCTCACAGTTTTAAGACTGTTTATGCAAAACAGAAGCTTGCAGCAACCATAATAAAAACATCACAACGCTACAGAGAGAGGGCTCCAAGGTGGAGCTCATGCTCTCTGCAGGCTCCCATGATATTCTCTGCAGTACCTGCATCTGGCAGTCACTCCCTCTCAGCTAAACAGGGTAGAAACAAAAGCACAGGCAAATTAACTAGGGAAAAGGAAGACCCGTTTTCTGCCCACTGACTCAAGGTTCTTGTCTAGAAAGGGCCTCTTTCACTTGTCCCAACTCCCAGTTCATGAAATGCTTCTCCATTCTGCCCCATGACATACACACTATTCTTCATTATGTTACCCACCAACAAATCCCCAAAACAGGAAAAAATTTTCTTCATTAGGGAAGTGTAATTAAATGTCCTTGATATAAAGCCACATATCCATATCAATCTTCTGTGCTTTCATCCAGGCATGCCACTAAGCTTTTACCTGCCAGGGAGGAACAAAGGAAACATTCTCTATTTTTCTGCTGGAGGACAGACACTTCCCAGTAAACAGCAATGGGCACTCAGGTGTGGAACCCTGCCAGTTCAGAATGTTATTTGTGAGTATTACAGGATGACCTTGTTTTGGGATGTTTTAGTTGGTATTTCAGTTCCAGTTTAAATGCCACTGCTCTGGAGGTCCATGCAGTCCCTCTGCCTCATTGTGCTGGCTGTCAGGGTCACCTCATCTGTGTGGGAGTCATAAAGGAGATAAGACATCTCCTGGTTCTCCCATGTGCCACAGAGACAGATGCTCCAGCTGTAGGCTCCCACAACTGGTGACAGTGACAATCCTCCCTGTTTGCCCAGATAGGTGTATGAAAAGTAGAAGCATAGAGAGCTTTGGGTTGGAAGGGACCATCTAGTTCCAGCCCCTTTCCATGGGCAGGAGCATCTTCCACTATATTGGCTCCTCAAAGCTCCATCCAAAGAGTCTTGAACACTTTCAGGAATGGGGTATCCACAGCTTCTCTGGGCAACCTGTTCCAGTGCCTCACCACTCTCACAGTGAAGAAATTCTTGCTAATATCTCAGCTAAACCTTCCCTTTTTCAGTTTAAACCCATCAGCCCTATGGAAGTACTCGGGATGAAGGAAATCTTGGAAATAATTTCCTTGCTTACAAGGAAAGGCAGAGTTAGGTCATCAGTAAAACAAAGCTTCCTTTGCTTGTCTTGGAGATCAGGAATACAGGGTTGCAAGGCATCAATGCATATACAAATTGGAGAGCACAGTTCCCACACTCCATTCCCTGCTGCCAAGCCTGGAAGAGCACTGGACAACACAGAAAATCTTTGGCTTTGAAGAAAACCTTGCAAACAGCAAGGAAGGGACCTAGCTGTTTTGCAAACCAAAGCCTATAATCTGGAAATAAGTGAGACACTGTGGCCAGTAGCAGACTCAGAGCAGGAAACCAGGGAGCTGGAGAGCAGAGGCACACGTAGTCCTGCAGGTCCAATGTGGGCTGTGGGAGAGGCAGAGAGGGATGAACATGACAAAAAGTTGAGCTGGTCTGGGGATGCTGAATCAGTAATAAAAGGTGCTGCTTTGGGACATTGAACAGAAAAGGAAAACTGAAGAACAATGTCAAAACAGGAGCCTTGTGAAACTGTCTCCTCAAAAAGTGCTCTAAACACATGCATATGCCCTGACTAAACAGAATGGATCTCTTCTGCTCGGGAAGTGTCAGCAGACTTGCTGTGGCACTGCAGTTTTGCTGGTTATATGCTCAGTGTGGATGCTCCAGTTCACACCAGTGCTGCCATGATGTTAAAAGCTCAACATCTCTTGCTTGGCTGCAAATCACCAGGCAGAGACAAACCCCAGACTGTCCCTACTGCCCCTGCAGATGTTTGGATGTAGTGAACAAGAAATAAGCTCAAGCAGTTTTATCCAGAAGCTCACACTGACATTTTTATCCCATTACAGTCACACACACACTCAAAGAGCCCAAACACATCAGGCCAAAGGGCACCACAAGAATTCAAACAGTTTCAGTCTCTTCTGCAACTGCTCAGTCATGTTATATCTCAGTGTTATTCCTCACAGAGTATTCAAGACATAAATTCAGACACAAAAGTTGTTTCTTCCCTCTCCTCCCTTGATTAAGCTGCATGGCCAGGTTAAGCCTGTGTATGAATGTTTAAATTTCCATGGCTGAGTATCAGTCTTTCCTGAAGAGCAATAGAAAGCTGCTGGGCTGTGTTTGGCCTATTTGCTGAGCTCTGAATTTACAGTATTGTTTATCAGATTTCTCAATATTTACACTTGGTTCCTATCTGAGTAAACAGATGACATATGATACTGCTGTTCAAAAACCCCAAGGAAACGAAAACCAGAAACTCTTTGCAGCAGAAACCCACAAATGCAAAAGATATTGAAATTAGCTTTCTTCCAATGCCTTTTTCTTTGTCCATTATTTACAGATAAATGCAGTTCATATGTATGTAGAGCATAAGCAGTGTTGGGAGATAGGCATTGCTTGACGGGTTCAGACTCTCAGTACTTTTAACTCACTCAGTGACAATTTCCAGATGCTTCCAGATGCTTCAGGAGAAAGATTTCTGCAGGGAAGGACATTAGGAAGGCTGGGCCCTAAATCAAATTCTTCTTTACTGAAAAACTTGGTATGTGACACTGCATGAGGAATATACTCTGCACTTTCACAAGCTCAGTTGAGTGGAGAATGAGAAAATGTCCCTGTTTGTACATCGGTGCCTGGCTCTGTCTGAGTCCTGCATGGTTCTGACACACTCCATGATCCCTGGGCATTGAGTTACCCAGGTCAGTGTCTTTTGACGAATGTGTTTGAGATTTTTTTTCTTTTACTGGACTATGGTACTGGCCATACCTTTCACTTTGCTTCGTATCTTTTTTGCAAAATTTTTGTTTATCTCTGTTGGCAGACAGTGACCTACAGCACTTGGTGATGCCATTGCACATGAGCTGTCCACCTTCTGCACAGGAAAGGCCTTTGGTAACAGCCCCATAAAAAATCTCTCCCTTAAGGTTATTTTGTCAGGACTTAAAAAGCAAGGAGGGCAGTTCATGAAATAAGGGAGTATTTCCAAATCTATGCTGCATTGTGGTTTTAACTGCAGAGTCCCTGCAAGGCTGTTGAGTCTGAGTGGTAGCCCAAGCCTTGCCCCAGGATGGAAAGGCTGCCAGGGAGGTCTGTGAACCACACAGGACAATGCCGGCAAGCACAGCTTCAGAAGAGCCAGGCACTGAGAAAGCAAACCAGTCCCTGGCTGGGATAGGACCATGGTATATGGCTTTTGCCTCAGAAGGAGAAAATGCCTCTTACTTAATTGAAGGCGAGCTGTTGTTACTTCTGTATTGCACTTTTCTGTTTTTAATTAAATTGAATAATTTTACATACTAAATCAAGAAGTGCACCTGCAGTAAGCAATGTAGATTGGGCAAAATGTTGATTTTAATTATGCTAAGTTTATTCAACCATGTTAATGCCAGTAACTCCATCTGGCTGGAGAAGCAAGCATGGTTTAGCATTTATTTCCAGGTATATAAAGCCACGGTTTGTGCAGACTGAAAAGAGATGAGCCATTGAAAGGAATTTGATTGCAATGTTTTATTTAGCAAATTAATCTTAAGCTTCAAGAACATAATAATAGCAAATAACATTATACGAACTTCATCTACATCAGAGTTATAGGGGGACATTTCCTGCATATAAATTAGCTTAATATGGCACCAGTTTTTGGCAATGGTTTTAATTCAGTAATCTATACCTCAAAGAGTTAAACAAATGAAGGGATCTTAAAAATTATGTTATATTGAATATTAATGTGATACTTTGTTATAATACAGACTAGCTGCTAAGGTGTGGCAATTGTCTTTTGTGTTTCTTGGTTCATATTAATTCAGTTTTTGTTAAGAACAGAATTTTCTTCTTTTCTAGTGCACAGAGGAAGGCAAACCACCCAACGACACACATATTTTCAGAGGTTGCAAAGCTGTCAGTACAAACTCATTCATTCTGCATTTGGACTTTGAAGAATGTGCACAGCGATGAGGGCCCTATCTGAAAGAGCTGTGCGCTACTTTTTAAGGGAAAAAAGCAAATGTACAACCTCATTAACATGAGTTAGTGTTGTTAAATAGCCAGGAGATATGGAAAGAAGCAGCAAGTTGGCAGGCCCTTGTGGTTCATGTGCCAAATTATTATGGAATTGAAAAGGTTGCCATGAAAAGGAAACTTCTTGCACAGTGATTTACAGTGCAAGTGCCTAAGCATAAAATAGAAATACTTTAGGGGTTAGGAAATACTGAGATTTAATATGTATTTTTGTGATGATTAAATAAATTCTTCCTTTTTTAATGCATCTTCTGTAAAGCTGCTTTTTAAAGAGGTCAGTCCACTAGATACACAGCAGATATGGGATATGAAGAGCTCAGCTTCCTGAAGGCTACTGCAGATGTAGTCTCTAGTCCTGATGTCTGTGGCTAATCTCGCAAGTATTCACACAGACTATACCCTGAGATGTAAGATTTACAATATAAACCATAATAAAAACCAGCCTCTTTTTCAGCCTGAGGTTTGCCCGAAAAATATGAATAGTTACAGTGCTTTATTCTCAGCTGATTTTGTGGAAAACAGAAAACCCAGCCACCCCTGCTCTGCAGGTCCAGCATACTTCCCCACAAAGTTTCTACTCTTTCATTAGAGAACCCCAATGTACAAGAAGGAAGAGCTGAATTCCTTATCATATAAGGGACACAGCTGCAAGCAAACAAATCCCCTCTGGTGACCAGGCTCTCCTGTGCAAGGCGTTGTTCAGACGTGTGCAGGATGGGACTGCTTTGTTCCAAGAAACTCAGCAGACCTGGGAAATGAAAAATACAAGGTGACTACTAAGAAATGGTAAACAGAGGGATGTGTACATTGTGTTGCCAGTGCTGGGCTGGGCTCAGCTTCACTGCAAAATTATATCCCTAACAGATGTCACTATGGAGGGAAATGGTGGAAAAATAATTAGTGTTAATGGCAGCTCAGTAAATCAAACTTGCAGACTCAGTTACTTGGTACTTCTATCTTTGTAGGTGCCATAAGGATCCCTAGGATGGCAGATAAATGGGTCTGGATCATCCGTTCACCAGCTGATATTTGAGTTGAAATGCAAGAAGACACAAGTCCCATCATCGTAGCAAATGTGACATCCTTTAGGTACGTGTTTTGGATATTAGCTTGTAGATCAGTGTGGTCAGTTGACCCTGGCTGGAACAGGTGTCCACCAAAGCTACTCAGCTACTCCCTTCCTTAACTGGACAAGGGAGAGAAAATACAACAAAAGGCTCATGGGTTGAGACAAGGACAGGGAGATACCACTCCGCAATTATCGCCATAGGCAAAACAAAATCTATTTGAGAAAATTAATTTATTGTCAATCAAAATCAGAGTAGGGTAATGAGAAAATAAAAACCCCAAAATTTTAAAATACCTCCCCTTCACTCCTCCTTTATTACCAGGTTCAACTCACTCTTGAGATCTCTGCCTTCTCCCTCTCAGCAGCACAGGCGTACAGTGCATGGAGTCTGTGGTCAGTTCAGACAGAGACATAGGTTGTCTCTGTCATTTCTTCCCCTCAGGTTGTCTCCGTCATTCCTTCCCTTGCTCCAGTGTGGGGTCCTTCTCATGGGAGACAGCTCCCAGTTCTCCAATGCGAGTCCTTCCCACAGTTCTTCACAAACTGCTCCAGTGTGAGTCCCTTCCATGGGGTGCAGCCCTCCAGGCACAGACTGCCTCAGTGTGGGTTTCCCACTTGTTGCCACAAGTCCTGCAGCAAACCTGCTTCAATGGGGCCTCCAATCTCCATGGGTCCACAGGTCTTGACAGAAGCCTGCTCCAGCATGGTCCTCCCATGGGGTCACAACCTCCTTCAAGCATCCACCTGCTCCAGCATGGGGTCCTCCACAGGTGCAGGTGGATCTCTGCTCTACTGTGGACCTCCACAGGCTGCAGGGGCACAGCTGCCTCACCACAGGCTGCACCAAGGGCTGCAGGGGAATCTCTGCTCCAGTGCCTGGAGCACCTCCTGCCCCTCCTTCCTCACTGACCTTGGTGCCTGCAGAGTTTTTTCACTCACATATTCTCACTCCTTTCTTCTGGCTACTGTTGCACCACCATTTCCCCCCCTTCTTAGATACGCTATCCCAAAGGTGCTACCACTGTCACTGACGGGTTCAACCTTGGCCAGTGGCGGGTCCATCTTGGAGCTGTCTGGCACTGGCGCTGTCAGACATAGGCAAAGCTTCTAGCAGCTTCTCGTAGAAGCCACCCCTATAGCACCTCCACTACCTAAACATTGCCATGCAAACCCAATATATTCAGGGACCAGGGAGACAGCTTCTCACCCCATGATGTATCTCTGAAGGAGCAGAGGGGGATGCAGGATGAGGGATGCAGGACAATGCAGAGACTGAACTACATCTCTGAATTGGGTTTGGAATACAGTGCCAAAAGAGGCAAGGGAGAAGGCTGCACATCACTTTCTCTCATCAGAGAGGGCAAAGTGTCCATCTCCAGTACAGAACAAAGTACATGCTGGAAAAAATCTTGGGAGGAAAGAAGGGATCTGGTTTGGATCATTGCTGTGACAAAACGTACAGAAAAGGACCGACATTGTGCTGGAGGACAAAAAATAATAAACCCCTGTTTGTCTGCCTCTGCAGAGCATGGGGAGGCAGTGGGAACTGGGCTGCTGCCCAGGCCCAGCGTGCCCCTGTAGTGGCCTTTATTCAGATCATCCTGGAGAGGACAAGAACTTTCCCATCTGCTCAGGGTGGTGACCATGCCAATGTGCCCCAAGGAACATAGCAGCCCTGGCAGGGCAAGCAGGACAGTGGGGCAAAGAGACACCCAGGGAAGAGAGCTTCTGGTTTTCTTAATTTTTGTGTAGGTTGTGAGGGACTATTCACATCTATCCAACTTGTCCTTTCCATTGTGGGACCTCTGTTCCCTGCTGGAGCGAGTATTCCTCCCTGTGCCCTGCTGCTGGCTGCATGGTGCATGCCAGGCACTGCAGCTTTGCCAGTGGCAGCCTGACCCCAGCAGCAGCTGCACTCCCTGGCCAGGGCCCCTCCCGCTAGGACAGAGTCGGTGCCCTCGGGGCCGTGCAGGGACATTGTGCCCCTTCACTCAATATGTGTTTTCCAGAGCAGCTGTATTCATAGCAGGAGATGCAGAAAGGAGGAAGATGAGCATTGCTGGAGGCATTGGACTGGTGGTTGCCTGCTGAGACATTCTCCTATACTTTGGTGCTTATTTTGGTTTAATATATTGCCAGTCTGTGTTTATTTTACAGGTATTTATTTTGGATAGGGCTCTGTTTACATTTCTGTTTTTACTTGGCATTCCTCCTCCTCCCTTCCACCCAGCCCTCACTTTGGCCAAGCCACCAGTCATGGCCAGCAAGTTAAAAGCTCTGTTTGCTGTCAGCCCACTTTCCACCCACCAGCCCTTGGGCCCCTCGCTGAGTAAGCTTTGACAAAGCATATTCATGCTTCAAAATCCTTCAGAGCACGACTGGTATCAGCAGTCCCCATCCCCTCCACCTCTTGGTGCTCCAGAGGAGGACAGATGTGACATTCTTCACATGTAAAGCATCTGAATTACTCCACTGCAAAAGGCCTTTCTGCCTCTTCTCTCCTCGCACAGTGACCTGGGCTCAGTGGGAGCTGCACATCCCCCTGGGCCATGTCTGCACAAACCCAGATGCAGTTTTTCCACCGATTTGTGCTGAGGTGGTGGAAAAGCTGACGAATCAGATCTTTCCTGTCCAGCCCATGAAGTTAGGTAGGTGGAGCTTAACTATTTCTTTAGAGGGAAAGAAGCCACTGAATACCTTGTACATGAGGTTCCCCCTCTGTGCCAGCTAAAAGGGGAGAATGAGGATCTGCTACATACTAACTGAGCTCTCACTTACATTGTCTTACCAAAAACCACGGCTGAAGTTTCTAGGAAACAGGGAATAACATTCCCTCAGCCTTCACTTGTGGATGACCTCACTTCTTTTCTCCAATTTCTCTTTGCAGAAAGCTCCTGTCACTGTTTTGTTGGCAGCTGCTTTGCATCTCTTTTGTTAGAAGTTTCGGGTTCTCAGCCTCTTGCCCCATGTGTGGGCTTTGCTCTGTGGTCCCCGTGTGACACCGTGCCACTATTCCTGCCTTTCTACAGTGGCCCTTAACAGGTTCATTAGAGCTCCGGTGATGGGAAACCAGCCCAGTCACTTGGGGGCATTGCAGACCTCTTCAGAGCAAACCCTTGAAGTGATGCTGAGGAAGGCCTTTGCTAAGTTTGCAGCACAACAGATGAATACACAGTGACTCCTCTGGAAGAAAATCCATGGCATTTTTATGACTCTTACAGGTGGATGCTGAGATGTGATGATTGAAAACTTGTGACCTCTTGCCTATTTTTGTGTTTTTATATAATTCATGGGCAAGAGCTGTGTATGCTTTACATGCACTCAAAAGTCATTCATCAGAATATACATCTTTCCTACAAATACTGTGCACATGCATTTAATACCACTTGAGCTAGCAAAGTACTAATTTCATTTGAGTCTTTTTCCTCTATAACACAGCTGGTTAATAAAACAATGAAAATCTGATGAGAGAATTCTCTTCTGACAACCTCCGACAGCCAGACAGGACAGTGTCACAGACCTCAGATCAGTACAGACCCCACAGCTTCTCACACCAGTGGTGGCAGAGGACATCAGTTACCTCCTAATAGTGACCTCCTACCCTTCACGTGCCACAGGAATAGCTCTGGTCAGGAAAATTGTGTTTCCAAGCAGAGTAAGACTGAGGAACAAATATAAACACTCTGGTCTGTCCTTGAGAATGACAGCGCTGCTCTAACTCTTCCAGAGACACCTTTCCTCAGCTCTTTTGGCATCTGTCAGGTGCCTGCAGTCAGGAGACTCACAGGAAGGCAAGAGGTGAGGAGCCATTGTGGAGTTGTTCTTGCAAGAGACAAGGATGAACCTGGGTGAGGGAAGAAGGATGACTTTCTCAATATGGAAGTACCTATAGCATGAGGCCAAGCTTTGGGTTTGTGTGCTTCAGGGACATGCAGGAGTGAAAAACTGGGGACTGGTGGATTCTCCCTGGGGACAGGAAGAGCCTTGGAGCATAGAGCAGGCAGCCTCAGTCCCTGCCTCATTAGCATTGTCCTCCTTACACTCTCTCTAGGGCAGAATTTCTTTCATTAAAACCAAGATCCAAACCTATGAGAATAATTAGACATTTGAAGCAGTCCCTAGCTGGGAAGTGGGCACCTGAATCCACAGTTTAGGTTCTCCAGACTACTGTCCCAGTCTGGAAGATGCTGGAAGTACACCAGCATCTGAGTTTTTTGCATTTGCACTGCCAGTTGTGCCAGGCAAACGTGCATTGCCAGAGGCCTCACGGACCCCTGTGGACCCCACTGAGCATCTGGTGCTCACAGAACATGGGCTCTTCTCCATGAAAGACTTCAGTCCTGTTCTTGTCCTCACAGCCACTTTATCAAGGTAGGCAGAGGCAGAGTGAGTGCAGGGAAGTGGAGGTCCTGGAACAACTTCTGTCTATCCCATTTGGTCCATCTCTATCTGAGAGCACACAGGTACTTCTGGCTCAGGAGCTGTCACACAAACCCTTCTTCTCTCTAGGCCTGCTCCACTTTGCCTGGCTCTCTCAGAGCTCTGCTAGTACAAGAGTATTGTACTAGCCTGGCAAAACAGATGCATGGGGCTTTCACTGATGAACCCTCAGCACCAATCCCAGGAAATGAATAAAATAGATATTGACTAAGCTATATAGATAATTCATGTATTTCATGCCCAGTTGATCTTTAAATACTCCAAGGTCATAGAAATCCTTAGAATTGGCTATTTGCAGAGATCTTACTGTTTGTTGACCAGCACATTAAAATTCTTTGTTTAATTTTGCCACTGAGCTCATGAAAAAAACAGGAGGAAATTTGCATTCATCTCCCTTCTGACCTTGTCTGCTCAGAAGAAGTACAGGGATGCAAACTTCTGGGAAGTACGAGAGTAACAAGATCAGGATTTGAAAACTGCATGGGAGTTCATAGGTGAGAGCTATAGCTCCAATTCTTGATGTCCTCATGCAGCCTCACACAACGTTACAGTAGTCTCATTGTCTTGGGGTGGGCTCATAAGTCTCTGCTGCCTGGTGAGATACTGCTGGTAACCTGATGCTGCAGGAGTGCCCACAGTGTAAGTCAGAGCCCTAAAAATGGTCTCCAGAGGCTTTCAAACTGTAGTGTCAGTGCAGAAACAAAGCAGGCATTGCTCTTGAATACGGAAGATGTGGTGCCTGCTTCAGTCATAAAGACCCAGTGAAAAACCAGCCATATTCTATGATGTTTTATGGAAACATATTGATTAGAAAAACTGCCATTTCCTGATGAAGCATGAAGTCCAGTGCAAAGACATGTAGTCTGTTGCTCCTTCATGTGGTGCTGTGGCATCCTGCTAGATGTCCCTCTGCCAGGCCTGAAGCCCCCGCAGCCCCTGCAGCTCCAACAGGAGCCCTCAGCTTCTGCTGATCCAGCCACTGCCCTGCCACTCCACACCAATGCCACTGCGGAGGACATCCCTGTCTCCTGGGAGACCCTGTGTCTTGGGAACCCTGCCAGGCCTCAGCAATTCAGGGATGACGTCTCCTTTGTCACAGCCATCATCTCCCCTGCAGCCACCAGACCCCTCAGTTGGCTCCCCAGCAGCAAACACATGGTTGTGCTCATCGCAAGGGGACAGGGGTCATTCTGAAGGCCCTGGTGACCTCATACTGGTTTCTGTGTGTCTTGTGACATACATAGGGCACAGATGAAGTCAAAATGCCTTTAACTTCACTGGAAAGGGACAAACCATTCCCTGCAGGCACCTTTCTCTCCTCTGTGCCTGTAGCAGGGGCTGAGACACCTTGCTTAGGTTCATGTGTAGCCTTAGGATATGGGCTTTAGGGGCTGTGATCACACATATTGTGTATAGTTACATGGTTATATACCCATATAATTAAAAGTAATTTCGGACTATTATTGATGAGCTCTGACACTTGAAGATCTTGAAAAAAAATCTAAGTTATGGTGGTTCTAGACTGAAGGGATGCCAAATTCAGGATTTTTAGTAGGATTTCTCATTACACATTCTCTGACTTTGTACAGCCTCTCCTATGTTCACAACAATTGACTTTTTTTTATTTGAATGTATTTGCAGAAATACTCATTTTTTTTCCTCTGCATGTCTCACCTGTGTTCAGATAAATTTTTTTGGCTCGTAAATGGGGCAGTTTTGGTCCTCTACTACAGACTCAGCATGTTTGCAAAACACTTAGTGACAATAGACATATTTTAATTACTGAATAGAGATTGAATAGGGGTTCTTTTCATATTGCTGCAAATATGCCCCACGCCTCTATTTCAAATATTGTACTTGTTAGTCACTTAGGCCCTTGTCCAACAACTTTTAATATCACTGGAAAGACTGACGCTGGCTGCAGGGACTGCTGGATTAGGCGTTACAGTGCAATAGTTCTGACATTTGCAAGATTTTTTTAAGCTGTTTTTACTCATTATTGCAAGGTGTGAGGCTGGTTGAGTTCCCAGCTCCATGTATAAGGGGGGAGGGGTAGCTCAGGGGGGAATCCTGGCACCATGCTCCTCATTGCCATCCAGTTTCCCAGCTTCTCACTCTATGGTAATTAAGAGGTTTGTTCCTCCTTGGTCGAGTGGGGGCTGTTCTCAGCCAGCTAAACAATATAAAATAAGCAGACATGAGGCCAGGCATCTTGCAGGGCAGCTGGCAGTGGCTGGAAAACCTTTGTAAAGGTTCCTGCCGCTCACATCCCAAGCACTGCTGTAAATCAGCGATTAAGCACTCAGACAGCAGATTAAGAGAGGCTGCTGGGGACAGCTCTCCTGAGCCACCACTGGCAGCACCAGCAGAAGTGTGAACAGGCACAAGTGGCAGGATGTGTCTCCTGGAGGGGTGCAAATATGTGAAACCAGGTTCTCAAATCATGTCAGTGCCTGAATGCACCAGAAGTGCTTTTGTGTGCCATCACAGGCTGAGTGAGAAGAAAAGTGCCTCCAGGTCTTAAGCCAGCTTTTGAAAACCACCCCCAACCAGGCACTCTCTCTGATGCCATGATCCCTGCTGGAGCAGGATTTTCTTTAGCAAACTTGTATCATCCTCCTTCTCCTCCTTTTTCTCCTCCTGCTTCTCCTGGCTGTTCATCCTGGGCATCCCACCTGCCAGTTCTTAGTCACAGCCCAGCTCTCCATCCCCACCCTCAGAGTCAGCTGATATTGGCAGTATATCCCTGCTCCTGAATCAGTTATTAAGCTGATATCAATTTAGAAAATGTTCCTAGAATTTAACTTAAATCTTGATGCTTTGTATTTAAAGAGGAAACATTTTACTGCAAAGCAGCTAAAAGGTTGTGTAGGACCCCTTTCACACAGAGGCCAGTCCAGGATATGGGACCTCCCCAGGGTGCAGTAGGCCATTCTTCATATTTGGGTACTGGCCTCTGGGTGAAGGAACAGACTGGTCAGAGGCCTGGGTAGGGGGACTCACTCATTTCCCATCACTGTTTGCAATAATGTTGGGTGGGTCAGGCTGGGCACTTGTGTCCCACACGCCCCTCAGCTGAACAGGCTACAGTCATGTGGATTATGTGTCATCCTTCCTGCCCTCCTGCTCCTGTGACAGCTGCTGGCACCTTTTCTTCCTGGGATGTATTGCTCAGGGCTTGCTTCTTGTTGGAAAGGATACAGGTCCACTTCTGATTAGTACCCAAAATAATAGCAAGGCAGGGTTTTAAAAGGCATGGTGGGAGGATTAGAAATAGAAATAATAGAAATAGAAATAGAAATAGAAATAGAAATAGAAATAGAAATAGAAATAGATACCGAATACTTAGCAGTGTAGTTAACCTTTCAGTAGGGTCAAGGCCACTGGGAGGGGGATCCAGACACGCCTGTCCCAGTATATCTGTGATGTCTGCAGCGCTGGTCACACACATGCTGAAAACAAGTCCCACTCTCCTGAACTTGTTAAGTATATCAGCACAGGGGAGTTGGCCTGAAACATTTTTAACAGTCTGACTCTGGATACATTTCAATGCTTCTCGGTCCAAAATCTGTCTCTAACTATGGTGAACTAAGCAGTATGTGTCTGAAAAAACAAATAGTTTCCAAATGTTTCAGGCTTGTTCACGTAAAGAAGTCTCTCATAAATATCACTGAGACTTTACTACTAACCTCTGATATAATTCATTTTCTGAAATCAGGGTCTGACTTGCAGGGTCTGTATTCTGAACCACCACAGATGTAAAGTATTCAGAGGGAGCACCATCCTTCTAAGGTGTCTTGAAGTGCTCTCTCAGGGTTGTTTTTGGCTTTGGGTATGAATCTCTTCAGAGAAGCAATATGCCCTGCGACAGCTGAGCTGCTGTCCCAAAACAGTCTTTCATCCCTCTATTGATTACATCTGGACAAGCTCCACTGGGTAGGAAAACCTGGTAAGAGAAGGAATTAACTCTGCATGTTGAAGGCTGTGGCAGAAGGTAGGAGCTGCATTACAATTATGTTGCATTTCTGTAACAGGGTCTCTGGTGGTCCCACTAATGAAAATAACTACCCTATTTAATGCTTTGGTATATTTTCCCCTGTTCCAGGATAAAGGTCATGTATCATAATGTGGAGGGAGCAGGGGCCTTCAGGCTGCCCGAAATCTCCTCGTTTTAGTCCCATTCAGCCCTGGTTTCATGTGATGCCATGTAAGTCTGTCCTTGATCCAGCTGCTCTTTGGTACTCCAGGGAACCTCCCATGATCTGGGCAGAGTTACGCCTTGCTTATACCCACGTAAGTAGGAATGGGACTGCAGATGATAGATTTACTTTTTTTTTTTTTTTAAGCTGACAGAACAGAGCCAGAAACAGAGACAGCTTTGGTGATAATGAATACTAGACTTTTCCAGACTTCTGACATAGTTTATCCTACAAGCCCCAAATTATGGAGTGTCACTAGACCTCCTGTTTAGTAGGATACAGTGTGAGCTAATCTCAGCACACACAGGACAGGCAGGAATGCTCTCCAACACAGGTCCCAGTGCTGGTGTTGGTTTAGCTGGGCTAGCTCTCAGTGCTGGGGCAGCAGATGAACAGAAGCAGAGAACTGTGAGATCCATCCCAGCAGGTTTGCAAGTCTGCTACCTGTGCTATGACCCAATTATACTGGGTTGTACATTATTTGGAGAGAAAGTAGCAGGAACCGTTAAGCTTTGACTTGAAGATGAAGGGGGTGGAACAGCTCAGCACAAGTTGAGCTCAGTATCCAAGTTCCACATCCATTGATCAGGAGACATTTGCAGAAAAATCCCCTGAGCTGAAGATGAAAATAGCCACCAAAGTGAGGAAGATCAGTTGCCTGTAAAGCTGTTAAAATTTCAACTTTTCCATTCACATTGCCTCTTGCCTCTTTCAGAGGGGGTTAAATGACCAACTTGTGCAAGATGCCAAGATGCTGTAGCTCTTCTTGAGTGCAGCAAAACCACCTGAAACTTAAGAACTTTGCCTTGAAGAGAGACTCAGACAACAAGAGAATTTTTTCTCCATGCTTGACAGAGGCTTGATGTACTCCCTGGGAGTATGGTTCATGCCAGAGGACAGCCCAGGGATGTGCAGCAGGCTGCATGCCCCAGTGGTGTCCGTCCTAGTTCCAGACTGGTTGTACTGTTTCTGACTGGGATGGAATTAACTTCTTTTTGTCAATCCACCACAATTATTAATCGGTTCTGGAGTCGCTATGCACAAGGGACAAAATTAGGCCAATAGTGTTCCCAGCATGCAGAGTAGTCCAGGAGGTAGATAGCTCTTGTAAAAGTCTCTGCCTTTGTTGTACTGCCCTGCTGTTGAAAATGCCATATCCCTCTGGAAGATAGACTTTTTTTTTGCCAACTTGCCAGTTTCCATAATTTTGGCACCGTGAGGCTTGTTTCACAGAACCTTTGGATTATGTGAGCTCCTGTAGGACTCCTATCATGAGTAAAGCTGCAGAAGAGAAATGTGGCCTGTGGGCTGCCTTCTGCGAGGGCAGTATGCCAGACTGGGTGCCATGTCCAGGATCTGCTATGCTGTATATTAGCAGGAGCAGAAGATGGCTCCTTTTGCCCTGCTTGGCAGTTAAAATGGGATTTCTTTGGGAATACTGTCTATTTGAGCATGTCTTTATCTCTTGTCTCACTGTGGCCCCCAAGCAGCTTTTGAAACCACTGCCCAAATCCAGTCAGACTGGCAGAAGTCTCCCTTCTGGGGAAACCTGCCCTGAAAACACAAGTTCCTCTGCATTTTGTGAAAGCTAATAGCTTATGAAAAGAAATCAAAATTAACAATCTTCCACCCAACGATACACAGAGAGACTTCAGGCCTTCTTTGTGCAGTTTAATCAATTCAGACATACTACTAAACCAGCCATGCAGCACGTGATGAAGCCTACCATTGCTACCATTATCCATGTCCATGTCCACCTAACATCCAAAACTGTCAATGTGGAGTAGCAGGAGGCTAGGTCAGAGCATGGCTGGCTTACGGACCCTGGGGGTGAGCTGGGTGCCCCACAGAGGTAGCTCGGAAACAAAATGGAAGAACTGGAAGGATTCTGGAGCTGTCTGCAGATGTGAAGGAGGCTTGGGAGCCTTGTAGTGAAGAATTATTTGGGACATGGAGCAGGTCTGGGGTCACTGTGGTAGGGAGCATAGGGCCACAGACATGGCTCTAGAGGAAACTGGGTATTCGCTTTGCCCTCTTTCATAGCAAAATAGATTTATTTCAACCAGTAGTAGGAATCAGTTCCTCCTTATCCTAGGAGCTTCCACTGTTGCCTTTACTAGCATTATTTTAATTTTTGATGTATTTCTAATGGCTTAGTTTGCTTGCTGTTATAAAAATCAAAGGCAACCATGATAAGGCAAGGCAAGAACTTTCCCCCTTCATTTTGGTCTACCCCCTTTCTTTCGATCAGCCACCTTGATCTAGTCCTGCCCTGTCAGTGGCACTGACTTTCTCTGTTGTGTAAATGCCATTTGTTGTGTACCCACAGTTTAACTGCTTTATGTTTATTATTGCTAATCCACCAAAGACCTTAAATCCTCTAAAAATTGTCTCTTGGCAATGTGAAAATCTCTCTCATCCAATTCATTTTCCAGCAGAGAATTTCCAAGAGATAAATCCAGGCTTATTTTATATTGTTTTTGTTTTTGCATTGCCTAGTTATGAAAAGTTGTGTGACAACAGTTCAAAACGGTGACTAACTACCAGCATAGTGGAACTTGCTCTTTTTGCCTTTTAGGAATGACTCGTGCCGTTTTTCCAGAACAGACGTACCTTTTGGTAAAACAATTCAAAAGAGATGCAGACAAAAATGCAAGCAGTTAAGAGAAATAAAATGCTTGAACTGTGTCTCCCTTTTATTGTGGACTGTAGTTTCAAGGAGTCTTGTGTTTGGCCCTTTGCCAAACACATATCCTGAAAAGGAAAGTTTGGAGCCGAGTCTAACCAGCCCAGCAGTAGAGTAGATGGGGAAATGTGTCATTGCCTCCCTTGTGTCCTCAGGGAAGTATCCGTGGGATAAGCAGGATGTGCTTGGAAACAGTGATGGCCACTGCTCCATACCCTCCACGCCTTTCTGCGAAATGTTTTTTAGCTCATCTGACTGGAGCAGAAGGGAACAGAGCTAAGAACTAGCTTTGTTTTCTCCTACCAGGGAGGCTTCCCATTCCTCAAGCATCTCTGCTCCTTCCTAGTTTGAGTTTGTCTGTCTATCCTGTTTTTCTCCCCTGACACTGTGATCATCTTGCATGTACCCAACATCTTCATAACTGTATTTCACCAGCAAAATATTGCCTTTTTTGTCATTATAAATCAGAGCACTCCCATGCTCCGCCCTTGAGGAGCTCTGCCATTGTCCACCTGCCAGCCTGCTCCAGGTTCAGGAAGTTGTTGTCCACTGGCCAGTTCCTCCTCACCTCACATTTCTTGTAGCTTGCATAGTCTCTGTTTTTTCTAATACTTACCCATACTGTGCATGTTGGGTGGTTCAGCAGAGTCTAGGTAAATAACACTGCGTTTGGCCAGTAAAATCCTTTTATCAAAAGCAGATATTGGCTAAGCTGAATGCATCTGTTTCATAAAGATATGGGCTTGTATGCTCTTCCTCTGTGTTTGTTCCTCCCTTAAAATTTGACTTTAGGTTTTTATGCTACATAGACCAGATAAAGGGACCCATATTTGTGAGTGTTACTTACAGTCCTTGATTAGACACAGACTGGACAAGAATTGTTTGTTAGAAGCACTTACTGCCAGACTTACCATTTAATTTGCCAGCTCTTTCATTGTTCTGTGATTCTTAGATACAGATCACCTGTTCTTTTGATTCAAACACATTAAAAGCCTTCAATTGTTATTCCATTAATATTCATCCCCATATTCTAAGTCTGATTAGCTACTCTAACTCTGCCCCTCTGTTCATTGTCCTGTTGTACCGCAAATTGAGATGAATGATTAAATTTGTTTTGGGACTGTACCCACATCATCTTTAACTTGGATGTCACTCTTTTGCTGCATAATAACTCCTCTCTTTCTTTGTTTTTGTCGTGCTGGGCTGGCTTACAGCATTTAAGTACTTGGGTGAGTTTCATTTGCAAAGTTAACATTGTTTTGGGGCAGTTCTTTTTCAATGCATTTCAAAAATTTCAATCTCTTTTTCACCAGTTTTGGGTAACGTTTCATCAAATTCAGCATTAATAAAATTTCACTCTACTATTTGAATCTTCCTGAAGCAGACAAAACATGCAGCTGTAACACCTTGCACAGCCCTGGAGAGCACAGGGCTTTGCTCTCCGTCCCCATGATGAGTCTCCAGGGACCAGGGCAGGGAAGGAGAAGGACTGTGAAGGAGCAAACAGGTGCCACTTAATGCGTTGGACGGTCTGTGACCAGCCGGGGGGAGCAGGCTGAGCATGACTGAGTGACAGCAGTGCTCAGACTCAGTGAGTCATGAGCAGAGATTCTTGCCTCTACTTGTGTTTGTCTTGTCTTTGCATCTTAAAAAGTTAATGCATTTGTAGCCTAGAAGCCATCCTCAAACTGGGGTGGCATTCACCTTCTGAAGAAAAAAAACAGGGTACACCAGCTGGAAAATGCTGCTCTTGACAACATTGATGAGGGGATGAAGGAGAGGCCTGGATCTGCAGTGTCCAGCCGTGGCTTGTCGTCTGGCTTACTGAAGTCGTGCCCCTCTCATGTCAGTGACAGCTTCTGTTTTGCTCTGGTTTGTTTTGTTTTGATGAGTTTGGTTGCTGGGATTTAACACAACTGGGCGACTGTCCCACTCAGATAATGTGGGAAAGCAGCCATAGTTTTCACTCTCTATGAGGAGTCCGGGGACATCTCTTGTGTCTGGATAGGGTCATCTCTACCAAGAACAGGAAGGTACTTCATGCAGTGAGGCCTTTCACTCAAAGGACAACACAGTTCTTAGTTCCTGTAAAAGACAGACAGGAGCCATAAATGCAGCAATATTGGTAACTGGATCTTACAGAATTTGGCTGTTCCTAGGTTGTTTTTGTTTTATTCTTGGGCTATTTCTACATATTTCTGGCAGGCAGTTTTCAACTCCATCTTACTTGAGCTCTGCAGCAACCAAATATTGCCTAAGTGTGGCTGCCTTCTTTGCTTGGTTTTGGTGGATTTTTTTTCCATGTAAACCATACTCGTGTGGTTTCCAGTAAATTCAAACCAGAGGCTGAGTGATCTCATACCTGCCTGCAAAAAACCATGTGTGCATACAAACCCATGGAGTCCACTAAGTCAACAGAAAGACTGATAGAGCTGATTTGTGGGAACCTGCCTTTACATTCCGGTTCACATAAAGCACTGCTGGGCTCAGAGCACATCTGCCTGCTTATCTGTGGGGTCCAACCATGGAGTTGCCTTAAGTGCAGGATTGCTTTTATGTGGGGACAGCACACAGTAGCATCAGGTCTGGTTTCAGGAGAGACACGAAACACCAACTGGATACTGGAAAGGTCTCAAACATCTGGCTTAGTGTCCAGAGTCCTAACAGACTCCATGTTTGTCATCACCTGTGGGGAAGGAGTGGAAGATGATTAGAGTGAGGCTATTCTGCTCTCGTCTGCCCAGAGACTGACAGCTTTTGGTTTTGTTGCTGCCACAGATGCCTGGCTATGCAGTAATCACTCCTGCTGCTCCATGCCCTCCTCTTGTTGCAGTGCCAGGCTGTGCCAGGGCTGCAGAGCCTGCGGTGTGAAAACTTGTGTGTTTGCCTTTGGGCAGTTGCTGTGAGCTTGCACTGCAGGTATGTGCCTCACTGGCATCCACACATCCATCCTTCTCACAGCAGGGGCAGGGACACAAGCAGGTGCCAGCAGTGGGTGCTGGAAAAGGCAAAAGTGAGAAATGGGATGTCAGAGGGATGCAGTTGGCCACTGCTGTTGGAGCTGCTGATCAGGCACACCCAGGTCCTTCCTCTCAGCTTGGGCAGAGTGGGTGCTGAAGCAGTAGGGATGGTCTGTGTCCCAGCATGATAGCTTCTCTGGCTCCTGCTCCTGTATTTAGGAAATGTATGACAAATTTATCACCATTTACCTTTTGGGTATCAAGGGGAGAAAGGGGAAACGTGTATGTGATCGAGAAAAGGGCAAAGACACTTGGTGTAAGCCAGAAAACAAATGCCAAAAATGCTTTCACTCCTATCTCTTCAGCAGCTACTGACAGCAGGAAACCTTTCCATATTATCTGTGGAGGAAGAAGTTAAGGAAGGGCCTGCCAGAGACGCTGTATAACGTGTGCAAGGACAGTGAGCTGCATTCCGAAGAGCAAAACTCCAGAGCATTCTGAACTGAACTTCTGTTCCGTTCTGACCCCTGCCTGCCCACTGATAAAAAGCCAGGCAAAGCAGACAATTTAGACTTTACCCATCTAGCACTGAGGAGCAGAGATTAGCTGCTGGGGAGGTGCTGGGTGACTGGGAGGGACATAGAACTGTCTGGGTCAGGACTGGCAGAGAATTGAAGCAGAATGAGTTGTTTATTGTGTCCCAATTCAACCCAGGGGAGATTTTCCTCGTGGCAAGATAATGTCTGGGTGGCAATCTGGGGCTGGGTGAGGAGGAGGAGGCTGGCAGTGACCAGCGCAGCCCAAAGGCTCCACATCCCCCAGGTTCTTTTGGGGAAGATGTGCAGACAGAAGCCTTCTTTGAAAGAGTGTACACACCACCTGGGCTCCTGGGAGTGGGCTGCAAAACACCACCATCCTCTGGAGAGGAAAACAGGTTTCCAATGCCAAGAGCTGATATGGCCCTGAGGGCTTCAGAGCGATGGGAAGCACTTGTACCGCTGTGTCTCCATGAAGAAAGGATAACATCATGCTCTCATTCCTGAGGGTGGGCAATGAAACACCATGTCAAAAGTGTGCTGAAATTCACCTTTTCATAAATTGGGCTATTCACAAACTGGTATATTTAACAGAAGCATGATTGAGTATTTCCATGTGGAACTGCAGGCTGGTGGTTGGTGATTTGCTATTACAAACTAAATGTTAGCAGCTCCTCAGATAAGATAAACTACACAGAAATGGACAGCAGCAACTCAGGAAAAGGGGGAAGAAAAAGAGTGAAAGCACAGGAAAAGAAAAGTAAGAAAAAACCAAAAATGTTTGAAATTTGCCTGATGTGATTAACACTGCAAACAATTTTTTTAAAAACTGGAAAGTTTCCTTTTCAATATAGGTGGGACTAAAATATATATGACTGAATTCCTGTTACTGATTTCTGTTCCATTCTCCTTATTAGCGAAAGATTTCTTTGGGAGCAAAAGGGTATTTCTATCTTGTTTCTTTGTTTTCCTGCACCGCTATCGCTGTGTGCACGGTTGGTTTCCACAATGCTGTCAGGCACTTGGGCTCTCTTCCAGCAAATACTTAAGCACACATGTAACATCCCAGCCGGCGTAAGGTTATCCATGTGCTTAGATGACTTTGGGTCAGGATCTTAGTATCTCTACGGCTCAGATGTGACTTCCACACAGTAAGGAGGAGAGGCAGAAGAGGCAGACAATTAGAAAATGTTGTTCTGAGACCACAGAGATCCTGGCAAGAGGGCTCAGGGGGTAATTCGCTACCTGAAATATTATTTTGGTCTGGGTGAAAAATTGGTAAATCAATTATTCTCCAGAAAATGCTGCTTTCAGGCATTGCAAACAATCAGCAAATTCAGTCCAAATGAGCTAGGTTAGGTTAGACCATACAAATACCAGAGAGGAGAGGGGTGGTCTGTACTTCCCAGCCAAAGAGGCCTCAAGGATGAGGGAGGGTGTCCACCAGCAGGACAAGCAATGGTGGCCCCTCCTGCCCACACAGGTCTTTGCTGAAGTCCCAGTGCAGATGAAGACCTTTGTTTCCAAATATCCTTAGCTTGTTTTAAAATGCCCTAAATGCTTTCTTTGATACAAAGTGCATTTTTTTCCCTGCATGTTGCCACGTAATCAATTCTTGTTTGATCCAAATTACTTTTCCTTGTTTTCTTTCAGTTTGGCCCCTAGATAAGGACACACAATTCAAGTGCATCAATTAATGGAAAGCATCCACATTCAGCAGCAAAATCAGTCTTCTGGCTGGTCCCTTAGGAGGCGCTGATTGTGATTGCTAGATGATGGGCGTTTTTTTCCAGCTAAGAATATTTCATTTTTTATCTAATATGTTAAGTTTTTGAGCTGGTCTCTTGGTGCTTCTGTGCCAGTGAGATGGGATTCCTACAAGGGTGTTTCCAATCCTGCACAATTGCTACTGCTCAGAGGCTAAATGATTGTTGTGGCAGCCAACCTCAACTCCTCTCACTCTCCTGGCTGTGGTTTAGAGAAGAGCAGAGGCTTGAGGTCCTTCACAAGAGGAGGAAGGGGATGATGCCACCCTCTCAGGGGAGAGGTTTGACACTGCAAGCTCCAGTGGCGCTATGACATCTGATCTCTGGGCCAGGGAATGGGTCCTGGCTCCTTTTAGCTGCTGGAGTAGATGTTGTCCTGGAAGATGTGCAAGGCGGCAGAAAGTGAGTTTATCTTACTCATGGTTCAAGATGCTTTTCCCATCTAAAGGGAAGGTGAGGGAGTTTCCCAGAGTGAAGCTGAGGGCATTGCAAGGGAAATTCAGGAGAATGAGTAGAGAAAGGAGAGGATTTGGAGACACTGGCATGGGGGAGGAGATGCAGGAGGGATGTACAAGCCTCAAAGTGATCAGTTCCTATGAGGAAACAGGGGCAAGCAAAACTTTTAAAAGATTGTGTGAGAAGCTGTTGCGTATCTCAGCAGTAAACACAATCACTGCAATACTACCTAAGGATAGATGATTATTTAGGCTCAAATGTCAGCAAAGTTGTTGCAGACGCAGTGATCCTTTCTACAAAATATGTCACAAAAGGGCAAGTCACACTGCAAGAGCTTTTCCCACCCCTCAGCAGCAGCCATCAGAGGCCTTTGTTGGGACCACAACCTCACTGCTAATGCTTACACCCTCACAGATTCTCCCTTCAGTCTGGGGGCTCTTCTCACTGTCAGGAAGGGTGCTGAGGGCATCCCCAAAGCCACTGGTGCTGTACAGGAAAGAAAAATTATTGCCTTGGAAAGCAGAAGCTTTTACCCTCCCTGGGAGCAGGAATTAGTGGCAATAAAGAGTTATGACAGATATATGGAGAGTGTGGGATCTTCTTACAGTGCTGCATTCCTGGGAAACCATCTTCCACCTGATTTGACTCAAACAATAACTCTTTCACTGAGCCACCATCAGTGAACAGGGTGGGCTGAACCACTTTCTCCTCTTGTTTTTGTTTCAAAACCCCCTGTGCTAGTAGTGCCATGTCAGCTGTATCAAAACTAAAATGTCTTTTCCTGTAGGTTTTTTTCCATGTTGTTTTTCTACAAGAGCAAAAGTCAACATGACAAGTTTGCTGAGCCCTGTTTCTGTCTCTTTTTTATCTATGTAACCAATGCCAATGGAAACATTAGCCACTCTTTCAAACAGCAAGCTGCAGAGGCCAGCAAAACACATACAGTTTGTTCTTTATTACATCAAAATCATGCCTAGTTGCCTTTTTTCTTCCTTTTATTTTTAAAAAGAGTAAAAAGTAGTCGGTGTTTGAGGGAAGATTCCAAGATGAAACACTTTCTAAGTGTTGTTTTGATAAGAGGAAAGCCAAGAGTAGATTCTCAGCTGCTTGCATGGATGTGGCTCCTTCCTGAGAGCGGGGGTTGACGCCAGGGAAGATCCAGTCTTGTGGGTTCAAAGATCAGCCCATATAGAGTTTCTGTTCCCTGCGTGTCTTCCATTTTATGGGCAAACAAATGTTATCTATTGTTAGCTCTGTAGAGCTCAAAGAAGTGCAGGAAGAAAAGCTGGATGGTACCCTACCTTGCAGTAGTGCTTTTGTGTGTAAGTTATTACACAGGTCCTGACACACGTGTGCTCTAGGTTCAGGTATCACAGGTATCTATGTGTGCATTATGATACACGTGACGCACTTTGCTGCAGACAGTGAAGTTCTGGCAGACTGTCCATCACCTAAGGATGAAGGAGCCAACCCATGTTCCCTAGTACTGCCCTCTGTGGGCCCCAGACTCAGAGGGCTGGGAGGGACGGAGGTGGTCCCAAATGCATGACAGAAACCTCTTCCCATGAGGCATCGCATTCTTGCAGCAGGAGGAGGAGTGCCTTTGTATCATGGTCCCAGATGGATGCAACGCATTTGTTTCTCAGAAGGCTTTAGATTTTAAATTGTAGAATATTAAGGGTAGGAAGGAACCCCAACGATCATCCAGTGCTGACTCATGTTCAACTTTCTGTCGACCAGGACCCCCAGGTCCCTTTCTGTGGTGCTGCTTTCCAGCCTCTCGTTCCCCACTCTCTCTCTACATCCTGGGTTGCCCCATCCCAGGTGCAGAATCCTGTGCTTTCCCTTGTTGCACTTCAAATAGTTGGCGATTGTTCAATCCCCTAATTTCTCCTTTAATTTGCTCCTTTTGATGCAGCCCAGGATTCAATTGGCTTTCTGGGCTGCCAGCTAAAACTAAACTTTCTAAAAAACTAAACTAAAAAAAAACCTTTAAAAAAATCCTAGGCTTTCTAAACTAAACTACTCTCAACTAGACTTTCTAGACTGACGATTCATGTTGAGTTCTTCATCAGCCATCACGCACAAGTCCTTCTCTGCATAAAATATCTGTTTAGTATTTTCCCTGTCAGTGCCCATGTCTCATTGCTTTGAGCTCACTTGGTTGATTGAAACTACAGAGGAAGCTGTTTTTATGTGGGGGGTTTTATCATGGAAAAGTTAAGCTAATTCAGGGAATATAGGTTTTTCTGCCACTTCTAGCAGGATACTTCAGCTCTCTGAGGGACAGATGCTGTTGCTTTCATTTCTGCATCTGTCTGCATGATGTAAGGCCTCCCTTGACCCTAGCCCTGGAAGGCTCTGACAGTTACAGCGAGTGCTGCGGAGAAGTAGGGATTTCAGTCAGAAATTCAGAAATTCTCCCTATGGAGGAGCCACATCACTGGAGAGGTGCAGGAGAACCTCTGCCAAGCCTTGGGGACTGAGAACATCCAACTCTACACTGCCATTATCGTATGTTCTTCAGAGCATTGGTCTTTTTTTTTCCACTTAGCATCTTTCAACTGAAAAATTATAACCCTCTCCACATATAATTAGCACCCCTTATAAACACTGTGCATGGTTTAAAAACTCCTCTAAGCTCTTGTACTGTAGCAGAAATACGCTGTAAGGGTGAGTGAAAGGGCTATTTTTATGCTGGAGGACAAAGGTGCTCTGCATACCCATGTGTCTGCAGGCGTGGAGGACCAGACTCACAGAGGAGCAGAGCAGGTGCAGGTCCTTGAGGGTCTGTGAGAGTTGGGGCTGTACAGCCTGGAGAAGAGAAGTATCTGGGGAGACTGTAGAGCAGCCTCCCAGTACCCAAAGGTGTGTACAAGAAAGATGGAGAGGGACTTTTTACAAGGGCATGTAGTGACAGGACAAGGGGTAGCGGCTTTAAACTGAGAGAGGGCAGGCTGAGATTAGATATTAGGAAGAAATTATTCTCTCTGAGGTGAGAGAATTGAAACAGGTTGCCCAGAGAAGCTGTGGCTGTCCCATTCCTGGAAGTGTTCAAGGCCAGGTTGGATGGGGCTTTGGGCAACCTGGTCTAGTGAAAGGTGTCCCTGCCCATGGCAGAGGGATTGAAAGTAGATGATCTTTAAGGTTCCTTCCAACCTGAACCATTCTATGATTCTGTGATCCTGCTTGGCTGTCTCTGCCAGCTCTTCAGGGAATCAGCAAAATGGTTTTTTGAATGTTTTCTGACCATCAAAACGCATGTGTTGTATTGTCCCCTTCTGTGAAAAGGCTTCTATAAGAATTAAAAACCATTAAAATCTCTCTCAAGTGCATGCATTTTTGTCAGACCAATAGAAAGTAATGCACTACACAGTGTTGAGGGATATCTTTATAAGCTGCAAACCCAAACTTTATATGATATTGTACAAACATTGCCATTAAGTAAAAGAATACATCTGTATGTTATGATACAATTTTATTGGTGGGTGTTGACATGCAGTGTCAGCCTTCTATATTGGATTAATATGTGGGATTATGTGCAACACATGTAGTAATCAGTAGGGTTTTAAAAATTCATCACATTATTCTTGTTTTGTTAAACAGTCACAGATTTCCTAGCTAATTGTGAATATCTTCTTTTTAAGGCAAGAATTTTGGACAGTGGGGGCTGCCTTATTCTATTGTAATAACTCTTTGAGCCCTCTTCACTGCTTTGCACTGAGGCCCAGGGGGCAGCTCAGGACCTCAGAGGGCTTTGCCCCCTAACACCAACTGCCCAAGAAAGCGCCAGTGCAGTGCTGGTGCTGCAGAGGTTGTTGATAAACCATGCTGGAGATGCACTACTCGCTAAATGCTGCGTAAACCAGCGCTGGCTGTTGTTGATCACAGGCTCACAGAATGATTAGAAGGGACCACTGAAGGTCATCTAGTTCAATTTCCCTGCTCAAGCAGGGTTCCCCAGAGCATGTCACTCAGGATTATGTCCAAAAAGCTTTTGAATATCTCCAGTGAAGGAGACTCCACAATCTTTCTGGGCAGCCTGTTGCAGTGCTCTGTCACCCTCAGAGTAAAGACATTTTCCTTATGTTCAGGTGGAGCTTCCTGTGCATCAGTTTCTGCCCATTGCCTCTTGTCCTATCACTTGGCACCACCAAGAAGAGCCTGGCTCCATCCTCTTGACGCTCTTCTTTCAGATACTGATAGACATTGGTAAGGTCCCCTCTCAGTCTCCCCTTCTGCAGGCTAAGCAGGCCCAGCTTCCTCAGCCTTCCCTCATAACTGAGGTGTTCCAGTCCCCTCACCATCTTTGTATCCCTTCACTGGACCCACTCCAGGAACTCCATGTGCCTCTTGCACTGAGGAGCCCAGAATCGGACAGAGAACTCCAGATGTGGCCTCACTATCGCTGAGTAGAGAGGCAGGATTACCTCACTTGACCTGCTGGCTACACTCTTCCTATCACCCCAGGATACCTTCGGCCTTCTTGGCCACAAGGGCACACTGCTGGCTCAGGGACACTTCGTTGTCCATCAGGACCCCCAGATCCGTCTCTGCAGAGCTGCTTCCCAGGAGGTTGCCCCCTATCCTGTACTGATGCCTGGGGTTATTCCTCCCCAGGTGCAGGACCTGCATTTGCCTTTGTTGAGTTTCAAGTGGTTCTTCTCTGCCCATCTCTCCCGCCCGTCGAGGTCCTTCTGAAGGGTTGCACCGCTCTCTGGGATATCAGCTGCTCCTCCCAGCTTTGTGCCATCAGTGAACTTGCTGAGGAGGCCTCTGCCCCTTCATCCGAGTCATTGATGGGTAAGTAAGACAATACTGGACCCAGTATTGACCCTTGGGGAACACCATGAGCTACAGGCCTCCAGCTAGACCCTGTGTCACTGGCCATAACCTTCTGAGCACTGCTGCTCAGACAGTTCTCTTTCCACCCCGCTGTCCACTCATCTAGACCTGATGTTCAGCTAAATATCCCAAACACCTGCTGCTCTCACAAGTGGGAGAGATGCAGAGGACTCAGTGGGGCTCAGTGGTCCTCCCACTGCCCACTAGTTCCATGTCCCTTCCATTCTACTTTTGCCTTGGATGGGGGAAGGCCTCCCAAGAACCCCTTTACAACCCATTTCAGGTTATTTTTTAGTTTCTAGTGTTTTCTCTTTCATCTCTTGCAAAGGGGCCAAAAGCCAACTTTGGCTGGAGATGCCTCAGTGTTGTTATTTGCAGATACCATGTGGCTTTACATCTGCTTCCTCCTTCACCAGAGCCATCTGTTGAGGTCAGTTCCTGGTACTTCATATCCTGGGCACTGGTCAGTAACCATCAGTGGCTCAGACGAGCTGAGAAGTATTTTCTTCTTGCTGACACTTTGTCTTTCCTCCCTGCATTTCACAGGTGAAAGTCTTTCTCCTCTCCAGCATCTTCTGTGTCCTACTCCTGGCACATGCATGTGTTGTGGGGCTCTGGTAAGGTGAAGTGGAGAGAGAGGGAAAAAAGGAAATTTGGAGGAAGGAGTGGATTTTAGCTAGTTACATGGAAATTGGAGACACTGGTGTTGTGTCTCTTCCTGCAGGATAAGGCTGCACAGGTGAGTCGGAATAAGATGGAGACAGGCATGGCTTTGTCCGCCTTCCTGTGATGTTTTGCTGGGAGCAGCTGGAGAAGCATCATGTGCAGGCTAGCAGAGGGACCAGGCGCCGAGGCTAAGGGACACGAGCCCGAGCTGGCCAGGCAGCTCTGGGGGCCAGCCCGCAGCCCTGCACGGCTGCTGCCCCTCATCACCACAGCACGGACCACGGCTGCCTCGCCCCGAATCCGGGCAGAGATGTGGGTGACCAAGCATGTGTCTCTGCGGCTATGAATAAAACTTCAGCTGTGTGTCATTCAGAAAGACCCTAATTTTAGCTAGCCAGCACGTCACTGAGGAGCCCCAGCACCCTCGGAGGGCAGCTCTTGTGCCCCTTTGCTTGGGCAAACCAGGTGTATAATGTGTTTGTTTCTGCCGGAGGTTGGGGATGCAGGAGGAAGAGGAAGAGAGACGCGTTTTCTTCCAGGGACAGGGTTAAGAGAGAGCCGGCGACGGGACCAGCCCCCGGCACAGCCAGCTCCAGCAAGCCCGCGGTGTTTGGGTTGTCCGGGCGCCCGTGATGGCTCCAATGTGCGCGCAGTATGACAGATGACCTATTGAAATAATTTCGGAGCAGTGCTGGGGTTGCCAGGACAACCAGTGCTCCCTGGGCCGGCGCCGGGCCATGTGACGGCCGCCTTGACGTCAGCTGGAGGCTGAGCCTGCGGTCCCGGCCGCGCAGTCAAAGCCGTGTGAGAAGCCGGTGGATGCTGGAGTCATCCCCGCCGCCGCCACCGCCGCTGCTGCTGAATCTCAGGGGCTGCCAGAGCATGGACTATTAAAAACTTGCATTTCTGCAGTGTGAGGTAACCATTTGCTTTATGTTCTCATCAGGTTTGGATTATTTTCCTTAAAAAAAATAGACTAGAAAGCGGCTCGTATCAGTGACTGGTATTTTTTTTCACTTGTTTGTTTTGGCTGGAAGTTTGCCTTGATGAACAAGCCCAGCACTATCAGATAAATGCAAAGCAGCTTCCAGTTACTAATTCTGTGTGCGGACGGCAAAATGGAGTTAAATATAGATTAATGATCCATGGAAGGAGAATAAAATGATAACGTTCTCATTTGACACTTTAGGAATATAAATGAACGTGAGTAATCCTAGGCTAATGCATTCGGGAGTTAAAAGAAATGATGTTTAGGCATTGTGTTTTTATACCTCTGTTGGAATTTGTAGTTTCTTAATGCTGCCCGGTTCAGGCGGGTTTGTACCCAACGTGTCCAGTGAGGGGGGAGCCAGCAGTCAATGCAGCCAGGAACAGCTTAAAATCCAACTCTCAAAGTTCGAGCATTTAAATCATCTTTGTTCACGCGGAGTCCCTACACCCTGCGCTCCCCGGGCTTTCTGCCCCTCTCTTGGGGCACGCGGCACTCCTGACTGTATAGTGTTTACAGAGGAAAGAATCAAAACCTTCCTGAAAAATTACCTGAAATATGCCAAGAGAGCAGCACTGCTGTAACACAGGCTTTTACCCTTTTTCTCACAGGCACACACACAGGGCTTGTTTTATGTCTTTTTTCCTTTTATTTTCTTTTTTTTTTTCTTTTCTGTTGTGCATTGAGAGCAGTTAGAATAGCTAAAAAAAGAACTGCAGCATGAGCAGCATGATTTTTCAATCACCACAGTGATTGAAAAATGAAATGCTATTTGGATCTTTTTGTAAAAACAAGAAGGAGTTTTGAGTCTGTTTCTGTATTGCACTTACTCCGAGGTGGCTGTTGTGGGGAAGGAGATCCCAGAGCTCCTGAAGTTTAGTGCCACAGGCTGAGTTTGTTTGTGTGGGAACATACAGATTTGTTTTAAGAACAGATTACAACTGAAGCATCGTGTGCGTTATTTCCTGGAAAAGTACGCTGGATCTTTCTTATCTTCTCTAATTATATACTCCTGTTCCCTTTCTCCCAAAGTTCAAAGGGTTTATCGATAATGATAATGATTCTCTAAAGCAGCTGCTGGTGTAAAATGATGTGGAGCTACGAAACAATTTAAGACACAGAGCAGTAAAAGATTTTTAAAAATCTACAAAAATTATCCTAATATTGTCAGATGCAGCATAAGTAATTGTTTCAGAAAGAGAGCCAAGACAGACATTAAAACTGAAGGCACTTCTCTAAGGAAGTTACGGCTTAGTGCTTGGGATTTCACTGCATTTGGTGTTCTTAGCAGAGAACAAGGATAAATGCATCTGAAACATCTAAACCATTTCACTTTGTGTTATCAGTTCTTTCCAATTCAACTCTTGTGCCTAAAACATCATTGTTGGGGGGCTGAAATATTTCAAATTGCCTTTATTAAATTCTTCACCTGATGCCACTGCACCAGTGCATGAGGAATCTCGCCTGGCTCCTCATAGATGAGTTTAAGCAAGGTTTACAGGAGCCTCGCAGCGTTGGTGGAGGTGTTGGCACCCCATGAGCAGGCTTCCCATGGGGACTGATTGGGCTCTTGGCATCCTTGCCCAGGTGACCTGCCTGGGCTGGGCATGGCTGCTCTCCAGCTGCTCTGGGGAGCTGTGTTTCAGCCCGTGGCAGTCCATCCCCCTCCATCTACATGTGAGTTCCTCAGACTGTGGAGGTGGGGTAGGAGGGGAGGACAGGGGGAGGTGGTTGGTACAACCCACCACCCTCTGAGATCTGCTTGTTCACCAGCTTGTACTGCTGGGGTAAGTCTGCAGAGGGACCAAGGCATGGAGTATGGGGACAGATTTGAGCTGAGTGGCACCTGCCGTTCAAGAGAAGTCATTCACCCTCATGTCTGCAGGATTTCACTCCATGTGTAGCTGCCATCACCTCCCAGGTTTGGCTTGAGTGATGATGCTCAGTGTGGGCTGAGGCTTATGTCATTCATTTAGGCTTGAATACAGTGTCCTGTAGCATTTGATGCCTTGAAAACACCTGTAAGGGGAAAAATAATTGATGCAACGTTTGCTCAAGAGCTATTCATTAGAAATACTTTAAAAATTTCTTCCTCATCTCCAGATGGAATGGACATATCTTTCTTTAGTGATACTGAGGAAGTCTTGAAAAGGCTCTAACTTGATCTTAGAAAAGAGAATGATAAACTGCTTCACATTTTAGCAGAAGGGTCCTGGACATGCTGTGGCAAGAGGCAGTGTTACAGGGCAAGCTGATAAGTGCCACTGGGGTTGCGCAGGGATGCATCCGGCTTGGCAGAGTGACAACACTGTCCCCTCTCGATGAGTCTTTGGGGGCTTTGGGCATCCCATCACCAGGTTCCACCTGTTTTGCACCAGAGATGGGAATGAGTTGCGGGCGGGCAGCTCACAGGCAGCGCCAGAGTCTGCAGGTGGAGACACAAGTCCTTGCTCAGGATGGCAGGGAATGGTGTGTGAGAGTCATCCTGGGGCTGTGTGCCTCTGCTTGATGATTTCATGCTCTCATTTTCACTGGTCAGCTCTGTACCAAACCCTTTGGGTGAGCAGTCGGGTTTACCTTGGCAGTGTGTGAAGCTGCCAGGCAATGTAATGCTAAGCATCCCCCCGTCTCTGCCCTGCCATGCTTCAACCTACCATGAGAAAACAACAAACAGCCTGCAGGTTCCTTCCCACCACCAAGAGGGGAAGGTGCTGCAGCCCATCCTTCACCTTTTGCCCAGCGCCACAACTGTGACACTGCCAGCTTACTTGGGCTTGGAATCCTCTGACATAAAGAGAAAAAGCATGAGATGCATGTGGGCTTGGCAACACTCCACCTTCTTCCAGTGAGTCTAGACTGACCCTCCTGCCTCCCATCAGCCTTCGTGCCATTTGCAGATGTCGCCCTCTTTGCATACACACAAGGAAGGGATGATGTCTTCCTACAGCCTCCTTGACCATGGCGAAGGGTGAGCAGACTGGCAGTTGCTGAGGAATTGGAGCACTTCACCTTAGGAAAGACCTTGGCTAAAGTCATGTCTGAGATCTCACACAACTGGATACAGTAGGGAAATCAAAACCAGATGTGAGCTGTTGATGCCTCTAGCCTCATAATAATAACACACTCAAGCCTTTAGTGTGCTCTACCTTGATCCGGTTGAGTTGATGGGCAATGACAATCTAAATTTAGGCCAGAATCATAATAAAATCTAAAATGCCCTTGCAATGCAGAACACTACTCCTTGAATTTTTTCAAACAGAATGCAATTTCTGTTGTCTTTTTAAAGGTCCTAGCTCTTGCTTAGGCAATATTCATGGGGGGAATAAAGTCCTCTGTACAGGGTGGCAATTGTCAGTGGGAACTGATGTTTCACTATGGAGTTTCAGTACCTTGAATTACTTATTGCAGAAGTTGTTTCCCATTCTGCTAAAAAACATTACATTCTGCTAATTTAATGTCTGCATCAACATTAGGAACAACTGGTTTAAATGATAGCTGAGCTGCAGCAGAGATTTGGCATTTTAGCCAACAGTTGCTTTTCCAATTAAACACAGATGCCATGCGTAGGGTACTCTGAATGCAAAATAAAAGTTGACCTGACTGTTGGTTCCAAGCTAAAGCAACAAAAATCCTAACTCTGGAATGTTTTTGGTAGTCATATTTTAGAAATAATCTTCTATGGTGAGCCAAAATCTATGCAGACAGTTATAGTCAGATAACAGTTTAAAAAATAGGCTATGTTTTGGCTGTACTTTTGCTGCTGTTAAATTTATCTTCTTAAATAGCGGGGAGTATGAGTTGAGGGTAGAGAAACAGTAATTTTGTAATTATTTTATATGGATTGAATTATTCTGTCATCAAATTTGCATTTCAGACAGCATTACAGTATGAAAATATAATTAGAAACTGTAATTCAGGAATTGCTGAATATGATATTTCCCAGAGGGAGCACTGTGAAGAAGCTGCCCTTACTACAACTTTAGCAAATGTTGAAATCCTATAGGTGGAAAATGTGAAGGCTGAGTTGTAAAGTTCCTCTCCCTTCTGTGGTCTTCACACACTGTCAACTTTCTGCTGAACTTCATTTTTTCATAAGATTCATTTCCACAGAACCATCTAATCATTACAAGCTGAAGGGCTCAGATCCTGTTCTGCTGAATTTCAGTCTGGCTGTGCTGATAGCGGCTGAATTGCTTTCAACCACAAAATGACACTGAGATAATGTAAGGATCTGATTTACATGCAGAAAAACCAAGAAGCTTGTCGTTTGGTCTGAAATGCTGGTTTCAATTTGCCCAGCACCTGAAATTCCCAGCCACGCCTCCTTTCACAGAAGATAGCTGAGGATGGGTCTCGGTTTAGCTCTGTTTATCTTCTTTTGTAGTTCAGTATTTTTTGCAGTACATGTTCACAGTGTTATGCAAAGTTTTAGCTGTATAAAACTCACTGATGTCAATTCTTATGTTTTTTATTCTTGGGACAAAATCTATGGCTTATTGTAGACATACTAGCTGGAAACAAACATGTTGTGTGTTTTTTAGCTGGGCTTATGTTGATAAATCCCATGCACTTTTGTTTGAGACAAGCACTTCTTAGGAGAGCATCATCCATGGCCAATTTTTCCCACCACCTTGTTGGGGCATTGGTCAGGTCCCTGTGTGAAACCAAGCCTGTGATACAAAAGCAAAGACAGCATTGGGTGGAGGCAGAGGGTGAATGTGGGGCATGCTTGATGCTTTGATGTCCCCATACATGTCACAGTCCTGCTGAGTGACAGTCACAGTGCTACTCCCGAGGAAATGTCAGGACAGGAAAAGGAGAAGTGTGGACCTGTCACCTCAAGGATGGCATAGATAAATGGGCTGGCTGGTGACATGGTTCCTAGTGACCTAGGGACACTGTCACCCCCCATGTACTCTGAGGAACAAGACCATTTTCCCATGGCTGCGCAGGGCCACCTTCCTGCACCCAACTGCACCCAGCCCTGTCATTTTGCCTGGGTGCTGGGGAAGTCATCTGTCCCATCTCTCACATTTTGGGTGATGCACATCCTGCCACCTGTGTCTGGTATTTGCAATATGAGCATAGGGCAGGAGCTTCAGAATGTCACTGCAGATGACCATTTGTATTAGGGAGGGTGCAGTAAGCCAGGTTGGCTCTTGAGGGACAACTTGGGCTGCAAGTGCTGTTTTACAGGTGGGACATGAGCGGTTCCTGAACATCACAACTGCATTTTTGCACATTTACATAGAAACTGCAAAGGAGCCGGAGGCAGCATTTCAACCGACTGTGTCTGCACATGGGAGCTGAAGGGCTCTGAGACAGGTTTAAACCTGCCACATTGTCACAAAGCCTCTTAGCTGTATGCTGAATTTCATTGTCAAGAGCATGGGTCTTTGGGAGCAGGCCAGAGCCAGGCTGTCCAGCCACAGGGGCACGGTGGACCAGGAGGGGTGGGACAAGGTGGGAAGGAGAGCCCTTGGCAGGACTGACTGAGCGCGTGCTGACAGGATGTAGCCAGGGCAGGCTGCTGTCATTGTTCCTGCACTGCTGCATCTGCCCATGCAGGCACCTCTGGCAGTGCTGGGCATGTCCCTGGGCATCTGCAGAACAGGCCAGACAAGACTTTTGTGAAACAGAGCTGTCTGGAGGAGTCGGGAGACTGAAATACTCTTCCTGTGTTAGCAGTGATGCAGTGATGTTGTTTAGCTGCCGTGTGATGTATCTGTGGCTAACAGGGCTGACTCTCTTCTGGGCACTGGGTTCAAAGTAGGGCTGGAGGAACACTGCACAGTCAACCCTTGTGCAGTACCTGTGACTGGATGACAGTAGTTCCATGATTGTTCTACTATTGTAAATAGAAGAGATCAGCTTTTGGAGATAACACTACTTGTAGAAAGGTTTTATTAGACAAGCAGATCAGGTGGTTTACCGGCTATCACCTGAGAGAAGACAAGTTAAAGCTGAAGAAGGTCAAAGTTGCCTTCTTTCCTTACCAAATTCCCTTGCTCGTAGAGCAGCCGGATTTCCTGATTATGTCTCGCACGATCTTTCTGCGTCTCCTCCAGGATTGCAAAAACACAATGGATCCAGCCAGCACATATGAAGTGTCTAACTTCAGCTGAATAACACTCAAAGAGACTTCATGAAGCAATTCAGCCCTGAGAACCTTTAACTCTAAAGAAAATATTCTGCTCATGTTGTGCACGCAAATCCGAGATACCGGGGGACACGAGCACAAAGCTGTTGATTATTTCCACAACTGCTATGTGCTTCTTATCACAACAGTATTCTTTTGTGCAGAATGGCAGCATGATTGCAGAGTCCTCTTTAGCTTTACCATCTTTGCAAGCCCAGGTCCAATTACAGCAATTATATCTCAGCAGAAGCACTGTCTGTTGTCCTCTGGACCTGTCTGTCAAGTGTCCTATTCATCGCTGTTTATCTTGTGTGAAGCTTTTCAAGTATAGTTGTTCTGACCCTACTGAAACAGTCCCACCAGAAGGGTAAGCCTGCGTTTTTATTTCAAAGGCTGATGTGGATGAGAAGAGTGCAAAGTTACGGCTGCCCAAGGATACATCTTTCAGTCTAACCATGATCTCCTCTCACTTGAGTATTATTGCTGATTTGACACAGCACACAGCTTTCATGTTCAATCATTTCACTTCACCCTTCATTTTCAATTACTTTACTGCTAAAGTATTGAGAACATTATCAGAATTCACAGTTCTTCCTTGCTGTTTTGGAGGGTTTCCTTAATCAAAATCCCCGATGTGAATTGCAAGGCATGTAATGTTTGATGGCATATGATATTAAACCACTTACAGCTCTGAGGTCTGTGTGGACTCTCTGGTCTCTGAGTTACTGAAGAGTTGCTGGGTAGTGGGAACTTCTGCAGAAAGACCCTCTGTGTTTTGCTTTGCCTCTCCTGACAGGGCCTGATGAAGGAGCTGAGTGACTCCTGCCAAGGAAGTCCCCCTTGTCACCACTAAGGTAAAAGCTGAAAAGCAGAACTCGGTGAAAGGCAGAAGTGCTGGGACTTGGGAAGGTCAAGGACAATGCAAAGGGGAACTCTTCTCTTTCTAACAAAAAATAGGTCTTTATTTTTTCATACTGCTCTTGGAAAGGAAAATCCAGGGAGGAGTGTTTACAGTCCTCTTCATGAAACAAAGAGAATTCTTTTCTGACAATTCAGAAATGAGATTGCCTGTGAGAGAGCAGCCCCTGTCCCTGCTGCTTGCTCTGTGGCATCCATGAGAGTCCTGGCCAACATGCACAGCAACACTTGGGCAGAATAGGATTGCTTTAGGAACTGAAAGCATGAGCTCAGACTTTGGTGGTTCTTCCTCCAGTATCATCAGAGCAATGGTTCCACCACATCTGTTTCCTATTTTGCCCCTCTTCTGCTAGGTTTTAGCCCAGAAAGGCTGCTTTTGTCAGGCGGAACTGCAGAGACATCTGTGGTGGTGGTCTAGATGTCACATGTGCCTTCTCTTGGCACAGGATGCTGCAGGCAGGAGAGCCATGCCAGCCCTGACCAGGGCTGCAAAGAGACCTGGCTGATTTGGCCACACTAGGTGGCAAGAATAAGTGAGAGCTGATGAAACAGCAGTATAATATGCTCCACATCCCCTCCATGAGGGTCTTGGTGAATTTCTTAAATATGAGTTTTTACTCATATGCTTGACTGGATCTGCAGCCTTGGCAGACTCAGTTTAATTTCTTGCAGCGGTGGCCTTTTTTTCTGAGAACCTGGGGCAGGGTTCTCTGCTGCTGTGCAGGGTCAGACCCCTCCACTCGCCATGGACACATAACGCTTGTGATGCTTCAATTAGAAAAATACAATTCTTTCAGAGATGATGAAAGGAGACAGAAGCACTACTAGTGTGACTGCTTGCCTGACTTTTACTCCTTTTGTTAGACACTTTCAGAAACCCCTGCCTTAATTCAAAGAATCTGATTAGAAATCGAAGAGTATTTCACTATTAGTTCACCATGTGCCAGTTATTAGTAGGCTGTGGTGTTGCTCCAAGAGCCTGTAGTAAGACACACCTTTCCTGCATGCTGCTCCCACCCTTTTATTGGATGACACTCCAGGCAGGGTGTTGGGGAGGCAGCTGGGAGAGGAGTTAAAACAAGCCACAATTACCAGTTTGAGATATCCTCAAAAATAGCAGCTTTTCTTTTATTTGCTGAATTCCCCATGCTTTTACAGTGCTGTTCCCATTATTAATTTCTTTCCCGAAATGACATTTTCAAGCAGAGGAATGACTTGAGTGGGGAGAAGAGGGGATCTGCAGGCTGAGTGGGACAGCTCTGTGCTCCTGTATCTGCAATGAGGTGTATTTCAGGCAATTTTGCTTCCTCAGTGGCAAGTGCAGTAATTCCTTCCTGACAGCCATTGGTGGTGCTTCCCAGGGGCAAGCTTCGGGCCATGTGCTCCTGCTGTCCAGTGTTTTTGTAGCCCAACTAAAAGGAAGCCTCTCTTGCTGGTGGATGCTCCTTTGAAGGAGAAGGAAAGGATGCTTTTGGAAAAATAAGCCTAAAGGAGCCTGGCTCCAGGACCAGTGATGCAGGCAGATCCCACTGAGCTGGGATGCAGTTCCAGCCCTCAAAGCACCTTGTGTGTCCCATCCGTGAATGCTGGCCCAGGAAAGCAGCTGCTGTGGCGGGGCTCCCTGACAGCACCCAGCAGGGCTGGCCAGGGACCCCGCTCTCTCATCCCTCACAGTCAGGCATGCAGCCACACACAAACAATGTGAGCTTCAGAAACAGGTGCCAGCAGCCTTCCCCTGGCGCTACAGGGAGGGATGGTAGAAAAGAAGCCCTGAGAGGAATTAAAAATTAAATGCTCGTGGCAGCGGTTTGCTGTCACCACATCTCAGCAGTTCACCTTCAGTGTGGCTGGCTGGCTGCCCAAGTGCTGAGCAGGAGCAGAGAGAGGAGCATCCATTCTCACTGCCTTCATTGGAGATCAGACAGCTCTCCTGCGGCCCTGGTGGGTGCATGAGGAGGAGCTGCTTCGCTGCTGCATGCACACAGAACTGACCAGAACAAGCAACATGTGCCTCTTTGTGGAAATCCCCAGAGTCCTGGTGAAAGGCATCACACCCGGAGGTGGCCAGACCCAGATGAGTCACAAGCCTCTTGAACAGATGCTGCTGTCCAAGTATGGGGTGCTGAGGAACTAAACTGACCATACCACAGCCGTCTCTCCGGTCTGGAGCCTGGAATAACCCCAGCAACAGGCATGCTTAGTGTAGGTGGAGGCTGAGCCCACAAATACTGGCATTTGGGGTGCAAGGGTCAAGCGTACCAAGGCTGGTATTTGGAGGTACAAGGGCTGAGCTCTATGGGGACATTTGACCCTCCTTGGCATCCAGTCCAGCTCCTTAGTGCACACATGCCCTGAAACCCTTTCAGAGCCCCAGCAAACTCATCACTGAGCCCAAGGCCCCTTGCAGAGTATGTCCCAAATTATTTGAACTTTGGGTCTAGTTCATAATCTCCTCTTAATATCCCACGCTAGGTAAGGGTTTGCTTTCCCCAAGCCTTGATATTTCTTGTTTTGACATTAACATTCAAGTAGGTGACAAGCTATCCAGTTTCCTGAGATAATGGCTATGTCTGTACTGTGGCCACTGGCTGTGTCCATAATAGACAAAATAGGGAGCAACCCCAGCACCAGAGCTCAGTAGTCAAAATCGCTCCCTCTGCAGAGCGGTCCCTATCCCTCTAGCTCTTAATCAGTTCCTGTCTTCCCAGCCTGTGCCAGTGGGGGCCCGTTCCAGGGGACAAATGGCACACAGTCACTTTTCAGGAGGGTGCAGAGCATGGACAAGGGAACCTCTGTGCCAGCTGGCCCCCGTGCTGGGGAATGCACCCAGATGCATTTGCTTCATAGTCACAGGTGATGTGGTAAATGTCATCATGCATGACTAGGTGAGAATCCTTGGGGGAAGAAAAAGAGCCTTAAAAATAGAAAAGGGTTTTTTCTAAAGCCTAGATCTGGGTAGAGCTCATGAGCTTCAGGCTCTTGCCACGGCCACCAGCAGGAAATCAGCCCATTGGAGCATGAGAGATAGGCTGGCAGCTCCAGTCTGTCAAACAAAGCAGGGGGGTTCTAATAGGGCCAAAGTAAAGGAAGTGAGGAACATGGCTGGAAGAAAGGATAAAGAAGAACCTTTGATCTGTAGAGAAACCTCTGTCTGTACAGAGGATCATTGTCATACACACTTCTGACCCAACTCTTTGCAGAATTTGACGCTGATTTCATGTTGTTACTTGGTACATACTCTTTCCCCTGTGAGGCTCAGTTTTAATCCTTTTCTTTTTTCTTAACTTTTTTCTTTCTTCTTTCCTTTTTTCTTAAACAATCCATTTATTTTTAAGATGTGAAAATTTCAGAGGTCAGTATCCACTACTGCATCCCTTCTGTTCTGCCATTTCTCCAGAATAAGTAAATTGTTACTGTCTGTATTAGTTTTCTCAGTGAGAGACCAACATGGTCCACTTTTCTAATGCTGTCTCATGCCTAATAGCTGTTTTCCAAACCTTCCTTTGCCTGGAGTGAGGCACTGCACAGTGCACCCCCCAGCCCCTTTGGGACTGCCCAGCCCCACATGCAGCACTGCCTTTGCCACACAGCACTGTCAGGAATTTCACATTTCACTCTGCAAAGAGAGAAGTGATGTGCAGGTGCTCTCCTTGTAAAACTTCAGGGTGGAAAGAGGTCAAAAGCAAAGGAGATTTCTGAATTCAGTTTTCTCCCAGTACTTCTGGTTTTGTTGAATTCGACCTTTATGTTTTTGACCTTGGAGCATAATGTCAGTAGGATTCGAGAGAACCGGGGGACCATTTGCCTATCTCCTTGCCTGCAGCTTTTCAGGTAGCTGTGATTGTTTTAATTACTTCTTCTGTTAGACACGGGAGTGTCTTCCACTTTCCCTGAATTTCCCAGTCAGGTCCAGTCACAGATGACTTAGTGTCAGTGATGGATGGAAGCCATGACATGGAACAGTGATATTATTTGCAGATTTACATCAAAGTCCTGCCGAGCTTGAGGATACAGGCTGAAAACTTTTAAACAGTAGGGTTTAACACAGCAGGATCCCAGCTTTTAGTAAAGCAGGACTTGGGCATGGCTGTGTGAAAGGGTAAAGTTTTCCCTTTTCACTTGCAAACAGGAGTTGCTGTGCTTGTATTGCTCCGAATAGTACAGGGGATTTGGGAAGACTGTCATTAAGACAGTTTTTCAGAGTCATTGAATGTGTTTTAATCCTTATTAGCCTTGAGCAACTGGCTCCCAGTGAACTCACAGATAGGTATAATAAAAGATCTGTCTTGCACAGCCTGCTGTGCATTTATAGCTCTGCAACTGCTCTCAGTAGAGGAACAGAAATATGTCTTTCAAAGGAAAGCTCAACAACAGGAAATATTTCTTTCAAAAATATGAACACAAGTGTTTCTTCCAAGAATCATCAGATAAAGGCAAAAACTTTCTTAAATTTCTAGTTCCACTAAGCACCTGGCTCTAATCTAAAGTTCCTTGACTTTGTTCATTTTTTAACCCAAATGGGATCCTATTTTAAGGCATTGTTATTTCATCTGATAATAAAAGTCTATTCAACCGTTTGTGTGTTTCATCAGTGTTTGCATTTCTTGTTCTGTACCATATTTTGCATTTTTCTTCAATCTTTCCACTGAAGAATCAGTGTTGTCCAAATTGCCGCTGCTCGACTGGACATAACTCCCTATTCCTTGCTGTTTGAAGTTGGTTACCTAATTCTCCTGGTTTGTAATTTTGATCAAGATTTCACAGAATGCTAAATACATCTGCACAGACAATAGAATGACAGGTTTTTCTCCCAGCCATTGCAGAGTTTTTTGATTGCTGTCTTTCAGGTGTCTGGAACAAATGGAAGTGGCGCTGTTGTGGGATGTGCTTGTTACTTCAGGCATTAGCCTTGAAAAGCACTGGGTTACTGCATGGTTTGTCATGTCTGTTTAAGCACACTATTTCTGAAACTGGTCCTCCTCCAATCAATAAGAGACTCCATTAAATTGTATAAACATACTAAGAAAAAATAAGAGATTTACTCAAGGAATCTTTATTGCATTTCATTATAAAGCACTGAATCTAATATACGAAGAAGATTGCTTTAATTATAAGTGGACAAAAGAAATATTTACTCTGTGTTCCCACTAGGCAGCTATCAGCAACATGCACCTTCATCTAATGTGGTTATAACAAGTAATTAGGTTTGGTAGTTCTCCTGGGAACAGCAGTTAGCTGTATTACACAGCCCTCAAGAGACAATGACATCAGGTGGCTTTGTTAGGTATTGTGGTATCTGTTCTCAGCTGTTTTTTCTTGCCCTGAGGAAACTCATGAGACAGCCATAATGGGGGCAGAGAGTTCAGAAGGTGAGCTGTTGATCTCCCCATCTCATCTCCAACCAGTTTCACTGCACTCGGTGCTGCCCTCTGGAAGCTCAGCAGAGAGCAGAGAGCTCTGGTGGCCCTCTGTGCCTGCAGACCCATGCATGGCTAGTTTTTGTTGTGCAAACTGAAGTGCCTTGGTGCCATTCACTGTTCTTTTGTATTTTATTACTATTTCAAATCCTGAGCAAACAATTTTCAGAGGAGGAAAAGGGAGAGCTCAGTCCAACATGGTGTCCTAGAGCAAGAGCTCCCTGCCGCCTGTGTTGTTCCCTGTAAGGTGGACATCTGACAACTGAGTGAAGGTCTGATAAGCAGAGGGCTTCCTCTGTATCTGTCATGATGTGGCTTGGGAGGGTGCATGAGGCAACATGGTGCGTGCCCACTGTCACAACCAAGAGAGTGCTGGGAACGCCCTGAGGCAGAAGGATGGCTGTCAGGAGGTTTAGGTGCCTCCAGCCTCTGATCAGGGATGGCTGTCCAAGGTTTAGGTGCCTACAGTCTCTGAGTCCGGGTAGGGTCAAGAAGTACCTGATGAGAGCCTGTTCTGTGCCATCCTCCTGTGAATCTCTGCCAACCCAGGAATCTTGAAAACTGACCCCAGCTAGTCCAGAAGCACAGGACCAGCTGATGAAAAAGCCATACAGATGAAAAAAATCCTTTCTTCCTTCTTCCTGTGCATCCGTTCAGTCAACACTCTAGTGCAGCTGTCACCCAGTAATTTTTGTGAAGTCATCAGAAGTCTTCAGATGAAAAGAATGGTATTAATAAATGACTTTGTTCCTTAGAGGAGACAAAAGGATGACAATAAAGAGGTGAAATTTTGTAGAAAGCTTGAATTACTCAAAACTGAATAGAGACCGGGCCCACGATTCACTTTCAAAGAAAATGCAAAACTTACTATTTCATGATTTGGCCAACACAGTGTGCTAATCCTCTTGACTCCAAGGTTAAGCCCAACCAGCTGTGAATTTTATTGAGGTTACTTGTAAATCTTAATTTCAGTTAAGTTTTTAGCAATAATGTATTGCTGCTCTCAGTGCTGTCTGGTGCTTGAAGTGACAGAGCTGGCCAGCTTTCCTGACCTGTCTGCTGCATCCTGGCACTCATTCCTCTGCTTGCATAAACCTCCCTTCACGTTCCTGCTACTCCTCATCACTGACATGTGGTGGGGGGTGATTACATAGTGCAGAGGAAGACAGAGATATCAAAATCTTGTTTACTTAACATCACTGCCTTTGGCTCTCCTCATGGTGATCCTTGATCCTCTGTACCAGAAAGAGTGCCTGCTGTAAGAAGCATGCTTGTTTTTTCAGATGCTGTTTCCCTTCCAGAAGTCAGGACAGTAGGGGACCTCCTGGCTCCCCCAGTCCACTGCAGGTATTTATGTCATAGAGACACTGTTTGTGGATTTTTCAAATTGCATTTTCCCATGACTTTGGCTCTTTGTCTTGTGATCTTCGAAGAAGGCTGTTCCACAGACTTTGCTGCTCCAGTGGTTTGAGATTTGCTTCTCATTCCCAGCCAAAATTTATTGTGGCTAGTTTATACCCATTTGTTCTTTTGCCAGCATTGTCCTTCAGTTTAAACAGCTTTTCTCCTTCCCTAGTGTTTACCCCCTCTGATGTATTTATAGACTACAACCATATCCCCTCTTGGCCTTTCTTTAGCAAGGCTAAACAGCCAAGTGCCTCTGGTCTCCTCTGAGAGCACAGGCTTTCCATTCCCTTATTTGGCTTAACAGCCCTGCTCTGCAGCCACTGCAGACCAAAATCCCTTTTCCTCAGCGTGTTTTCCTGGCTATGTACTACAGTAATCCAGGTGAGCCCTCATATTTCCAAAACCTGCTCATTAATAGCATTGGCATTTCACCCTCCCTGAACTCAACAGATCTGTCTCAGTGTGTTTATTAGAAAGCACCACTTGTCTCCTGCAGGACACATCACATTGGTATTTTCCTGTTATCCTACGACTGTGTAACATCTCCAGCTCTTCCTCCTGCTCCATCATTTCTAGTTAAGAGCATCAGTTCTTCCTACTGGTCCCTCAGATACTGCATTTTGCAATAAGGAATTTCATTTCTTTGCACTGTTCCAGGGCTGAGATTATCTCCTTCTTCTTGTGTGGTAGTCTGGCGTCCACCTGATGGTGCCTGTCACCTTGGTGCCATCGGTAACTGCACTGCTTTGAGATTATGCATCCTGGTTGTTAACGAAAATGTACAACTACCTCCATCCGCAGACTCAACTTGGAAGAACCCTACTGTAACCACCTTCCATCTGAGATTTCTACCTTGATTTCAATTCATGATCCTGAAAGAGGAAACATCTGCCTGACTCTGTCCAGCACATCACCCAGAGGAATGATTTGCTTTGATTTTACCCAAGTGGTTTTGCATTAGCCTTTTTATATTCATCTGTTTATCTATTAGAAATGAATGCTTCTGTACTGGTTGGAAAGCCAGTACAGGCAGACTTCCTACAGGGTTTCCATATAAGGTCAGTTCTGCCAAGAAACTTCAGTTCTAACCTCTAACATTTCTACAACTTCAGTCTGAGATCTCTCTTCAGCGGCACTTGCCAGCTGTGGTGCTCAAGTTGGGGTGTTAGCAGATGTGTTTTGCTCTGCTTCAGTCTCCCAGTGGGTCATGAAGCCAAATTCATGATTCAAATGATTACACTTATTTTTCGGACTTAGTACACTTTTTTTTAATGGGAATTTGGAATGGGGTGAAAATTCCTTTGTGTTCTGGCATGTGTCCCTCATATCTTGGCCTGCAGAGGAATAGCAAAGATGATGTTTGTACCCTTTACATTCAAAATGTGTGAGACTATAAATATCTTGTAGTCCTAGAACATTCCTGCTTGTTCTTCAATTAAGACTGAGAGACTTCTCCCCCAACGTCTCCCTGTGAATTCTGACAGATATCTGACTCTCGTCTTCTTTGTGCCGAAGGGCTTAGAGACTCGTGGAGGAGTTGATGGGGACATCTCACAAACCAAAGAACACAGCTACTTCTCTTTTGGGCTCAACCAGACCAACAGAGAAGAAATTACTGAATATTTAGCTGCCTTTTTGATGACAGGAAAATCAGTCCTTGTCCTCCTTCCCATGAGTAGTTCAGGTTTTGGATATCTCTCAATGTAATCAGCTACTTCTTCTGAATATGTTGTATAAATGAGAACTGAATGAACTGAATGGGAACTAGTTCCTTTAAAAAGAGGAGGAAAAAGAAGAGGAAAGGGCCTTTGGAATTATCAAGTCAGTCTAGTTAAGTTTGTTCCCTGCTTATAATTTAGCTTCTTTTTATGAACATTAGAGCATTCTCTGATCTGAAGAATAAGCTTTCACCTTTTCATATTGAGGGCTGGCTGAAAAGCCTTCACCTAGTGCCTACATCTGAGATGTTGTAAAGTCAAGGACCAGATACTCCTGTGACACTCCAGACTTCATCTAACTTGTTTGGTGGAGCAGTTACCCTGGATGCAGCTCTAAGAATAAGTGAGTTGAGGATTTGTCTGCTGAGCGATCAGGTAGAAAAGGCTTTATTTTGTTACGAGGTTTCGTTTTCCAGCTATTTCTGCTAAAATCAAGGAACTTTACATCAAGAAGGAATTATATAATTCAATCTGACACTCCATGTTGAGCAAACTCAGACTGTTCTGCTCAAGCAATTTTGTGAAACTAGCCTCCCGTATTTCTGTTTCTGCCTGACACCAACCCATAAATTTGAAATTTGCTCACTCACTCTCTAGATTCCAGAGATAGTATTGACTAGATTTCTATAGCTTGTATAGAGACAGTGAAATTTAGGTTTCTGTATCTGGAGTTTTCTGTAGGCAAGTAATGTGGAGAGCTTGATATTGAAATAATCCCATTCTGAGCTGTTGTCAAAGGATGTATCTTGTTAAAGTTTGATTCTAGATTCAAAGCACTCGGTGTGTACCTGCACACATGCTCTGACCCTTGCTTTGTTCAGGCAAAACTGGGGGCTGTGGCTGTGAGTGCCCGGTGGTGGATCCCTTCCACCAAGGAAGCTCCCTGCTGATCTGAACCCAGCAGAGGGAACACTTTTGGTGGTCTCTGCCTCTCCTGTCAATACAGGGCACAGACTGAAGATGAGCAGAGTCAGACAGCTGGGTCCCCAGTGCATGCAGAGCTCATGGTATCAGTCAGAGAAGTCCCTGGGGGCTGCAGCCCCCACACCACCCCGCAGGCTAGTGCAGAGTCACAGTGTGCAGCCAGATGCCTGGAGCCAAATTTCTCTCCCCTTTCCTCCCTTCCCACGGCATCATCTCTTGCTGAGAAACTTGAATGTAGGAAGCATCCAAACCAAAAACATAGGCAGTCTGCAGCTGCTTAGCATCTCAAAAGGAAGACTGAATTCCTTGTATCTGACAATCGAGATGCAGGCAGTCACTTTATTGACAGAATTAGTTCATATTCCAGTCCATCATGTGTACAGATAATGCACTGTGAGATTAAGCTACTGTAGCAATACATTTCCTAACCTAATTTTGAAAGATAAAAGCTCCAGTGAAGTGAGGCTTTGTGGCACACTCCATTCAATTTCCAGTCCTTCAGAAGAGCAGGCAAGAAAGCCCTCCCTCAGGTTGCTGCTCTGCATCTCTGACCTCCTCTAAAAGCAAATCTTCCAGGGAAGCAAATAGAGCAGCACTAAATCTCCCCTCCCTCTGGCTACCAGCATCTGCTGTCACTCTTCTCAGCTCATGTGAAAGGTCACATGGAGCAGGGCTCTGAGAAGCCCTCCAAGTAAAATGAGGAGTGCTGTCTTACACCAGGAGAAGACCTGCCTCATCTTGTCCACTTCCTCCCCTCTTCTGCAGCAGTTCCTGGCCACCCTGCTCTTCCAATGAGTTTCAGATACAGCCACAGGCACTGCCAGTCCAGTCCCTGCCCCTTTGATCTGGGAACAAGAGTAGCTTCTGAGTACTGGTGGAGCATGAGGTGCTGATTCCCACTGGCTGTTGCAGCTCAGCAGCAGAAAGAGGAGGGAGAGAGCAGCCTGTGGCACAGTGATGCTGGGTAGACATCTCAGGCCTTTGTTAATGTTTTGGGGTCAGGGAGGGCTGAATGCACTGGGCATCACACGAGGTCAGATGGTGTCTGGGGATTGCTGAGTACCCACAGACCTCCTGTGGCAGCAGTTGAGGGACAGGTGTTGCAGCCAGTAAGGAAACCTCAAGAGCTGAGCATTTTAGGCTGGATGGCAGCTTGCACCTCAGCAGTGCAACTGCTGAACTTGTCCATCTCTGCAGCCTCAGAGATGGGAATGGCTCTACCACAGTGTGGTCAAGTCCCAAGGAATGAGGTGGCTGCATGTGCACGGGGCAGCTGTGCAGAGAGGCAGTCAGGTACCCCTCAAGGCATCACAAGTCAGAATCAGAGAATAGTTTGAGTTGGGAGGGACCCCCGAAGGTCATCTAGTCCAACCCCCAAGTCTTAACAGGTCATTGATTTCCATTCATGATTGAGCTGCCTTGCACTGCTAGTGAGACCAGAGTTTCTTGGAATTTCACTGAATTAAATTTTCATCTGACCATTCTGCAAAGATGGCATTGTTAGAAACCACAGGCATGAAGCCCATGTAATGCTGGTGGCAGTAGCTTTATTTCTCTTGGCCATGCTAGGGGAGTTCGCAAGCTCCACCGAACTTCTCTGAGCAATTGGTTGTCTTCACAGTTGAAAAGGCAGCATTTACATTGCAGTCTCCAGCAATGTGCTTGGTATGTGCTAGTTTAACATAATTTTAAGCCATTGATCAGGACAAAAAGAAATCCTTGTGTTGCCATGTTGTCTTCCCTTATGAAGATCAAAATGTTTGATGCTCCGAACAGTATGGTAAAAGCATCTGCAATAAGGAGACAGTGGCATCTTGTTCACTTGGAAACGCCCAGGAAAAAATATTCATGGCTTCTATATTACCAAAATTCAAGTAAATTAGTACTGTTTGAGCTGTTTGAGGGCTTAGAGTGCAGTTCAAAGGGAAATCACACCAAAAAATATAACATTTTCAGGTACTCTGCCCATAATTATTGCCTGCACCGAGGACTGCTACAACCTATTTGCTTGCACCAGCTTCACAGCTGGCCTCCAGCCAGCAGCTGGGGTTCACTCCAGTTCTACATGCGAACCTCAGACAAGGTTTACAGGAAGCCTTCGAAAATACCAGTTGGTGGTTTCAGTAGGGTTCAGCAGCACCAGCTCCTCAGCTCTTCCTTTGCCTGCATATTTTTGTATCGTATTTCACCATCTGCATTTCAAAGAGGAGTGTTTGCAATTTTTTTATGAACCAAGGTTGATATTAGGCACTAAAGAGGACAAATGCTTTTTGCCTGGATTCTCTGGCCAAAATGCACATTGCTTACAAGTTCTCATTTAAAACAGTTGTCACACAGGTGTGTAAAACACTCTGAAAAGCCCTTTCCTTCTCTTCTGACTCTTGCTGCAAGCAGTTCCAGTCATCCTGCACAGCTCCAGGAGCTGCTTATCATCTCTCTGCACAGCACACCCATGTTATCCCCCTCCACCTCTGTCTCAGCTTATCCTCCCTGTCTCTGCTGTGATTTTTATTTTATTGGGCTTTGTTTGGTTAATGGCCTTGTTCTTCTCCACTTGTATGTGCCTGAGGAGCTGCAGTGCCTGGTGGGATGCAAGGTGGAATGGACTGTGGACACAGGCAGGACAGAGTTTCGGGAGGCACTGAGGGCAGAAGCCAGGCAGTAGGGTGTGCCAAGGTCAGGTGTTTCTGAGGAATCTGATCAGTCCTGCCAGTTCTCTCTCAGCCAAGCCAAGGTGTCCAGGCTCAGTTTTGCAGGATCTTCCAGAAATGCTGCTTGTAGCTGCTGGACATCACTCTGATGTATGCAGTGATTACTTTGCTGATCTGAGGGAGGGAGACAGCTGCATATTAGGGGAAGATCTGGCCCATTTCCATCATGCTGCATTGTCATTTTCCACAAAAGTATTTACCAGCAGTTTCTCCAGCCCCTTGCCAAAAAAAGAGCAGTTTTTCTTCCTTCAAATAAGAGTGAATGTAGCATTTGAACTACATACACGTATTTTTATACTTGGTAGTTTCTCACAATAGATGTGCCACATGGCATAGGGTGAAATTGTATTAGAGGAACCAGCACACACATCAAAGCTTTGATTGTAAACTTCCAGCTCAGAGAAGGAGATGAGCAATCTCTATGTTCAATTATAACTGCAGATATTTCCTTTTTCCTAAGCTGGTGTCTGTTACCATGGCCACAACCTTCAGAGTTTTCTGGTTATTTTAAAGTCATTACTAGGAGTGAAAGAGCACATGTTTAATACATTCTTCTTATTCCATTCACTAGGTACAGCTGACATTTTAGAAGTCCTCAGTAAAAAAAAAAGTCCTTTTTTATTGTTTATCATTTTCCTAGAGAAAAATAGCAAAAGTCAATTAATATTTGCCAATATGCACTTTGTCTACTACTTCTAAGTAGAGGTGAGGAAAGCAGTTTCTTGACATCTTAAAGACTGGGCATTAGATTGGTATTAGCAGTAGTCAGAGGGAGGTGAAAACCATGCTGTAGAAAATGTACCAGCTCTTGTCCTGGTCACTGACAATCCCAAAGGATTGAGAATGTCCTTTGAACACTCTGATTTTCACCCAAAGAAACACTGTTAAGCCAGAGCAATGTACTGCACATCACCAGCAGAGTCCTGCACAGGCCCTGCTGCCCAGCTCTTGTGGCTGTCAGCATCCCCACTGTGTGTACAATCCTCTGGGATCTATCGAAACACGAGACCTCACCAGAAACTTTTTCTCTACCACGTTGTGGCATTTCTGGTTTGTGAATAGAGATGATAATTACTCAAGAGATTGCTCAGCCAACAGGACTGCAGGGCATCTGGTCCCCTGGATCTCTCATGGATTGTTCATGGTATGTTCCTCTTTGCTTCGACAACATTACCTTTTGTGTCACAGGATAGAAGATTTATTCATTAAAGCTTCCTGGACTCGGGGTTGCCTAAGTTTAACATTTTGTCTGTAATGGTGGAGACTCCAGTATGCGATGAAAGCTTTGTCATCTCCCTGTGCACACCCCTGCCATATATGAGACTTGTCTCAGGCCAAAGGAACAACTTGATTACAAGAAAGATCAAGTATGAGGTAGGTCCTGAATCCTACTGAGACTGATATGTAACTTGGTTTATCCTGAGAAACGTCACAAGAAGGCAGCTTCTGATGTCTGCCCACTTCCAGGGACAAATAGCTGCTGAGCAGGGACTTCTGGGTGTTTGGCTTGAGCATGTTTGGATAGAGCGACCCTACTTCTCATCCCCACTCTTGCTTTCAGTGTCTAAACTTATATGGATCTGGTCTCCTGTTGCTCTGTGCCTGAGCTCTTCACCAAAGACTTCCTTGATGTACTGAAGTGTTGGGAAGGTGAATGCCCCAGAGACGTGAATCATGAAATGTGGGTTCATATCTCCATATTCAGGCTGCTCTCCCTTCCCTTCTACAATAGGTGTTCTAGACCGATGCTGTTAAACACTCTCTTAAGTATTTTCTTGACTCAGTGCTGGTAGGTATCAGCTTCCTAATGGGTTACATTGTTTACAATGAGTTACATGAGGTTTCATTGTTTAGCTGTTGTTGCTCCACTCCTCTTGGTGGAGTTTGCTCTAGCTAGTACTGCTACTAACTTGAAGCTATTAGTGTATTAAGACCACCGTAATCTCATCAGCAATTATGCTGATGAACACTGATTTAAAGATTTTGCAAAACTGGAGCAAAGGACAGTGCTGTCTTCCTCCCAGAAGCCGAGCTCACACTATAGAGGGAGATCCAGCATGGGACTGAAACCCCAAATGGAAACAGAGATGCCAAACGAGGGAGTTTAGTTCAGGGTCAATGGCTGCAGAAAATCCCACGGTAAGAGATGTGTTCAGTGTCCAGCAGCTGCTCAGCATCCCTGCTGCTCTGTGATGCTTTCAGAATCTCCACACACAGCTGCTGCTGGGCAGGCAGGGGAAGAGCTGGCCAGCGATGGACGTGCCTCTCAGCCACTGTGGAGGGAGTGCTGGCTGCCCAACAGTCTCTTCTCCTCTGGCCGTGTGAGGCTTGGCTGTCATGTTTTTGCCTTTATTTTTGGTTATGCAATTATTTTGCTAAGTTGCAATCTCTTGTGTTGCTGTAAAAGCTGCTCTAATCTGTGCAGACTCTGTAATTAAATATGACCCCTCTCATACCATGCCTAGAGTACACTATGCACTGTCCAAAACTCTCAGTTCCTTACACTTTGTCCCGTTCACCTGTTTCTCAGAGATGTCAGTGTCATTTCTATGTTGGCAGTGAGTTCAGCAGATAGAAGGTGAGCTTTGGGCTTTAGGAACTAATTCCTTCTACAATAGTAATGCTGCAATGCTACAGACTTATCCTAGGTAACCCAGCCACCTAGTCTGGCTGAGTCAGTGTAGGACAGAAAGAGTCTTCTGCCTACACAGGAGCATAATCACCCTTAAGCAGGAAAGGAGACAGGAGAGCATCCATTCAGAGGACAGCACATTTTTAGGCAATCCCTTACTTGAGGCATGTTTTTAGTTTGCAGTGATGGAAGAGAAGCAAGTGCCTTGCTTCCAACATCTGCTTCACACTTCATGCATGACTGATCACATCTGCTGCTGCAGCAGCTCAGCAGAGCTGCAGTGCAGAGGTCATGTGAAGGTGCAGTGGGTTCTGTGCAAAGCAGCTGTGACAGCTGACCTCTGATCTGTCCCATCTACCAGTTCTGGAGGACCCATTTGGTTCTCTCTTCAGGGCATTCACTGTTTAGTGTGGCATCCACCTCTACACCCTGCTCCCCACTCTGGGTAGTACTAACCTACATGGTAACCTAACCAGGGGTTGTCTTGTCTTCTCCTCTTTAAAGTGTGTCCATCTAGGTAATGCTATATATACACACATATGTTGTATATATAGTTCATACATGTGCATATGCATATATTACACGAAAATATAAAGGTGAATTTTCAAATTCAAATAGTTGGAAAAGTTGAAATTTGGGTGAACTGTGCTTTTCTTTTCTCTTTTAACTCTTCTAGTGTGCATCTCTTTCATATAATAGGAGCATATATTTTAGTGCAGTCAGATGTGCCTTTCCATTTTGCTTCATTTTCATGGCACCCCTTGGAAAGTAGTTGCAGAGATCCAAGAGTGGGGTCTCCTTGTGAATAATAAAGATGGCTTTGAAGAGGAGGAATTTACTGACATTTCAAAAACTGTGCACCCCTGAATCTTTCATTCAGTGCATCCTCAAGTAGAGAGGGTCTTGCAAATCGGTGGAATCTGCCCAGCATCACACAACTCTCTCCGCAAATAGTTTGAGTGTACAAGGGGCTTACGTGCATTACTGTCCCATAAAGTGTAAATTTACCCATTTTCTTGAGCATGGTGCTGTCACTGTCTCAAGAAGCATCTGGAGAGCTTTCTATTTTGAACAATCCTATCTATGTGTCTTTCTCAGAATGAAGAATATGCATCCTTGTTCCATGGTGGTTACAATGCACCTTTCAGTAGGGTCTCAGTGTGTTTCTAGATCATCTCATCAAGGACCCCTAGTTTTCTCTGTGAATGCACTGTTCTAGACATTTTTTGGTCAAATTTTAGTTAAATACGCTTCTATTATCAGCTATCTTTGTAAATGAAAGAGATCAGAATATATAAAATCTTTAGAGTTCCCAGATGAAGAAGTTGATGTCTCAAATGGCCATTCAATAGATAGAAGAATGGTAATCTACTGAGATAGACTCCTGCAGGAAGAAAATTAACAGAATGATGCTTTTTTATTTGAGACTACTTTCAGAGTTCGCATACAGAGGCTCCTTTCTTTGAGCGTCTCACACATAGTCTGAAGAAAGAATATTTTAATGATAAACCTGAGCTTTGTGATCTTCCCTGGGCACCCTTGTTTACTTTGGGCCCACTTCAAAGCTGTGCTTAAAAGGTCTGGTATTTATTTAATAAAGAGTAAAACTAGATTCTAGGCGAATGTATAAAATACTGGGATGTCCATGCTTGTGACTGTCCAAGGGGAGCTGGACAGCACATTCCGTGTTCAGTGTAAGGCCCCACATGGTGCAGAGGGCATGCAGAGGTATGTCCCCACATTTTTGGTAGATGTTTGGACTAGGCAGGCCAGTTCTGCCTTGGGGCAGAAGGAAACAAATCCCCTGCATGTGTGCATAGATGTACAACTTAAAGTTGGATATGGGTCAGCAGTGCCCTGGCAGCCAGGAGGGCCAAACATATCCGGGCGTGCATCAGGCACAGCATCGCCAGCCGGGCAAGGGAAGGGATTGTCCCTCTCTGCTCTGCGCTGAGGTGGCCTCCCCTCCAGTCCTGTGTGCAGTTTTGGGTGCCACAATACAAGAAAGACATGAAGCCATTAGAGAGCACCCAAAGGATGGCAACAAAGATGGTGAAGGGCCTTGAGGGGAAGATGTATGAGGAACAATGAGATCATTTGGTCTGTTCAGGCTGGAGAAGAGGAGACTGAGGAGAAACCTCATTGCAGTTACGACTTCCTTGTGAGGGGAAGAGGGGTGGCAGGCACTGCTCCCTTCTCTGTGGTGCCCAGTGACAGGACCCGAGAGAACGGCCTGAAGCTGTGTCAGGGGAGGTTTAGGCTGGATATCAGAAAAAGGTTCTTCACCTAGAGGGTGGTTGGGCACTGGAACAGCTGCTCAGAGAAGGGGTCACAGCACCAAGCCTGACAGAGTTCAAGGAGCGTTTGGACAATGCTCTTGGGCACATGGTGTGACTCTTGGGGATGGTGCTGTGCAGGGGCAGGAGTTGGACTTGATGATCCTTGTGGGTCCCTTCCAACTCAGCTTATTCTGTGGTTCTCTGACTACCTCCTAGTTGATAAGATGATGGCAAAACTGAACATCTGCTTGTCTGCAAGGTGTGTTCCCATTCAGGGTTGCTTTCTGCCTTTTCTTAGTTGTATTGCTGTATTTCGTTGTCATCAGTCCAGAATTAGAGAAGTGATCACGTGTGCATGGATATACGTGCTCATATAGTGTGAAACAGGTGCTGTCAGGATGGTTTAACAGGATAAGAGACTTGTTAAGGAGAGTATTTACATGCTGTGAAACAGCAGAATGTACCTTTGGTATATGCTGTTGAGTGTTGCAGGCTGGCATCGATATGAAGAGATCATTAAAGATTTTCTGCCTGAGCTGGGATGAGGTCACACCTGGAAATAAGCTTTTTCCTGAGATCTCCCACTTGGTTTCAAGTAGCTCCCCTTCTTTCCCTGTTCATCACCTGAATTCAATTGTCCCAAGAACCAAGAAGTGTCAGGTGGAATCAGACCTTGCCAAAGCCCCCACAGTCTTCAAAACCAGTGGATTCCAGATGTATTTGCCACCAGATATGATGCAGATCTTCTAATGCACCATCTGCCTCCTTTAGAATGAAGGTGAGACTGCTCCACGGAGGTTAGTGACAACCTCCTTCTCCACTAATATCCCCCTCTGCTCCAAATGTGCTAATTACCCTTTTCTGTCACTCTTATAGTGCACTAACAATGATAAATTTACAGGCCACCTGTTTCCCTCCTATGTTTATCTCAGGGCTGACTGCTTTTTCTGACCTGCTAAGGCACTTGAGAGAGTCCATTTATTTTTACCTCATTAGGTGGTCAAATAAAAGATTTGTTAAGACTCTCCCTCACAAACACAGCTTTGAGGAGCGGCATTTAACCCATCTCATCCAGTTCCGCAGGATTTAGCCTTTTCTGTCTATATCACATGCAGAAGTTGGTGAGGACACCCAAGCTCTTTGCTAGTTAGAACACCCAAGCTTTGTACTGGTGAGGATGCCCATACTTTGTGCTGGTGAGGATTACCTGCTGGTACTCTGCCAAGGAGCAGCACGTGCAGCCTCTCTGCATTAGGGAGCACTGATGCAGACTTTTGCTCAGGAGACAACCCCATTATTGGATTCCCAGATGCATAACTAAGCAATGGGTGGAGAAGGGTACACAAAACTGGTTTAGAAAGACCTTTTGTTTTTCCTGCATAGGGAACAGGAAATATCCAAGTGGTGAGATGTGCATTATTTCACAGCAGCTCCCCAACTTTCAACTTTTGTGTTTGAGGTAGCAACAACTGTTTTGCTGGGACTCCATCAGACCATGTCACTGCCAGCACGTATCCTCAGCGCTTGGCCCAGACAGGTTTGTTACCACTTGCTGGCGACATGCAACACTTCTCTGTGGCTAGCCAACATCATGGGCTGTGTCTTGTCCTCCTGGTTGCCAGTAGTCCCTGCTAGAGGTCCTATCATGTCCATGTCCTCAACTCCTTTGGAAAGATCTATAGATATGTGGGCATGAAGACTGCTTCCAGGTCTCTGTGAGGTAAATCAGGGTTTATTCAGGGGCTGGAAATTGAGGGCTCGGGATGGGACACCCCTGCCCACACAGCAGTGGTGCACACTTGTTTCTGTGCACATATAAAACTCAGAGTAGAGAGATCCCATCGTTTAAGTGAAGTACATGTAGCTGAACTTTGGCCTCCACTGCTTTGACTACAGAAGAAAACAAGGGTCTAAAAATAAGGAAATGTTTGCCTCTTGGAAATTTTCTAAGCAATTAATCTAAGAATTATTGATGTTTCTAATTTTGTCAGAAGAGGGAGGACCATCAGTCACACTCAAAAATATCAGCTCTTTGCTGATAACTCATAAGTGGAATGGCTTTTTAATGAAGTTGCTAGAAGAAATGTTTGCTGCCAAAATCAAGGATATTGCTCTATCCCACTCATACTCCTTCATCAAGGAAACTTCCAAGAAAATTCTGGCGTTGAGTGGGATTTTTCTTTTCTTCTTTTTTCCTTTTTTTTTTTTTCAGTGCTTGAAAACCAACTCCAAAGCCAACTTTACTGCCAACCTTTTAAAAGAAGTAATGACAATATATGCTAATAGAAGGTTTCACAAATCGGTGTGAGATCACTGGAACCAGTTCCCATCTGATCACACATGAATGAGCAATGTGTGGGTTTGAACTGTGTTCATGATACGATGATAGCTCCATCTTTCATTTAGATTGAAATCAAATGAATATTACTGAGTGCTGGGGGGTAAACTGTTGATAAGTCACTGTTTTATCATCCTGTGGAGACTAAAGTTAAAACATCCTTTTTTAATGTAACCGAGCAATAGATTTTAAAGCACCTTGCAATGAAATAGATACTGTTGCTTCACGAATGGCTCCCTTTCCTAGAATATTAATTAAAATGCAGTGGGCCTCATGGGGTACATCCTTCTTTTAATAAAGAAAAAACAATTAGAAAATCAGAAGTTTTCTATATATATTTGCATAGTTATCAATTTCTTAATCTTTTTTGGGGGATTCCTTTGGTAATTCACAGGAGGATCCCTGTGTTGCTCACTGACTTGAGTGACTTTCCAGTGAATTCATTAAAAGATCAAGATCTGAGACTTATTTGGTGGAATGGATGTGCTTTTATTATTGAATAAGTGATTTGTATGGTGATTTTATATGGCACTTTGCAAACAGTGGGCTGATCATTCAGTGTTCATCCTGTTTCTAAGCAGTGGAGCTTCCTTGGTTTTCATAACCTTGGTAGCAGAGGAGAGAATTAGGAAATACTTGATGCATGAAGTGAGAGGAAGCATGGAATGTCTGAGGAGCGGGTTGGGACAGAAATTATTGGCGAAGGTGATGTGGAAGGGAGAATTGTCAGTTGAAGACATTTTTAGGACGTCTTGAAAGCTGTATGTAGCAAGCAGGAATAGAGAGACATTTAAAATACAAGACCTTTATTTTTATAAGGCACAATACTGAGAATGCAGGAGGTTATTACTGTAGTAAGAATGGGTCATACGAGGCATATGGAGCAAGAAAAGAAACTGGAACATCTCTCAGAGACAGAACTCTCTATCAGTGAGATGATTACATAAGAGCATATGTCACTGAAAGGATCTGAAATACTGGCCATCAGGTAACTGGTAAATCTTTCATTAGCCACAGGCAAAATATTCTCATTAGAGTCAGCATCCCATACTTACATGCATTTCCACTCCTTTCCATGTCTGAAAAGTAATGCTTCCCAGAAAAAGGAATCAGATCATCAGAATCTGAATTTCTAATTGAACATTGGTGATGATGCTGTTCAGAGCTCAGAAACTGCTCTTGAAAACAGCAGTACTGGTACTCTACCATTAGTGCAAAAGCAGCAAGGCAAATAATGGTAGATGAAATCGTAATAGTTTTCTATTAATTAGATACCAAATACATCTTTACTACATATTTCTTTTGGATTATTTATCTAGAGTGAGACACAGAGATTAAGCCATAGATGGTCTTCTTCCAAGGTTTACAAACCCTGCTGCTACAGACATGATATATTTCATTCTTGGTATATTGTTTTGATGGTGCATGGCATCAAAAATGCAAGTGCTAATAGTGGGAATGGACATGTATAGGAAATGCAGGAAAAATTAAGAGAAATTACATGACAGAGACTTTTTCAAAGATAATAGGAAAAGTAAGAAAGATTGTGTTTATTTTAGGGAGCTAAGGGATAGTAGTGAAAAGTAAGAGGTAAGGGAAAAAGATAAATAAAATATAAGAAAGGACAAAGTTTTATATACTAACAATAAATAAAAGTCCTAGAAAATGAAAAATGGGGAAAGGCACTAAAACTCACATACAAGAAATCTCAAAGAAGCTGACATCTTGAGAACAGCAAAGAGGCAAAAGTAAACTGGCCTAAAAATGTAACAGGATCCGCTTTTCTGTTTATTTACAGTCACTAGGAAGTGGTGAATAGTGACATTTTATTCCATGTTGGATAAAATCTGGTTTTCCTAAAGTTAAACTTTGGAAGAAAGCTTTCTGGTTCTGCCACTTCTACTTTTCTACAACAGCAATACAAATTATTTGTTGTTCACATGAGAAAAAACAGTTCGTTTGTTTGAAGACAGTTATCTGATGGACTTTGTTTACTTCCTCAGAGGATGTTAGTAGTGAAGGAAGAAGTGCTCTTAACTCTTTCTTTTATGAAGGAGTTCATCTTAGTTAAATTTACCAAAAAATTTCAGTGATGGCAGAAAAGCTTTTGAGCTGATAATTCGTATTTTTCTGTCTAGGTTTTGTCCTGGGTTTTATACAGTATTTTGTGTTGCAATTTATGCAGTGCTATAAACTTGTAAAAAATTTTTGTTGAATTCATGCAAACAATTTTTTACTACACTCTGTATAATGACTATATGATACATGGAATTTCAAAGGTTCCTTTGTAAACCAGTATTGTCTATATGAGTGTCTACTACCTACACTTAATATTGAGAACTGCTAGGGTTTTGTTTATTGATAACAAGCAATAGTAAGAACATCAAGATTATACAAGCATTTGTTTACACGTGTGTGAGAGACAGACAGAGAAGCACGGCAAATTATTTTTGCACTTTATTTGCCAAATGTTTTTCTATGCCTCTTAAGGGAGTTTGCTTACCGACCTTTACCATGTTGTTCAAACTCCCAAATTCATTCCTGTTGAGTAATTTCTAAAATCAGGCAGCACACTGTGTTATGCATGAAATAGCAGTTGGGTAAGACACGGGTCTGTGTTTTTCACGGCGGGCTGTCAGGACTGGATGTCATTCTGACTTTCAAAGTGAATACAAATCAAAATCATCTTCCAGTAGCTTTATAGATTATATCCAAGCTAAGTTTTTTCAGGTATGTACACAAATGGTGCTCAGAGGGAACAGAATCTCCACATTAAACGCCCGTTGAACACCCGCAGATCCAGCCCTCCCGGGTCAGCTGTCCATGTAGAGTGTGGAGAAGGAGGCGCTATAAGGTGGCTTGAGTAATCATCAGATTGGTAGGGAAAAGAGGAGATACCATCATCACCGATGGTAACCACATCCTTGTCCACGGAAACTTTTCAGGAGGCACTGCAAAGCACCTGAACTGGGGTTCATGGCTGAGCTTTGCAAGCTGACTGTATTGCTGGACCAGCTTGGGGGCAGTTATCTGGTTTTCCTGTACCTTATCTGCCGCACAGAGATTGTATGTGAAGACAGAGAAGAGGTCTTAGGAAAAAACAGCAAAGACATTGTCTAAAAACAAAATTAAAATACTACTTTCTTTCATTTGTGCTAAAATCCTTCAAGTCAACATATCTTCTCAAATAGAATTCATATTGTGACTCATCTGGACGAAGATAACTTTTGAAATAAAATATATTTATTTTACTGTTAATGTTCAAAAATAGGCATTTATCATAGAGCAAATATTCTATTTAAATTATCAATTTAAAACCTTTGTGAAATGGAAGTAGCTTGCTGCACTGCAATTTGGGAATTACGAGTTCCTTTCAAATGTAGGAGCTGTAGGCTGTGCCATATGTCACTGGGAGGATGTTTTCTCATATATTCGCAGGAAAATCTTGGATTTGAATGATGAATTCCGTGAACTTGGCAATAGAGCATGAGGAATAAAATAGAAGTGGCTAGCCTCAAACTCCCCTAGACAAGTAGAAGCTAGAAACTTGCCATATGTCATTGACTTCCATGAGCAATGCTGAACAGTAGAATATCACCCAGTCTTGCAGCATTAAATACTGCCCTAAGTCATTAATACAAAGCAGATGGCTTTGTTGTTGATTAGAGCTGGTTAGAATCTGAAATTCCCATTCTAAAGGAAATTTTGACGTTTGTATTTATTTTCACTGCCTATTGGAAGAAAACATCAAAATTTCCCATCCCAGTGGGATGGGTATTAAATATTATCTGGAAACACCAAGTTATCTCATTTCATTGGCATTGAATTGTTTTCTCAATAATACCAAACCAGTGTAATTCTAAAATTAATCATATATAAATGCCAAAACAAAATTAATAAACATGTGAAGTAGCACTGAAACTTTTTTGCCATGTTAAAAGGAAAAGACTACATTAAAATTATAAATTCTGACATTTTTACAGAATTTGTCTTCTTGAATGTGACAAAACATTTTGATTTCAGCTAGGCTGCATTACCTAATGGAAATGGGTTCTGCTGAAAAAATGTTCACCCAGTGCTGTTTGTTCAGGGCCAGTAATGTACAGGATCATCTTGCAAGTTCAAGGATGTAAAAATTCTGAGAAATAAGACATGCACAAAGAGAAAATTAACACAATATCTGCAGTTTAGGAACATCTTTGAAGACTGCTTTAAAAATTCCTACAACTCCCATGAAATTAATTTAGTCATCTAGATCTCTCTTACATTAGGTCTCTTTTGTTCAGGCACACTTGAGAGTGCTAAGTGCTGGACAAATAATCCTTGGCATGGACCTTCCTATTTATGAACTTGTAAACTGTGACATTATCTTAGTGCATCTTGTTTCCATCTCCTTAGCAAAATTCTGGTCCTGACTGCCAGAGCCTCCCACTCCCAATCTCCAGTTGCCTACTTTCCTGGAGAAAGTTCCAATAGCTCTCTTCAATATGGAACAAAAACTCACAGCTACTCTCCAGGTAGGAACCTCCACAATCATTCCTTTCCCTATCATAAGAGCATCTTTAAAAATATCTAGTTTGCCAGCTAATGGCTCCATTTTTTCCAGTATCGTGATTTCATTTTTTTTCTGTCAACACCAAGTCTCTGCAGTGGGATAGGAGACCATCTGTTAACAATTTTTTTAAGGGTAGTCTAAGCACAAATGTCACTCTTTTGGAGTCACATGCTATTTATTTGCAAAGATAAAAAAATCAGTATCATGAATTCACATCAGCTTCTCATCTTACTTTGTGCAACAGTAGCTTTCTGCTTTAGTTTCCACTACCCTCCACCAAGGTATTGCATATAAGATTACATAAAAGGACCAAACAAGATGTAGGACAGATTAGAAACCTGATGAAGTTGCTGCTGGATGAGTTTGATGACTGGTGTGCTCAGGTGCACTGGGGAAGATTATGTTACTCCTGGTCAGTGCCCTGCACAAAGGAGAGAAGCCCTGTGGAAGAAAGGAGAATAAACCGGGTTTGACGTGGCTGGACATGTGAGTATCAGGATAAAGACAAACAGCAGTGGCACAGGCGTGTAGGAAGGGTGGCTTTTCTAAAGCACTCAGGCCCTTGTTAGGTACCAAAATCAGTGGTGCTACTTTCTGGCAGGTCTCAGTTTACTGGATACAAATGCTTTTTGAGAAACTACCTACTGGACAGGTGCCCAAAGGGAAGGTGTGTTTTGTTTGAGAAGCCAGAGTTTAATTGTGGGTGCTGGGCACTTGGAAAAATGTGACCTTGAGCATTTTAGGAAATGTGGCCCAGAAAGGTATTGTTAACCAAAGAGACTTTAGGCTTACAAGTTGCTTAATAGCAGACACAGTAACTGCAGAAAATTTCCATCATTTGGGTCTTGATAAATGGTCTTCTTTTGAAAGAATGTTGATTGATAAAGTCACCTGCAGACGGAACAGGTGAGAGATTTTGCCAGCTCCCCTGCTGTCAGCTTAATGCCCATGTTTATAAATACTGCAGATGTCCTGTGCTTAGTGAAACAGCTGAATGCAGTAAAATCTGGAAAGGCAGCCGCCTGAGGGTGGATGTTCTAATGCTCTGTTAGCAAAGTCTCTCTTGCCCTTTGCCATACAAAATTAGGCAAAGGCAAACATACTTTTACAAAAATACTATTTCCATAGAGTTTTAAGAAACCAAATACATAAATATATATCTAATTCCCAAAAGAGTCATCTGGAGTCTGCCAAGACAAAGAGTTAGTTATTTTAAAGACCTTAGATGGTTCTACCCAGGGTTAATGAACAAAATGTTGTGGCTTTTTCTTACACAGCATATGGTAAAGTGTTGTTTCTGAACTTCACAAATGAATGATTATGAACCAAAAAAGCATGTGAATATTGGCATGGTGTTTATTGTTGTGAGTTCTAAAAGAATTAGGAAGAAATGAAATAGCAAGACCTTTTCTGAGTGTAAGAGGAGGAATAAACAAATCTGTATGAGTTCTTCCTCTTCTGTCTGGTTTCCCTTTTTTTTTTTTTTTCCTCATTTCTCATTAAGGAAGAAAAGGTTACTTTCAAGCCATTCTGGGTGGATGAAGCCTTTGCTGGCCCTGGGGAATGACTGTCCAACTCTTACTGCATCATTTTTTGCACTGCTCGTAGGGAGCTGGCAGCACTTCCCAAAGGGATTCCAGACAAAGCCCAGGACACTGAGAAAGGTTGAAGTGCTAGATACCCCACCATGTGCATAGGCAAGCCCGCATTTACACCGTCTTACACTTTGGAGGGTCACCAACAGATTTGGGAACATGTATTGCTTTATATGGTACCTCCAGCAGCCCCTTTTCCATGTGTCTTCACTGCCTGTCTACTCTGCCTGAGGTTACACCTTAACTGAGCAGACAGCCCAGTTGTCTGCTTGGGTGTGCTCTGTCTGAAGCAGCAGAGAATTTGTATAAAGTGGGAGAGCTCCATCTCCCCTTTGTGATAGCCAGGCTGTTGATGGAGCAGCAGCAAGCACCTGATTGCCTGGAGGTTAAGGACAGACCTGACCCATGCATCACAATCTACTGGGTGGAGGTAGCCCATTACAGATGCTCCTCTTTGGTGAATAGATGTACACCAAATTTCAGTCAGGAGCAGCTTCAGAAACAAGCTCTGAGTCCTAAATGCAGGGCTTTAAGATGGAAAGAGTGACCAACCATGAGTGAGAGAGGAGTCACTGCACAGTGTGACACATTATACAAATGCACGTAACATGCTCTTTTCCTCAGCTCCCAATATTAGAAATGCTCATGCCTAGTCATCCTTTTTGTACCACACACTCCACCTTACAGGAAATGCTTTGGAAACAGAGACCTTTTCGGGAAGCCCCAGTGATGCTGAAGGCGATTCAAAGATGAGGGGTGTGAACATCAACCCTTTCACTGCTTGAGACTGAAACACTGCATTTTGGTCTCAAAACAACTCCAGCTGAGACTGTAGGCATTGTTGAGAATAACATGATAAGCACTAGGCCATCATCTAGTTAACCCACTGGTGCTGAAGACCCGAGTAATGATGTACTAACATTTATTGACACAGCACTGCTTTTCTGCTGCATCCCCCTCCTCCACCCTCACACCAGCCCTCATTGCTAAAATGCACAAAGGAATTATGGTAAGGAGAAATAGGAGACAAAGTGAAGCAGCTGTAGCATTTCTCTGCCAGGGCAAATCTGAAGGGAGAAGAGCCTGGGCTTTTGATGTTATCCATAAGCACCTCCAAGTTTGAAACATGTGAACTCTGTGCAGCTGCTTCTGCTTGGACTGCCTGCCTCAACCAAAACACAGTTATAAAGGATTTGCTTTTATTTCTTCTTTTGAATTCCTCCTGGGGTAGCAGGAAAGCATGGAACAAATACTGTCAATGGAGAAATTAGGGGCACCTTTGGTAGGGGAAGGATCCCCAGTTAGGGGCTAGAGAAACAGGAAGGTGACACTAAACAAAACAGGAACTTAGAGCAGTGAAAATGTCAGGATCCTGGAGTCAAACTCAGATCCTCATACAAAATGAGTGAATATTGTGATGAACAGGTTTGGAAGTAACTGTGGGCAACTGGATGGCACACGACCTGTCTTCCTTCTGTTGATAAATAAAGCATAAATGCTGAATGATGATCCCATCGACACCTCTTCCTTGGTCTTTTTCCTCTTAATTTTTTCATTAGAGTCTTCATTCCTCTTCTTTGATGTCAGCTATAGTTTTAGCCAGACGTATTTGGGTACTTGCTTTACTGCACTGCAAATCTGTTTACTGCTGTTCCTTCTGAATATTAATAAGAGAATGTCAGATTTTTTAAATGAATCTTGCTCATGAATTTCATCCGGTTTTTGCTCTTTGCCAATAAAGAGATAAATGGAGCGTGGCAAGACTCAAAATTTTATTCTGCATGTATTTATTTTTTTGCTAAGTCTCTGTGTGGTTTTTAATAAATTTGGTTTTCTTTCAAAAATATGTTCCAAGATGCTGTTAAAAAAATGAAGCAAAAGCCTTTCTTGGCAAGCATCTCCACACTGGTTACTCAAATGAATGTGTGAAAACAAACTAGAAATGGCCAGAAGGACGTGAAGTGGCTGCTTCCAAGAGCCAGGGGGGTTGTTTTCTGTGGGATGGAAATTAAAAAAAAAAATCTCTTGACCAGGTAGCGCTTACACTTCACGATAGGAGACTAAGACCAGAGAAGTTATTCTTCCCAACACAGCTGCTGCTGCTGCTGCTGCTGCTGTAACTATTCACTGTGTCCCACCAGCAGGATCCTGCACTGGCACTGGAATTTCCAGTGGGACGGTAGAGAGGGGTGCTGGAGATGGCTCTGAGGATGTGAATTGGGAGCTCAGGGATTGATCACAGAGTCTCCTGGGCTGGAGCACATCAGAGATCAATGAACACATCCCTGCCTTGCTCACCAAGTCTCACTGGAGACCTCCAAGATCACAGACAGTGCTTTGCCCACATTTGCTGTTGGGTTTGCATTCATGATGAGGCCATAGCAACATTGGTGTTCCAGCCACAGGGAAGCAGCATACACAGATGGGAAGAGAATGTATCATTTGAGATAGCTGTTGCTTTGAACTGTCTCATTACAAAGCTCATACAGCAGTTAGGAGTATTACAGCCCAAAGGAATAACTGACCTTATGAAAGAAACTTGGCTTTTATACCAGATTGTGTTCACCAAGCCTTGACTTTTTTAAATGCACATAACTTCCCCCATTCTGTGAGGGCATGGACAAAGATGAACCAGAGCTGCATTTGAAAGCACATGTACACTGGATCACAAATAACAACAGAGTTTGCAGAGACTGACACATTGTGGTGGACTGGTATTTGGTATCTGAAGGTTTACCAAGCAGTGAGAGCTGCTGGCAGAGGGGAAGGAAAAGAGTAGTTCTAATGTGGTGAAGTTTGGTAACAGGGCAAAATTTTGGCCTGGAAGCCCTGGGGACACATCCCCAGACAAAGTGTCATGCTCTGAGATGCACTGCAGTCTCCCCTTGATATTCCTCCACTTACTTGCAGGGTAAGGGGATGTTGTACTGCAAGGTTTGGTCAACCTGAGGCTTGGTCAACCAGGGCAGAGCAGCACCTCTTCTCTGAGCTTATGACAGAGCTGAGCTGCACAGTGACAGGCAGAGAAAGAACTGGTAGGGATGGCAGAAAGGGGTGGCAGAAGAATTTAGCTTGCCAAAGCCCTGTGTGCTGTGCTGTGGAGGCTGGTATGCAGTGACAAGAGAAGACTCCTCGTGGGTAGGATATGAAAGAAGGTGAGACCCCTGCCGTATGCAGATGTGCAGACAGCTTGAGAGATAGATGGTGTATATGAGTCCACTTGTCACACATCCCAGTTTTCAGTAATGATCTGACAGGAGGAAAAACCACAGCGGCGATGGTGAGTGGAGAATCGCACTCGTACCTCAGAGTGGCATTGCCACGGGGGACTGACTCATGCTGGAGCACTGCTTTCTCACCGCTGTCAGGTAGCAGAGCTGGCTCAGAGTGATGCTGTTGTCCTGCTCAGCCTTAGTTCATTCCAGCAGTCATCAGGAGCTTGTGCAGCTGCTTGGCAGAGATTGAAATCCCACGGTTGCTAGTCTCGGGAAAATTCTCAAATTATGTGTTAGAAATATTGAAGACAGCATTGCACCCATAAGTGGATTATTTCTTGGAAACAGGTCAAACTGTGTGTTAGAAACCAAGAAACAGAAATTTCTGAAGACAAATATCACAAAATGATAATTTCATTGCTTCTTTTTGAAAAATTTTCTGCTTTCATTTTTACAGACTGGTGTCTGTAGCCAAGCCTATGGTGTGATTAACCTTGCTGTTCGCACTGGAAACAGATCAGGCAGGACTTGTTTCCAAACTTATTTTTTAGACCTTTGAGGTGATTTGTACTCTGTTAGCTATAAAGTACGCAATAGCCTGAAATTTCTATTTTTAGAGTAAGGCTTCCCTGGATAAATGCTGCTTTCTCATAATACTTTTTCCCAGCACTGGACTTCCCCTCAGATTTAAGCCTAAATGAAAATTAAGAAGTCTTGTTGTCTTTGGCAGACTGAGCTCAATCAAAAAAAAAATGCATGGAGTTTTCTGTATATGATGGGTGTCAAGTTTGAAGAGTAAAAGCACTGTTAGAAATGTGTTGTTAGAACTTGCTTATTATAGCAAACCTTCAACAGAACAAAGAAAACATTTATTTCTTTTAAGGAAATACATTTAGATGTTCGCATTGCATGTTTGTTTGCATTGCATTGCACTCGTTGCAGTGGGTTGGCTGCGTGCTCCTGGTTGCTGCAGCTTTCCAGCTCCAGCAAGGTTGTTGCTTGAGCAGGCAGCGTTTGCCTTACTCTGAGGTTTCAGACTGAGGTAACAGCGGTGTGTGAGCAGCAGCAAGCTGCTGGCAAAGAGACACCTGTGCTATCTGGGTGATAGCACAGGTGTTTACTGCCCTTCTGCCCAGTCAGAGCTCCCTGTGTGAGAAGAAGGCTGTAACAGCAGCGCTGTCCTGTCTGCACACAACAAATCTGCTGCACCGACCATGCGGTGTCACTTTCTGCTTATGCTGAGCTGTCACAGGCCGGTTGTCTGTCAAACGACTCTGTTGACTTTATCTTAAAAACTTCACACGTGGACCTGAATAGGGGAATTTTAAGTATTTCCTTTAAGGAGCATCACCTATGACACTTCCTCCAGTAATCAGTGAACAGGGATTCTTTCCAATAGCGACTGCACAGCAGTGACGCCTTTACTTCCTGATATTCTGTAGCTGTTGGCTGAAATGGTATCAACCTTTCAAGCCATAAACACATCACATTCTTTTACCAAACAATATTGCCTTAAGAATTAAGACCTTAATATTTTAGTATGTTGTTCTATATAGCAAGTCATTCATATGTATTATATCTAACACCATTGTATCAGAGGAAGAAACTGCAGAAATGCAATTCAACATATTCATTAACAACGTAATTTGTCTTTCTTTTTCTACACCTACAATATCCATTTCTCAATATTGTCAATATTTTACTTTGTCATTGTGATTGCTGTTCACTATTTACTTGTTGTATTTTGAACTTCTAATCATTTATTAGAAACTTGAAAGGTCTACAGGAATGATGAATTGTGAAAAAATGCCTAAAATCAGTTTCAATTTTATTTTGTTCTGTGCCTTTATTGCTGTCATTGTTAGCTGACATTCTCTTAGCTCATTGCACTCTGCCCATAATCTAATCTATTGTGAAGAATCAGGCAGCAGTCTGTGAAGTGATTGTAAGGGTCTTCAAGTGTCTTCAATGATTTTCTGTACTTCGACTGCAAAAGCATTTTCATCTGTTGCTGATAGATAGAATGGGCACAATAAATCCCATTGTTACAGTTCCTAGAACATCACCTATTAAAAAGGAGAAATCTGGAGAGCAAAGAACGTGATAAAAATTCATCACAAGTGGACTCAGGAATAATGCTACTAGTTTTTGACTGCATCACCTGGCATCACAACAGCTGTGAATTTCAACCTTGTACTGCAAGTCACATATGGTTAGCTCTCCCTTTCTGCCTGGAGGACACAGATTTTTCTGGTTGTCATGTTCTGCAAGACATTGCGCTCTACTCTTCTGTGGTTTTTATTATTTGGTGAAAATATGTTGTACCTACAACATTGTGCAGCTATAAAAGCTTTATTTTTTAGAGTGAAATACAGTCTTATTGGCCACCTCTTGAAGGACACTGCCTGCATCTTACCTCACTGTTTCATTTTTCAGAAGACTCTGGACTAGAAACATGCAAGCTGAGTTTTCAATTTTCAAATGTTTGAGTTACTAAAAAGCAGGAGGGGATTATATGGCTAATTCTAGCTCATTCCTACCACAGCTGGCTTGCACCTTAGTCAGCAATCTTGCCTCCCTACTCTATGGTCTGCAAAGTGTGCTGCCCCTGGCACTGTGGAAGAGCTGCCAGCCAGGGGTGCGGGCAGCCGCTACCTACTCTGGGGATTTTACTGCGGGTTTTGTTAAACTGCTGCCACTATAAACTGAGCCTGACCACTTCCGTTGTCCAGCTGCTCTTCCATCCCACTGGCAGACCCTGATCATGTTGTTTTGCCTGACATGAGGCCCTCTGGCTGCCCTAATGTAATCCGTTCGCTCAGCTAATTCCCAGGTTGTTTACTATGGGCCCTGTCCAACACCCGTGGAAGGCAATGCAGTGTTCAGCTGCCTCGGCAGCTGTTGGACCAGGCCTATCAAACAAGGACTTTTTTGCTATTTTCGGGGCGTTAAGAGCTTGGATTACTTAAAAACTGTACAGCATGTTTTGATCAGGATGAAGGGACAAATGGAAGTAGAAAAAATTACCTTTGAGGTGGCATCTTCCACTTTTCAGGTGTTTCGGAGACACTTTGGAGGAAAAGATATTGTTTGGTCAATGTAGTCAACCAAGCCCCTGAACTGGTCAGGAGATGGATAGGCCCCCATGGGGCAGGGTTCTTCACCCTTCCCAGCCTCCTGTCTGTGGACAGGGGAGCCTGTTCTCCATGAACCGTGTAGGTAACATGTTTAGACAGGACATATACTTACCGAACAGCCATCAGTGGATCCTGGAGACAGAGATAAATCTGGGATGGATCCTATAGTTTTTTACACATGAGAAATACAGCTTTTTGGTCATTCTGGTCCAAGAACACAGGAAATTAAGGAATCAGTCCTCTAGCTGCCTTGGGGAGCTCAAATTCCTTGGGGAGAAGGGGAGCTTCCCACAAGAAAAAATAATAGAATCAACCTAGGGGAGCCTCAATTTCTTCTTCCCAATGCCAAACAGAAGAGACAGTAGATTAGCTTCAAATGGTGCTACATTTCTCAGTAGCTGCTTCTGTCATGTATCAATACTACATTATTCTTCGTTTTTTGAAAGTAATACCTTGTTTAAGAAAGGACATTTTATTGAATGCTCATTAGCCATTCCAGTCATCATTATTAAATCCATCTCTGGGCCAGAGACTCCATTCTGACAACAGCGTGAGTCATGTTTAAATTATTTTGCAATTCTACTTTACTTATCCATACATCACATCTTAGCTGTGACTGTCATTCGCATGACAAGTTCTCAGGCAGGTTTCTGTCAATAGAGGAGGGCTTCCCACAGATCTGTATAATGTTAAGCTTCCAGTAAAACTGGTGTTGCCTTGTGGAGCCAATGCACTCAGGCTCCAAAACTTAAAACCCAAAGGCATCACTCATTAGTAAATCTGCCACACAATGTGATATGTAGCAACTTGCCTAAAATGAAATATAATTAAGGTGATTTAGTAGAGACTGTATCCAGTAATACTTCTTAATGGTTAATTTAAGGGAAATGAATTTCCAATTTCATTGTCTAGGTACATTTTTTTTCTCCTTTCTTCTTTCTTTTTTTTTTAAAGAGGTTTTTTCTAAGAGCCATGACCACCCGGATTACTATTACTTAGTAATAGATCCAGGTTTTGGCTACAAGGAAGATTAAAAAACACAGTAATAGTTTGAGGTGGGGGAATCCACCGTTGATAAAATCTCTTCAGATTTTATCTTCATTTTGAAGTAAAATGGGAATTGGTCCATGCCAAACAAAAGAGGCAGTTTCTGGGTTGCTTTCTGGTTATAAAGATATATGTAGAAGAGCTTTGGAGTTACTGGTTTCAGTGTACGCTGCAGTTGCACCCTGATCCCACTTTGGAACGAGACCAAGGGAACATAGGCCTTTGTACCAGTCTGGTTTCCACCAGAGGTACAAAAATTGTTTCTCATTAGGCCAGGTCCTCAGGACAGTTGAGTGGCAGGGATGGAGGGTGTGCTGCAACACACAGCTACTGGTCAGCTGCACCTAACAACATCCATTGCTTACCTCATTATTTCAGGGGCAAAATAGGATGGCAATAAATTCAATGTAATTACAGTTCTCCAGACTGTCAAAAGACAATGTAATCAACGTGTAGATTAAGTTTATTAATTTTTTCAGAGTATACATGTAGTACTGGACATTGTCCAAGGTTTCAGTTGATTCCCAAGAGTGAACTATTATCAAAAAAATCATAATACAGCATACTGTTCTTCTACAGCCTCCAAGCTAATCAGTATCAATAATTAATACTAATTCCTATGTGTTTGTTTTTGCTCTGCAGGTGATATTTTAACTCCAATATGGGAAAGCAAAACAGCAAACTACGCCCTGAAGTCATGCAAGATTTGCTAGAAAGTACAGACTTTACAGAACATGAGATCCAGGAGTGGTACAAAGGCTTCTTGAGAGACTGTCCAAGTGGACATTTATCTATGGAGGAGTTTAAAAAAATATATGGAAACTTTTTCCCTTACGGGGACGCTTCTAAGTTTGCAGAACATGTATTCCGCACTTTTGACGCCAATGGAGACGGAACAATAGATTTCAGAGAATTCATCATAGCCTTGAGTGTAACGTCGAGAGGAAAACTGGAGCAAAAGCTGAAGTGGGCATTCAGTATGTACGACCTTGACGGGAACGGCTACATCAGTAAGTCAGAGATGCTGGAAATCGTGCAGGTACGTGCTGCTCAGAGGCACCGCTGGGCTCCCTCCTTCCGAGCAAATTGCTGAGCAATGTCACAGTGAGACACTGAATGAAAAACTGGCAGCATTGGTTTATGATCTTGTATAACTGCTTGGATATAAGATGCTATTTCATTTGGCAAAGATCATGTCACAATTCAAACTACAGCATTTAATATCCACTGCAAGTTCTTCCTGAGCAACAGGCTGCATGGATATTTCTTCCCTGGGAGCTCTTGTGGGCTGGAGCACAACAACTAACCTGCTGATAAATGTGATTCTCTAACCCTGTCAATTAATTATGATTAATTACAGTTGAACCAAGTAGGTATATTAGAACAACCAGGCAGTGTACTTTTAGGGAAGGCAGGCTCCCTCCACAGTAAGAGCAAATCTACTTTGAAATCATGTTATTATGACGAACCAGCTCCCATATTATAAAGGTGTTTTGTCTGCCTAATTCCAGTGAGGTCTGCATTATTAGAATCATACTAGCTTCATACTACTGTCTTCATACCAAGCTGCCAGTATAGATAAACCTTATCTGGGTAGATGATGATTCCATACATAGCTTCTTTGGTTATGTTTTTGTGTGGTGTGAGTCCCACATCACTTTGGCTTTCTCCAACATGTTTTTGCCCTTGAGGCACATCACTCTACTGAAAGATTTAAAACATTTTTTATATGGCAGTGTATTTACACAGCTTGAATCTGTATAATGCAGCACTGTTTAAAAAAAAAAAAGCCTCCTGTTATCAAGATCCTTTCCTTTCCCTGGAAATTTTGAAGTGCTAACAATGTGCTGTATTATTCAGACTTATATTTGTGCTGAAAACCAAGGGAAAGCAATGCACACGAATCACAGGCTGTGCTGGCAAGCTGCATGTAGGGAGTCAGCCTAATAGGGAGCCAGTGTGGTGCTCCTGTCTTCCCACCAGAGCCCTTCTCACATCCTTCAAACAGTGGCCAGTACCAGCACTTGTGCCGTCTCAGCAAGAACAGATCCAAAGCTCAGCTGCAACTCTAGAGCTTCTGTGTCATCTTTCACTTAGTCTGTTTTGTGTTCCTGTGTCTGAGTTGAGGAGCAGGACCTCCCTGTCTCTGTGCCGTGACAAACCCCATGGAATATTTGCATTAGGAGATCCCCTGTTCCTTACAAATCTTTCTCTCCCCCAGGCAGGGTAAACAGCCTGTCAATTATTGTTTTTCTGGCTGTATTTCTCCTCATGAAAAAACAAAAATAATCCCGAAAGAACTAACACAGTTCATAGGAAACACGAGAGGCCAAACCCGGGTGCCTGGCTGCTCCTCTGGAGGAGGAGACACCACGGGGGCTGCAGGACCCCTCGCTGCTGTCGAGGAGCCTGGGAAGACGTCGTGCCGAGAGGCAGCACAAACCCCCAGGCGAGGAGATTTACAAACAGGGAGAACAAGGCCACTGATTTGTTCATGTCAAATGAAATTAAAACATCGGTAGCTAGATTTTCTGTAGTTCTCCAAACAAGGACCAGCAAAGCCAGAAGCTTTTTCCAGTTACCCCAGATCTGCTTGCCAGCAAGTTTAGAGGCTGAAATGCTCTGCCTCTTCTTCATATTCACATCAGTACCAAATCATGGCATTGTCCTTTACAGCCGTGATGCCATCATCAAACAAAATTGCAGCTTAGGGATCAGCATAGGTGACATTCTGCCAACGTGTGTATCCAACCCCGAGCAGCACTCTGGCTACGCACAGCCCTCAGCCCGGCACTCCTGTCATCCCACTGCACTTCTTGGGAGGTTTGTCTCTCTCCTCTCCTTTCAGACTGAATGTGAAACTCAACTGCATGATGCTTATAATCTCTCCTCATTTTGAGGGACCCAATTTTGAGGGACCACACAAAAAGCAATTATGGGAGTGAATAGCCTGAAAACCAGTTATTTCTGTACCGTGGACTATCAGCAATTTTTCAACCAGGAAAGCTGCCCTTTCTGTGATGGAGCTTCCCATAAGGCAGTGTGCTTGTAGATCTCACCCTGTTCTCTTCTTTCAGGCTTTTTTGGATGCAGTGATCTCCCTGTATTGCACTGGTCACCCATAGCTCCTCCCAGTGGGATGGGATTTATTGTGTACTGTCTGGAAACGTGTTCAGCTGATATCTGAAACTGAAGTAGATGAGTGTATTTTCTGGCTTTGTTGAGAGGTTTGTTTGATGTAGAGTGATTAGATACAAAAAGCCAACAAACAACTACCACTTTCATTTATGAAAGATGGTTATTTTTTCATATGGAATGACAGGATTCTCTATCAAATGTCTTACTGGGGGCCCTCAGCCATCACAATTTTTCTGGGAGTGAAAGTCAGAACTCTAACAGATCTCTGATATATGTCTTAAAGGAACCTATCACAAGTCCCTTATCTAGCATACATTTGCAAATTGATAGAGCAGGATATTGTTTTCATTGGGATTTTTGCCTGAGACAATAAATAATGATGAGTGCTAAAAGAAACACCTTTAGTCTAAAAGTCTTAGTTCCACAGAAAACCACCGTCCCTGTTAGTGTGGGACTGCTGTACTTTAAATAGCACTGGGGCAAGGCACGCTTTTCTTCTTTTTCAGTCTGCTTTTCTTTGTGCTTTGAAAGCCCTCTCTCTGCAGTGATTTTCACTGTTATGCTGATGCTTCCTTGCATTTCCTTTCCATTGGTCTGGCCTAATCGAACAGCACTGCAGGCAATGCAGGCATTGCACTCTCGCTCAGCATTGCATTAAGGAGATTGAGGTAACAGTGGCAGCAGCAGCAGCAGCACGGGAACAGCAGAACCGCTGGTTAAGATGTCCCACAGGAGCCCTCTGACTGGGCAGCTGCCAAGGAGATGAACCTGAGTGGTCCATAACAGCTTTCTCAGGCCTGTTTTCTTTGCGAAGTGATGTGCTGGATGGCAGAGCACCTGCATTCCTTTAAGCTCTGTACACCATCGTGCTCTTAACCACGTAGGCACAGTGCAGTGCAGACTCACCATGCCTGTCCATGAGCATCCCTAGGCCAGTCTCCAAAAAGCCCTGCCTAGAGATCCACGTGGAGCCAGCTGCACAGTTTGGAAGTTGAAGGACTTTAGTGGTGGGCTGGCAGTTGCAGAGCCTCAAAAAAGGAGGTCCACAGGATACTGCTGCACTTACCAGGCACAGCACATCTTCAGACTACTGCAGGAAGAGGCTTCACAGCCTGCCCTCTTGACAGACCTTGTCACAGGTCCTCTCAGATTCATGTCTCAGGCTTTTCATGTCTCCCATATGTTTACCTATAATCTAAATAGCCCAGTCCACTCAAAAATAGCTTCAAACCAGTTAGAAGATTTGTTCCCCCTGCTGAAACAGGACATATTTGGCTAGTCTCTTAAAATAAGAGTTCAAATGAGAGATGGAAACCTTGTTCTAAAGATACGTTTTTTCACTATATGGACTCAGAAGGCATTTTAAGAATACTGTGCAGAGACAAGAATAACACTTTCAGTTTAATAAAAGCCAAGTACACACATTTCACTTGCTGGGATAGCTTATTTGCAGGCCAGGAAGAAACAGAAGCTGCTATGAGAAGAAGCAAAAGCTGATATGGCTCTGTAAAGACAGTGTCAAGAATCTCCATGAGATTGAGAAGAAAACAATTATTTTTCAGGCCTGTAATTCACTTCATGAGACTTTTAGCCATCAGAATTTATTTCAACAGAGTAAAAAGGATCAACTGAAAATTTGTGCTGTTATTGCTGTTGCCATCACCAAAATGAGCTTTTTTACAGTTTGCCAAGTATACCAGGAAAATGCAGCCCTCACCAAGGCTTCTGGTCTGAGTGCAGCAGTGGCAGCCAGCAGCTGGGAGCAAAACCTGTGTGAATGGGCAAAGGGATGAGATTTGCCCTAAAATCACCCACTGCTGCTCATCCACATGTGGTTGGAAAATCAAAGGAGAGAGTTCATCAGGGCAGCAGATGAAGCTGGAGCCTATGCTTGCTCCAGTGATGTATACAGGGCTCTGGAGGCACAACTTCCTGGTGGCAGTCAGGGGTGCCAGGGAGCTGTAAGGAGCACTCCTGACGGAAGTTCACCTATTAAATGTTGCCCTGACTCAGGAGATTGCTGACAGGTAACAACTTCCAGTGCTGCATGCCACTGATGGTTTTCAGCCCAGGTTCTGGGAGGCCGAGGAGTTGCACTCCATGTGGAGTCGAACCCCTGCAGCCTTTCAGTCGCAGGTCCTGGCCCAGGGTTAGTACAGCCCAGCTCTATGTAATTATCACATGAAACCAAATTCCTTTCAGAGCTTGCTCTTTCAAGCATACAATAAAGAGTTTTGTGTAGCTGCATTGAATTCATATGGGGCAAGTCTCAAGATTCCTAATCAGCTTTAGCTGGCTTTTACTTTGGGAAAACTTCCCAATGAACTTCTAAGTAAGGACAGAAGAATTTGTCCAGAGTAACCATTTTCAGCATGAAAGGAACGCTTACTATGTTATTCCCATCTGGCTTTCCTAGAATATCTCATCTGTTATTCCCTTCACATGCCTCTGTGAAAAGGACCCTGTAGGATGAAGTCATCCTAAAGTGCTTTTTTTGTCCTAAAAATCTGCATATTCTTACTATGGTTACTTTGATCAGGGTAAACACGCCCTCGCTCCCGGTCTGGGGCATTCCTCCCACACTTTCAATGCAGATTCTCTGCTTTGCCGTCCTCTCACCCAGAGAGAGGGAGTGACCCCTCCACCTCTCTTCCTACCCCAGACAAAAGCCAGACAGCTTCAGATGCTAAACACTGGCAGATTTATAAGCCTCATTTCTGCTCTGACCCTTGCGAGCCTTGCATGCTGATGAGGATAAGCAAGGTCTAAATTCTTACTGTCCACCCTCTCCATTTTCTTCCTTCCCGATTGCCTCCTTCCCCCAGCTCCCTTATTCCTGTGTTTATGTGCTTGCATGTTCATGCTTTCATCTGTGCTCCTGGTATCAGAGTACCATGGCTGTGTAGACAGCATCCCTGCCTGCACTGAGGCTCTGCCCAGTACTCTGGAACACTAATTCTCTTGGGAGCCTTTGGACACTCCTGCAGTGCAAATGATGATGATGATGATGATGATGATGATGATGATGATGATGATGATGATGACGGTGAAGATTGGTGTCCACCACTTTTCTATTCAGGAAGCAGCTGTTCATGCTGAAGTGTTCACCTCTATTCCCCTGCTCAGGTCCATAGCCTGTGTTACACTTAGCAGAGGGCAGACCTGAAAACCACAGCCACACTCTTGGTGACATAACTGGGGGAGGAGATGTTTGGTTATGCTGAGCATAAGGGAGGGATAATTAATTAAGCAGACAAATGCTTTTCTTAGGGTGTAGGTCTTTAAGTTATTTAAAGCCCGTGAGATGTGAAAGGTGACCTGTTGGCAGAGGAGAAGCCAGCAAGATGGCCAAGGAAGCAGATGCTCCCTCGTCTGAGTGTAAAATGTCTGTGCTGCTTAGCAGCATCCTCTGTCTGTGCTGTTACATTCCTGGAGCCAGGCCTTGGCGATCCTGAGCCAGATGATGTGAGCTGCTAGGCAGAGTGCCTTCATGAAGGGGAAGAGAGGAGAGGGGTGACCCAGTGAGAAGTCTTGCCTTGCACCAAGGACCCCCCTCCCAAAGCAGGAGGAAAGGAAGAACAAATAACTAAAGCAATCAGGCAACAGCAGGCGACAGCCAAGAAGTTGCAGTGGGCAGCAGAAGGGGCCAGTTGGACCAGGGCAATGGTGCCTTGGGCTGGCATGTGCTGCCCCTCCAAATGGCTGGGAGAAACCCCCAAGGCCACCACCCTGCAGCTGTCTGAGTGCTGCTGCTCTCCAGCTGTGGCACCGCAGAGATACCCAACACAAAGCCCCGGCGTTCACTGGTGCTGCATGCTTATGTTTGCCAGCAAGGTTTGGGTAACCAGTGCAGAGACAGATCCTCATCCTTGTTTTAAAATTAACATTACCTCTCTTTCAGGGGCAGCTAGTACCAAACGTGACTAATGCATTTGTCTGTGCAGAGAATAGCTAGGGGTGGTAGTGGTGCTCTGTGGGACCAGAACATGTGGTCTCTGTGGAGCGAATTGTGCATGGGATTTTGAGCTGTGCACTCATCAACCCCCAGTGAAAAAGCCACCTCCTTGATGGTCCGATCTTTGTTATCTGTGAGACGCAGCCAGTGCAGGGAGTGAGTCACTGCTCTCCTCACAGATAGGATGCTAACCAAGGAGATGGGGGAGAAAGGAGATGGGGGAGAAGCAAAGGCAGGGTGAGGAGACAGGTGTGGTGAGGATGAAGCCTGTGTGGCCAAAGCATGGAGATTGATGACAGCGCAGGACAAGACCTTGGTGGTCTGGCTGTTCCACCAGGCTCTGGGAGCTGCCACTGCCTAATGTGTTGTACAAATGATAAATTCATCCAAAGACTGTTTTAATAAGGAAAAATGTAACCTTAGTCCAAACCCAGATGGTGTTTGACCGTGACTAAATAAAGAAACACGGTATTTCACAAATGAGTGTTCCGCTGAAGAGGGAAGCTGCATGTACCAGTGCTGTCCAACACCCTTCAGCACCAAAAGAGCAGGTCTCTCTGGTATTCCCAGGATATCTTCTGCCTGCTTCTGTCATGAGAAGATCATCGTACCCTTGCATTAAGTTAATGTGTTTCTTACCATCTCTTTGCTCCTGTCTATCATACAGGCAATCTATAAGATGGTTTCTTCTGTAATGAAGATGCCAGAAGACGAGTCAACTCCAGAGAAGAGGACCGAGAAGATCTTCCGCCAGATGGACACCAACCGTGATGGTAGGAACCCTCAAGATGGGGTGGCTGGGGTGTCCCTCACACATGGGGCGACCTGAGCGGCCAACAGGGTGTGGGCAGGCAGGACTTCACCTTGCAGGGTTGCTTTCCCAGGGGTTTTCCTGGCTTCCCCAGCTTCCTTCCACCATGCTTGTCCAGAGGCTTGACAGGCATGCTGCAGCCCACCACATGCGCTAAGTAAAGGTGTTTCTTTTCTAGGAAAGCTCTCTCTGGAAGAGTTCATCCGGGGCGCCAAGAGTGATCCATCCATAGTCCGTCTCCTGCAGTGTGATCCCAGCAGTGCCGGGCAGTTCTGAACCTGTCCCTTGGATGAATTATGTATCTGCTTTTTTTTTTTCTTGCCAAACAACATTCATGGTAGTGTTGCCTCTGTGTGGCCAATTATGCCTTCATTTGTGGCATCTTATAGCTTCTTTTGTTGTGGATTAATTATAAGAATGCTGAATTGCTCTTAACAATTTGTCCAGAGCACGGGCAGTACTGTTTTAAACAGATATTGTGGTGTTATCATTGTTTTTAAAATTTCATTTTGTTTTTTTGGTTGGTTGGTTTTTTGTATCTGTTTTGGAAAGTACGTGTTGAGGAGGAGTAAACCAACAACTAACCCCTTGGCAGCAAGACACACTGACAGATTTTAGATTGCTGCTTTAGTTCTTAAGTATTCACCTGCAGGACCTGAAGTGTAGTAAGGCTGAACCAAAGGGGTTGTGATGGGTAGGATAGTATTCACCTGGAACCTCCTCTCCTGTCCAGGAGGCACCAGTTAAGGTCAAAGACAGGACTGGGAAGAAGTATGAAAGTGCAAAACATGTGGGGTGTATCATCCACTCCTATGCCTCATTGTTTCAATGCTGTGAACACTTTCCAGGTTGTGAAGGAGAAGGGATAAAATGAAGGTTGACATTTTTTACTAGGTTTACAGTGGTTGAAGTCATATGGCTTTACCTGGAAATTCAGCAATTTGCAATCCCGATCTCCAAATCCACAACTGACAATACCTCTTGCCGTTTGGGATCAGCAAAAGCAGACACAGATATGAAAAGCTGGGTCTTGACAATGAATTTAAGGGAGATACATGTTGAATGTGAAATTTTCAGGTTAGTAATAAAGCAGTTGCTACTAAGGAGAGTGGGCATTCATGTGAGGAGCTCATAGACACCTACAAGCAGCTCCAGATAAGGCACATCTGCTGTTCTGAATGCTCTTGCATAGCAGGAAGTTTTGGGGGTGTTTTTGTCTCTCTCCATGTAGCTAACAGAGTTTCCAGGCCTGCTCCTAGGGGAAGGCTGTCATCAAAACTTGTTTAAAACATAAAATTGTAGCATTTATATTTCATTTATTTTAGTAAAGTTCAAAAAATCTGTACTGAAATGAGGAAATGGTACGCTTTATGATATATTTATATATATAAAAATTAAAACGAAAAAAGATCAGCTCTTGAGAGAAATGTTGAATGTTTATCTTTTCGCCTAGATGCAGGAGTTCTGAAATTTGCTGCTGCAAAATTTTATCCTTTGGTCAAAGTTGCTGTATGCAACACACATGTGGGATTTCTTAGGGACTTTACAAGCGCTGTTGCAGAAGAAATGCTGGAAAAGCTGTAGCAACAGGAGGCATTTTGCTGACTAAATTGGTATTAATCAGTCATTAGCTGAAGTCTGCTTTGTGATCCTGTTGGAGAGGTACTCATGCAGGCAGCGCAAGGTGTTGGGAATTCATGAGCTTGTTAGAGTAACCTTTGTCTGACAGGCGAAGTTGGCATTTTGTCAAGTGACCTTGTAGATGTTAATCCCCAGTAGCCTTAATTTAAAATAAACCAAGTAAAATAAGACTGCTTTGCAGATGAGTATTAGCTAAGTACTAATTAGAAGTCATGAATAAGTAGTTGAGTATAAATAATCTTCTGTGGAACACTAGCTAGCATGTACAATAACTGACAGAAACAACCCTGTGCTTAATTTTTTCCATACCATTTGCTTGGCCAGGTCTGAAGTGCAAAGCATGTTAAGAGAAAATAAAAGTAAATTGAAAATAACATTGTTAATCAGCTAATAAGTGGCTAGTGACACTCAATAAATGTCTTCAAGCACACACCTTTGTCTCAAACAATCACAAAAATCCAATTGATGATATATTTCCATTACATTCATCAAAATACTGAGCCAAAATGAGTGTGGGAAAATAAGAAAGTGAAGTGGGTCTAGCCACAGACACAAACAGATTTTAATACCCAGCACTTTCAGGTGTTATGAGCAACACTCGCAAGTTTTGCACCAGTTCTTCTGGCTGATGAAAATGTTCCCTCTCTCCTTCTCCCAAATCTTCATTAGACACCATGTGCACAAATCTAACCCTTCAACGGAGAGTCTATGCCTACCTTCTTCGAGGTAATTCTCTGCTTTCTCTGGAGAGGTTCTGGCCCTCTCTCCCATATCCATCACCTCATGTATTCTGAAAATCATGTTCTGTCTTGAGTGCTTTAGGGTTGTTTTTCAGCAGGAGAAGCCTGGCCAGACTGCTGGGGATTGTGGAAGGAGGGTCAGTGGGCATGCACTGATCAACACCCCCCTCTGCCAGATGGGAATGGCCAGTGCCGCCACCCCAGCCACTCCAGGGGTGCTCCATCACCTCCCCTGTGTGGGCAGGACAAGGTGACGCCAGAGGATCCCTGCTGAACTTCCAACCTCCCGGCTCAGTGTGGGCACCCACGTCCAAAGCAGCCCAGACCTGTGGAAGCTGGCGTTTATGGAAGGTGAACTTGGATACCTTCTACAGTTCCATCTTCTTCTTAATGCTGTGAAAGCAGTTGCATGTGACTGAAGCTTTTAAAACATTGCCTTTTATTTAAGTGACTGCACACCACCTTTTTTTATTCTACAAGATACTTCTGGCTCAGAACCTAATCTCTCAGTTTGTTTTTGCTCAGTAGTTTTGGGGTTTTGGGGCCAGGCTCGCCTCCCATGTTACTCCTGTACAACATGTTTGAAAGCACAACCTGTGCTTTGACCTCAGGCCAGCAGAGATATAATGCTTCCCACAGTTCTCAAAATCTGAAATAATAAGAATTAGCTTACAGCTGCAGAGGATATAGCTGCAGATAAGGCTGTTGTATAAACATTTACAGAGTTAACTAAGGTTATTCTTTTACCTGACTGCCGCTGATGATTAGTGTTATTTTGAATTATTAACTGTCCTTTTCTTTCTCTGCCTCTGCATGTACTTAAAGAGTGATTCATAGCTGGAGTTGTGATAGGAACATCTGCAGACCTCAGATCAGCAGGACAGCAGTGGTGTGCTGCGCCTTGAATTGAAATTTTCTGCTTTGCTGTCACTTGCATTTGCAATCAGAACTGCCTTCATAAAGCTTTTGAAGGCAAAGTGGTGTATCCTGTATAAAATAGCACAGCAAGACAGACGCTTTTGAGTGATTCGTTAGCAATATCTCCATACAGGAAAGATGGCAGACAGCCATCCTTCTCAATTTTGTAGATGCATTCTCTAGTTTTAGTTGCATGTGCAAGAGGCAGCCTTCACTCATGTGCTGTCCAAGGGAATTAATGAGTGCATCCCACAATCAGACTGAACTCATGGAAAATGCCAGTCCCATTTATCTGATGTTCCCAGTCAGCTTGTCAAACTCTGGGCCAGAGGTTGTGAAGTGAGGACTATGATTTGTGAGTTTTGCCGTAGCCTCTCTTTGTTTTAGGGTGCTTTGGGAAGGGAAAAGGGAACATAACCCTTGTAAAACCAACACACATGTTTTTGTGAGCACTTAGAGTTTGAGAGGGACTGAAAAAATATTTATGTTTCAACATTATTTGGAGTCCTGTCAGTTCACAGCAGTAATGTTCCTGAGGTACCCAGAGTTATGCTGTTCCCTTGCTGTTGTTAGGAGCTTGTAGGATTTTTATCTTATTGCTGGGGCATTTTGTCCTTATTGTTCTGTGTTATAAGGCACGACCTCCACATTTGCTGCTGCTTAAAACAGTAAGCCAGAAGTGTGTTAATTTCGTAGCTGGATGAGGTCTGTGTGTAGAAATATTGCACATCAGCACAGGAAGTAGTCACACATGACCAAGTCCCCATGGTTTGAACACTGTCCCTGGGGGACGAGCCCCAGGACTTTTCAGCTCTCTTCACTGATGGCAAAAGTGCAGTACTGCAGCTTAGCTTAGTTTTCTTTCACTGCAGACCAGGTTAAGTCTCATTACCATGCATTTGCTGTGGGCAGAACCTTGTCTCAGCTGACTCATGGAAACTTGGTGGACGGTGGTAGCTTGGTGTTGAGCCCTAATCTGCAGACTAAGCTAAGCTGAGAAGATGGCCTTGGCCATACGTCTCAGTACATGTGAACCAGAGAACACGGTGACAGCTGACAGGTCCCTGGGGACATGTGGCAGTGAGAAGGGAATCTCCTGCCTCAGAACAAATGCCCTGAGCTGAGCTGCCTCCTTGTTTTAAAACTCTCTCTTCTTTTAGCACCGCTGGTGTAGATGCAACACAATAGCAATATAGCAGGTCAGGATTGAGGAGGCATCCTTCCAGAGTTTCCCTTTGCAGTTTAGCCTACAAGTGCCAAGTGGAACTATTGGAGGGAAGGGCTGGACAAGTCTTCCTGAACACCCTGTACACCAGCACCTCCTTTTGTCCTTCTCATGGTGCTCCCTCGGTTTCCTGGCATGGCAGTCCTTGGGCTCAGGAGTTAGGTGTTGGGTACCTGGTGCAAGACTGGTGGAGAAGAATATTTCACCTGCCCTTTGCAGAAGTATTTGGGTGCATTCTTTGTTCTGTATCTTACTAAGCGAGATCTCATGTAGGAGTCTTAAAGTGGGGGAAGCTGGTTTTCTTGCTATCATGGGCAGAACTTGGGCTTAGAAATGCAGAGAAACTTGGCAAGGGCCAGATAGCTGAGCAGTGCTCAGAGCTGCATGCAGAGTTTTCCATTGATTGTGCAGTAGGCAGAGAAGATAAACAGCAGTGATACATCAGACACGTGGTGTGATGTGTTTCGAGATAGGGCTTGACTAGAAATGGCACCTTCTATGTGAGCAGCTCTGTCTGCTGCATATTCTGTCAGAGGTGCTGACAAAATACACTCTAAAATTAAGCAGCAGAGCTGTTCACCGTACCCCGGCAGGCATTGAACAAACAGCTCCCAGGATGAGCATAAGGCTTTCCCTGAGTGCAGCTGAGGACAAAACATTGCCTGTAGGAGTTCATTCCCGGTCATGGTAGAAAAGCAAAAGGGAAAGCTCCATTGACTCTCAAAGCCCAGGTGTCATTTTGCATGCTGGGGAAGGTGGAAAGAACATCTGTGTTTTAAGCACATAGGAAAGACAGCAGGGCTTGTAAATTGGCATGGACATCAGTGACATTAGAAACCAGGACCACTGCTAAAGGACTGCAAAAGCCATTAGGTGCCTCTGGCCTTCAGAGCAGTAGAACCATCAGTTGCATGCACAGTCGATCTCCTTGCAGAAACTATCCCTGTGTACTATGGGTATCTCAGCAGCATCTCTTATTCCATCCTGGCTTTTGCTGCTGTTGTTTACAAATTATCCATACTGAGAAGTTGTTTCAGGGGTGTGGGTTTTCACAGGATAAGGTATAAACCTTTTCAGATGTACTGTCCATATCTCAAGAAGCTGGAAAGGCCAGATGCAAGGGGCTTCTTGCTAGGTACAGGTTTGATTTTCTCGTTGTTTCCCACAGGTTGTGTTATTTTAATGTGTAGTTGGGATTAAGCTATCACCTCTAAAATGCTGATTAATGCACAATAAGCAAAGCAAAAAAAGAACTTGAGTTGTAGTGAACAATGTGAAAAGACTGGAGAAATGAAAAACTGCAAAAGACATCCCTGTCTGTAGCCCATGGTCTGAATTTGCACAGTGAAACCCTCTTAGTATCCAGCACAGAACAGCTCCTCTACACCAGCCCAGTCCATGGTACCTCCTGGGCTGCTTCAGCCCCGTGTGGTGAGGGTGGGGACTCTGTCCTGCCACAGACATGGTCATTTGAGATTATTAGGCAGGCTGAGGGCTTCCTAGATCTCGAGGCACAAAACAGCAACCCTCTGCATAGTATTCACTTACTGTGCACCTGACATGTTTTAGATCTTCCCCTCTTGCCCTGACCTTATACCAAAGACATTCTCACCTTCCCAGGGCATGTGCTTAGGGTGACCAGCTCTCCAAGTCTGCAGCCACCTCCCAGTTGCCATCCCCAGCCTCTGTGTGAAAAAATAACAATCACCAGCCCTTGACATGTGGAGGAGCCAAGCTTGATGCACTTAAATGGAACAGCTTCTGAGTTGGTTCCCAGTCTTTGGCGCACCTGTGTGTACCACACTGTTTATTTCCTATTATTAAGTAGTGGCAGTATTAAACATTTTAAGGGCACACTGAACCTCTGGAACAACATGGTTTTCATTATCGTGTACATGTTTGTTGAAGCACTGCAGACTGAATCTGCCTGGTGCTCGCTCTCCGCTCCCCTGCTTTACTCCACAGAGAACTGGTTTCTTCCAGGCTGGAGCAGCACCTTCCTATGCATCCCCATGCAGTGCCCCAAACCTGCAGGAGTGCCCAGATGCTGTGGACCAAGAGATAATTTTTGGCATAGTAATATCAGGCAGAAAATCTTCCTGGTGTCTGTCAAAAACAAGTGTTGAGGGTGTGACCTCTGGTTTTCTCCTCACTGGGGACAGGGGTTTCAGCACTGTTCAGGGTTGGCCTCACATTTCCCCACCAAATGGGATGACAGGATGATGGTGATTAGTAAACCCACCTGAGAAAATCCTCTTAGATTCTAAACTTCATTTGTGCTGCTCTTTGGCTGCACTCAGAGGGAAGATTAATGGGTCCAGTGTGGTTGTTTGGGGGAGAACTTGCAGTTCCTTGCCACCACAACCTCTATTTCCTGTCATTATCCTATTCCCATTTCTAGGGCAGCCAAAAATTTCTTTTATTAGTATCTGGAAGAAAAAGAAAAAACAAATCCAGGGTTTCAATCTGATAAGGATCTAAGAAAGGTTACTAAAGACATCACGCTCGATGTTAGTCATAAGAATGCCCCACAAAATCATGTTTCTTTGGTATTTTGTGTTTAATTTTCTTATTCATGGTTTAGGCGTGTTTGTGATTTATTCCATTATTTTGGATCCTCTTAGATTCAGCCCTGCTGGTCCTTCAGCTGTTACGTTGAAGTCCCAATGATCCCAAGAGCAGAGTTGACTGAGCAATTACTAGCGAGGTGGGCACACTGTGCCTGATAAAAATGAAGAGCTTAATTACATTAGGGATTATTTTTGTCTGCACTTGCTTCAAGGAGACAGACTGAGCTGCATTTCAATGTATTTCTCTCTTCCACTTGCTCACTTCAATTCCATCCAAGCAGTCTTGTAGTTAATATTTGTATATTCAGCATTGTTTTGCTCTTGAACCTGAAGTGACCAATATTGTTCTCCTTTGACAGGAGTACTTAATACCTTTTGATTTTTAAATATTGCTGAGTGAGTGATGTGATGGGTGCAAAAGCAGTTACTCATTTGAGTGCTGGCTTTGGCTGTGATGGAGTTAATTTTCCTCACAGTAGCTAGAATGAGGGTAGGTTTTGGATTTGTGCTGGAAACAGTGTTGAGGTAACAGAGGGATGTTTTCATTATTGCTGAGCAGTGCTTACATGGTGTCAAGGACTTTTCTGCTTCCCACTCCACCCCATCAGCAAGGGAGCTTGCGGTGTACAAGGAGATGGATGGGACACAGCCAGGACAGCTCACCCCAACTGACCCCAGGGGCACCTCAGACTATATGGTATCAAGCTCAGCATATAAAGAGGTGAGGGGAAGAAGGAGGAAGAGGGTGACGTTCAGAGTGATGCCATTTGTCTTCCCAAGTCACCATTACCTGTGGTGGAGCCCTGTTTTTCTGGGGATGGCTGACCACCTGCCTGCTCGTGGGAATCGGTGAATGAATGCCTTGCTGTGCTTGTGCATTGGGCTTTTGCATTCCCTATTATCCCAACCCACGAGTTTTCTCACTTTTACCCTTCCAGTCCTCCTCTCCATCCCACTGGAAGGGAGTGAATGAGTGGCTTTGAGGGACTTAGTTGCTGACTGGGATTAAATTGTAACAATTTGTTTAAATTTGGGCAGACATTTTTGATGCTGTAGAAACTAATAAATTGAGATAAAACACAGCCAAGAGCTGAATGGGTCAAAGTGTCCAGTTCCTATTTAAGTCCATGATCATTCCACAGGGAGAGCTTTCTCTGTTCTCTCAGGCTGTTGCCTCATTGCAGCATAGAATAGAGATAACAAATAGAACTTTTAATGACCTACTATGAGCAGACTCACTGCAGCAGCATGGAGTTCAGCATATCCTGTGTCTTGGCAAAATTAGATACCTCCCTAGATGAATGCTTTGTAAGCAAACCTACATATCCTAAGGAAGACTTTTACCATTCAGAAAGGAGAGGGACAACTATGAATTAAATTATTTTGGTCCGCCTATTTTTATTACGGCTGTCTAGAATTGCACATTTCCTGTGTGTTGTTGCCTGTAGCTGTTGTGATGTGTTAATTTCCTCCCCTGGTTCTGTTGTAAACTCATCTGGTGGTATCCTGAGTCTCCAGCTGGTTCTCTGCCAGGCAAAGCCCACGCGAAGGTCATGTAGAGGCAAGCGACTTTCAGGCACACCAGGGCAGCTTTTGGGGATGTGGCCCTGTGCTGTTCCCTGCTTTGGGAGTCTGTACCTGCAGAGCAATGTGTTAAACCTACCTGGTAAAATGAAAGTAGATGATCAGGCCATCGAAGGAGACAGAGAATTTGGCGGAGGGTTGTGTATGTTTTGTGCCCCCCAGCACGTGCACGGTTCCCCCAGCTATTAACTTCCAGTTAGGACCTTTCCTGAGCTCTAAGTGTTAGAATAAAGTTTTCTTATGCTGATAATGTATTTGTATTATGCAACGTACTCAGAAATCAGAAGATTATCTCTCTATGACTGTCCTCTCCTCTCGAGAAGCTGTTCTCCTCTGTACATATGATATGCAGAATGTATGAGAGTCTTACCAGCGTTGGTTTGCATTTTTAAGACTGTACTAATTAATGTGTGATACTATAGTGTTTTTGTAGTGGCATCTTTGATGTAAGATGTAAAAACTATTTAATTTTTTTTTTTGGGTATCGTTCAGCTCTTAGAGATAGCACCAAGGACTGCATGTTCACTAGAACCAGCCTTTTTCAGGGGCTGTCATAGCTGCACGCAGGCACCGGTGTTTCACCCGGCGCGTAGCACCTGCGTTCTTCTTTTAATAGGGGTCAGTTTTGAGTGGAAACTAATTCTTCCTGAAAAGTCTAGTTTTCTCTTTCCCTCTCTCAGATTCAAGCTTCCCCCTCCCACGCTATGTGCCAGCCCTGGCCCCAGGAGGAGACCTGGGAGGAATGTCTCCTGAGCCAGGGTACCCCGCTGGCATCAGGCTCTCTCACCCTGTAGCTCACCCAATGCATGCTCCTTGGAACTTCATTTTCCTTGGAACTGCTGGCTACGCCAGGACAAAAACAGTGGGCTCACATTGCAAGACCATTTGTGCAAGTGACTTTAAAATGAGTTAACTAAAACTGGGGGCAATTAAGGAAAAGAAGAGCCTGAGCAGCAATTTTAGAGTCAGAATCTTATTGGGGTGCTTAATACAGCAAGAACTTGGGGTCAGTCCCTAAAAGACAGGACCATTTGGGTGGCTTAGGTCTACATTTCATGGTAGGTTTGGAGAATGAAGTGGGACTCGGATCCAGCCTTTCAGGCAGCGTTGACTTACTAGATGGACTGAGTCTGAGAGATGCTTCTCCAGATTGTGTTGTGGGCCAAAAGACAAGACATGCTGCAGCTTAGGAGTTATTTTTCTTTCAGGTTGGTTTTTTTTTTTCCTTTTTAATGGAGAAAGCAGTTCAAACTGCACCTGGCAAAATGGCTGACTTCAAAAGCATGATTTTTGTTGTTATATAGACACTCACAAAACAGCATTGTGTGGCTAAAAAGGCACATTTGTGATAGTTTCTTTTTGAGTGCCAAAATATAACGCAGTATTGTTTGAAGGGAAATAAGAATTTTTTTACTGTATTGTTATTACTGTTGAACAAATATATTGTTTTTAAATGTTAGATTTTGAAGACTTTTGTATTGTAAATTGTTTTGTGACACGGTGCTTTTTCATACTGGAATTACTGATTGCACCTAAATATGAATTATTGCTTTCTTATATAAATATGTGACCTTGAACAATCTTGATGAAAACCAATGTATGGTGGATACCAACAGTTCAAAAAAATTCACCTACTGAAATCCCCTAAATGTTCTTTCCTACTAATAAACATTCTGCTGCAGCTAGCTACGGTGTGCCACACGCTTTCGTCCCTTCACGGTGGAGCCTTAAAGCCTCAGGTGGCCCCATGGTCTGGTGAGGAAACCCCAGAGAAGCCTTTGCCTGCTGCCGTCACAGCTCCTGTCCCGCTCACCGCTGTGGGCACGGAGGCAGCCGCTGTGAAAGCCAATTTGGAGGGCTCAGCCAGGGCTTAAGCTGTGCACAGGCGCTGTGCCGGGGCATTGCGGCAGGCTGGGCACGCCACTGCTAATGCAGCTTTTCCTCCAGCAGCTAAAGCCAGCAGCTGGGCAAGGAGTAGGATATAATGGAGTGGGTTATGAAAGCAAAGGAAGGACAGCACAATGCTGAGAGCCCTGGGCCTCTGAAGCTGGAAAGACCAGCTTAGCTGACTGACAGCAACTTTCCCTGCTATAGATAAATCCCTCCCCAGGTTTAGGGGATTTTTTATCCCCTAATGACTACCACACCATCAAGGGAGCAGGATGTGGCGAGGGATCATGGGCTGGCAGGGTGGTGGCTGTGGTTAGTTGCTCTGAGATGTGGCTGATGAGGAGGCAGCAGAGCTTGTCACAGCAGGGACTCCTGCCAGCCTCAGGCAGGCTCTGGAGGGGGCTGCCTGATGCTTCTGTGCATGCTCCTTAAGCTCCTCAAATTTTTACCTAGGTTAAATTTGGAGCTGGGATTAGTAGACTGCAAAAAGTAGTTTAAATTCTACTGGAAGGTAGGCACTGGTAGGAAACCAGTGCCTATTTCCTTCTGAGATTCAAAAAAAAAAAAAAAAAAAAGCCTATTTGTGGAACTGCATATTAATAATATAAGCTTGAGACAGGCTGGAGCCTGAACGAAGCATCAGTTACAGTATCCAGGTATCTCCTGTGCTCAGTGCAACTTCCAACCGGCTTTATTACACAAGCTTCCAGTGTGCCAGACTCCCTGTGATGTACATTCTCCTCACCCTCCCCTTAGGGCCACCATACGATTTAGCATACAAAGACAGGGGTGTAAGGAGGTGTTCATTTGTACAGGGGTGCTAAAGTCCTCCACTTACCACCCTTGCTGTCCCATGCATCTCACATCTCGCTGTGCAAAGCCCAAGGCTTCTGCCCCAGGCACTGTAGCACGCTGCACTCCCATGATCCCAGACTGGACCTCCCACCGCCTCAGGGAGGAGGGAATCCGAGATCCTGCAGCTCATGGCCCCATCTGGGAAATAGCACACTCCAGAATCTATCAGTTTTCTGCAGCATAAATTGAACCAAGAGATTGGAAAGGTGCCGAAAACCACAGCTTTGCTGCTCCAGTGAGTCCCCTAAACTTTCAGTCAGGAGCTAGAGGTGGAGTGTTTTGCTCCCTGCTCCTAAGAGGGGGGGTCAGTTCTTAAAGACCTTTAATCAAGGTGACCCAAGTCACCTTGCTAAACCCTGGCTCTGCCATGCCAGACAGAGTCCAACTCCTGAGCATGCAGTGGGTGCAGTGGTTCCCATCAGCTGTCACACTTCTCCTCACCCCTCCATGGCCTCGCAGATGGAGCACTGCCAACCACGCAGCTTTAAAGCATTTTCATTTTAAGAGCCACTCAGTAAAACTACTTCCTATAAAACATAATTAAACATCTATCACAGGCAGTGCCCAGGAAACATAATTACCTTAAAGAGCTCCATGGGAGATGATCCTGGCTCACCCTGCACTGCTCATCCAGAGCACTGAACTCCTCCACCCCCTATAAGACAGGGCTGTCCTGCTAATGCTTGAGGCATCACCCTTTGCTGAGGCAAATGCTTTCCCAAGCAATTTCCCACCTACTTAGATATTCTCACTTCCTGAATTCTTGTTTGAAAAGCCAAACTCAACTGGTGGAGAATAAAATGTTTGATGAAAATGTTCTACTGCAAGATGTGTGGCCAGGTATGCTTCAGTGCTTTTGGCGCAGATGCAGTACAGATCTCATCCCAGGTCCTTGGGAGTCACAAAGATGTTAATGTCAGTGCCTCCAGTCAGGTTCCCAGGACACTCCAACAAGTCACAGAATCACAGAATAGTTGGGGTTGGAAGGGATTTCTGTACTTTATCTGGTCCACCCCCTCTGCTCAAGTAGGGCAAGTGAGAGTTGGTTGTCCAGGACCATGTCAAGGTAGCTTTTAAACACCTACAGACATAGAGACTACAACCTCTCTGGGCAACCTGCTCCAGGGCTTAGTGACACTCGCAGTAAAAAGTGTTCCCTGCTTTCAGAGGGAACCTCCTGTGTTTTAGTGTGTGCCCACTTGCCTCTGCTCCTGTCACTGGACACCATTTAGAAGAGCCTGATTCCATCCTCTCTGAACCCCCCTTCAGGTATTTGTACATACTGATAGTATCTCTCCTGGAGAGATGTAGTAATACACACCACAACAACAGAAATATTTTCTCATACATAGGAACATTTATTTTTTTCCTTCTTAAAAATGTACAAAAAATAAAATAACTGTATTTACAGCTATCAAACCCCTCTCCCAGTTGCAACACTATTAAGTTACATGAGCTATATTCTTAATATAAAAGCACACTATTTATACATAAATTTTCCTTGTTTGCCAGAAAGACGGCTTGTCACAATCTTTGGCACAAACACTCTTGTTTGTATCTTGTCTCAATTAACAGGAAATGGAAGAGCATATAAACATTTAATAAGCTTTACATTTTATAAGTCATAAGATACTCCTTTCCAGTTCCATTTCAATCAATATACAGCATCTCTGACAGCTAGAGAGTTTAGATTTTACTAACTGTTTGAATTAATTTACAATTAAACAATTCATAGAATGAAAGAGAAAAATATGTAAGAAATATATTTGATCTCTGAATTCCATTGACCAAAAAGTTTGTGAGAAGACACACAGGAAGAAAACATTATTTTCTTTGTAGTGTACACTCAGTGGTAGAAATCCTCTAAAATTTCTTAATGGGGGTATCACCACACATCCACAAAGCTTTACTCAAAGGATGCACTTTAATTTGGAGATATCAGCACCTGACTGTGAGAAAGAACTAGAATTTGAGAATTTGAATGGGATTTCATAATAAAATATCAAATGGACGGACGAAGTGCCAAACCTGCAGCAGGAACCAAAATCAGAAGACTGTTCTCCTTTTGTACATCTCTATCAGAGGCTTTCAAAACACAACATCCACAGACACTGCACTGCTGTAACTCTTCACAGGGAAAATGCACTGAGCAGCAAGCCACTCTTCAGGCTGCACTAGTTAAGATTCAAGACTGCTGTCTTGAAGAAGAAGAGGAAATGAGAATTTTGTTCCTTTAAATAAACAACCACAGCAGTGCCACAAAGAGACAAAATGAGGCAAGGCAGATATTCCTGTCCCCTGCTGAACAGGCGGGAGCCAAAGCTACATCTTGAGCCAAATCTTACTTCCACTTAACTCATAATATTTGGAAGATCCAGCATTAATCAATATTTTTTATCAAACAAAACATGTATATTTTAACCAATATACCCATAAGCACTATGTCACATAAGCACTATGTACTCCTCAGGACACTTGAGTCAAGCAGGGCACAAAGCAGCCACTTCTTCAGAAGTTTGCATTACTCATACTGCCCCTTTCCCACCACTCTGATGGTCTGATTTGGACCAACAAGGTGAACCCTGAGAGCTTGTAGCTTGCCACAACCAGCATCCAAGGTTCAGTGTTCCTCCAGCAGCTGATGCTATTAACTACAGCTGAAAGGGTGCAGCGTGGATACTCTTTCTAATGTCTTAGTGACATAGAAACAAAGCCCTCGGACCTTGGCAGATAAAGTTAAGGGTGATCATCCTTACCTAGCTCTGGTTGTTTTAAAATAATCTTACCACCAATCTAGTTGCCTTCCTGATAACTTCATTGAGACTGTAAGAAGGAACTAAAGGCAGGAGTATCAGCTTTCTACTATCAGGAACTTGCACACTTTAAGATGTATTTAGAATAGCTTTCAGTTAATCTTGGAAGCAACTTTCCTTCTCTGGACAGTGGCTGACTGAAAGCTCCTAAAATGACAATGGAAAGATAGCTCCTTAAGCCCCAGCATTCCTGGAGCATTGCACTTCTCACTGATCCTACACTGCTCCTCATCACAGGATGCTGCAGTACCCAACAGATCTCAGCTCATCTCCACCCAATTGTAAGACAACAACATCCCATTAACCTGAGTGCTGGTTCTAGCAGGACAGCCTGTGTCCTTCTCTGTGATGCCTAAATCCTCACTGTCCTTTCTTAATGCAGCACATTCCAACCCAGGCCAGCCCCAGGTGCCACAGGCATTCCCTTGGACAGCAGGTTTGTTGAGGGCAGAACCAGGGCTCAACTCCTGCATACATTTACTCCTATGCCTAACCTGCAGCTTCTACCCAGACATCTTGACCAGCTGAGAGATCCCAGCTGATATTCTGAGGATTCCAAACACTAACATAGAAATACAAGAACTAACAGTATTGCTCACCAGTCCTGTGTGCTGATCCCAGTTCCTAATGTCCCCTGCCCAAACTGTCCTCTTTTTTTTTTTTTTTTAGGAAAAATGTATCTGGGATAAATCAGCATAGACTTTTTATCTCAGTCTGAGCCAAGTAGAAGCAAATGGAACAATCATAAATGTCTTGTATTCCCAGGAAGTTTGCTCTTGAGCAGGGTAGCAAGAGCATCTTTGCTGGAGTGCATTTTTATATAAAGTTAAGGACATTACAGAACTCTGCATCGGAAGGGGAAAGAGTGCATGCCAAAAGAAAAGGGCAGGAGAAAGACAGAATACGCACTTTGCTCTACAGGCATATGTGGATTCTGGGTATGTTAGCCCTGACATTACCAGCCTGAACCTTTTATAGTTTCTGGTCCCACAGAAACCTTGACATGTACCTAACAATTCTATTAGAAGTAGGGATTTTAATGGGATGCTACTGCTAATGAAGTTAAGAAGGTGTGCAAGAACTTGCAGGACAATTCATGCAGATATGGCCAAATCAGTCTGGTCAGTTAACCCAGCTACTTTGCTTGAATGGAAATAGCTCCACACAGCTCAAAACACTACCTGAGCCCTGTTATACTATGCAGTGTTTCTTTCTGCCATTAACCACCTAAAAATAAAGGTTCTGTAACTAAAGGAGAAAAGGTTTCAGAAGGAAAAGAATAAATTCTAAAGGCTGCATGTAGGAAAGGACCCAAACTTCTATCACACAGGATCCATGTACAGTGCATAGAGAATAAAATGCAGCTGAAACTCATGGAATCGTATGCTGCACGAGGAGCTCTTTACAATAGCCAGAGGAGCTTGAATGGAGAGAGAGAGAGATGCTGGGTTTGGATGTCATTGGGACATTCAGGCCTTGAACTCCTTTCCTGGTATGATTTTAGCCTGCACAACTTTATCTCTTCACAGAAGTCGTAAGACAGGTGTGGAATTTGATGGAATAACCATGTAGTTCAACCTGGGTTCAGATGCAGCCCTTGAGAGAGAGACATATCTCCACACCTCAGTTGTGGGATACTTAGTCTCCACTGGAAAAACTGTTTCAGTTCTTATAAAATATTTACACCAAGCCCAGGCTTACATGTCACCCAAGTGTCCTAGGAATCACAACAGAATCATTCAATGGAAATACAAGAGCAAGTACACTTAAGAGGAAGAGTTTGAAGTCCTGTTTCTTACAGTCTAGAGGAATGCTTTGATGTGCAGGCTGCTGTGGAAAGAACCTTCCCACCACAGGTTTGAGAAAAGGACACTTCAGGAGCCTCCACTTCATCAAAGGAAGACGACCAGGAAGAAGTCCCTTCTGGTCCTCTAGGCAAACCAGGCAGCAGACACACAGTGTCTCTTGGATTTTGTTACAGCTGGATGGGAGACTCAGGTATCTACAGCTGGGAATTGGGCACCTACGGTGGGCCCCATTGTCCCAGAGCATCCAAGCCCTGGTAGCACAGTCTGCTCTAATATTTCAATATATAACTGTGAGTGAGGATGGAGCATATGAGTACAGATCCAGTTATTGGCTTCCTGGTACACACTCCTTAACAGATTGCAGCAATTTACTCCTCTAGGAAAGATTCTATTAAACCCTAAACCAAATACATACAAAAACATAGTGGCAGTAAACATGCCCACATACAGTAGTTAAAATATATTATTGCATATTATAAACATTATATACAAGGTTAAAATGGTTTCTTTACCATTTACTTACAAGTGACATTTGTAGCTGAATGCCTTACTTACAAGTCCTCATTGCTATGTGCTGAGAACTACCAGAGGTATTTGGCAAGACTATACAGTATAGAGAGATATGGATCAGTCTGAGCAAGTGAACTGTCAGCCACTTTCCCCATCTTTAGCACTGCAACAGATTTTTAGCAGACGGAGACAACTACTGGTAAAGTGATTTATACCAGATTTCTGAAACTAGACCAGCATAGTTACTTAACATGTTTTAGAATGAGCTTATCAACATTGAAGTATGGATTAAAATGCTGCATTTCACATTTGCAGTGGGTCATCTGGTTATAAATCTGGGGGCTGGTAACTGCTTGTACACTAGTGAGTGGGGAACAATAAATAAGGGACCAGGTTAACGTGAGTGGCCTTGTGCTTGACAAACCCAAGTCTATATGCAGTGGGTGCACATGTACAGGATGGACAATATTTTCAATGCAGTCTTGTAACAGTTTCTCTGATCAATGTCTGTCAAGTTCACGGGGAATCTTCTGCTTTCCAAGAAGGATGAAATGCTGTGGTTCCTTCCAAAAAGGCTCTGCCTGAAGCTAGATCTCTGTCAGCGTGATCTTGAAGCCTTCAACCATGCTCTCCATGTGCAGGATGAACGTGTCCTCGTTGGAGTAGTGCTCAATAATGTTGTCATCCATGTTTACCAGGATACTGGTGACAAAGGCAGAAATCAATGTTTTTATGTACTGAAAGGGAAAGCTGTGCACTCTGGCACATGTACTCGCTTCTCTACAACACAAAACCAGACTCCAGCACAGGCCAATACAGCACCACTAGTGGGAGTTACCATCAAGATCTGCCCCACAGTCCCTTATAGCCTTTGGATTAGAGGCTGCTCCTTGCCAGAGTAGCTGAGGTAAGAGACGCCAGTGCTGGAATGTTAACACACTTAGGCTACCTACAGCTGAGCTGCACTTCAGATCCCTGGCAGACCCAGCTAGCTGGTGCTTCCCATGCCTGGCATTGGCTCCCACAGGGACACCTTTGTGCTACTCCTCAGGCACGCCATGCGAGCTGCTGCACCTCTATGGTGTGAGCTGCTAACACAGGGAAGCAGAGTAATTTGTGCTTTGCACACAGCTCACAGACTTAGAGCTCAGCTTGGATGTGAGACTATCAACAACGACAGTTAGAAGTGTATATGAGTGTTTTCTTCACTCTTTACCTCCAAGTCTTTCTTCTGTCACTTAAAAAGAAGCAAAACATGAGAAGTTTCACCTATCTTCTCAAAAGCTACAGAAATCCCCAGACACAGCAATGCCCTAAGCTAGAGTCACAGCCGAAAATAAGTGACTGGTTTAAATTATATTGCTACAATATTGTGGTTAAATAGAACTAAAAAAAACAGTCTAAGTGGAGAGATTTAGTTTTATGGCAAGAAGCAGTAGCCTAGCTATTCTAAAAGTACAGCTGTGATGTTCATGTCTAAATTTACTCAGCTTAAACCCCTGCAGCAAATACTGCCTGCCTGTCTTTCAGAGTAAGACAGTGGCCTACTTCTTCCTAACACTGCAGGAAAACTCCATGCTGCATTGACAGCAAAGGCAGCATTTCCCATGCTGGCCCTCCATAATGTTGTTACACATATTGTCTACAAAACAGACTTTATCCACACATATCTTATCCACAAACTCTTTCTTCACAGTAAGCTTATGAACACTGGTCAGACATAGATTGGAGATCCATGTTTCCTCCTCTGCCATCCCCTACAGTCTCCATAGACATGAAAATTTCAAGCACATGGGTATGTCTCCTGAAAGAGTTTATGCTGCCCAGCATCACTAGGCCCCAAGTATAAGTGGGATCTCCAAGTGCCTCCAAAGGATCCTGCAACAGATCCTTAGTTAGTTAACTAACTTACCCCTTTTTGCTCTTCTTATAAAGTTTTGCAATCTTTTCAACTGGCAGCCCATATTTCTCTGAGATCTGAAATAACAAAAATAAAAGAAATATCACTAAAGATGAATGAGAAATATAAAATTATCACCTCTTACCTTACATAAGACAGTAGAACAAAATCTCTGCAAACTTTGACAGGATAGCTATACAGAATAGTCAGTCACAACCATATCATGCTTTCATCTAAGGATGACTTAGAGAGGAATAATCCTGAACAGCCTAATCAAAACCCACAATTGTCTCCATTCAGAAACTCAGATACTATAGTTTTTATAGGGTGTGAGTCATCAGAACTGCCCCAGCATCTCCTAGCACTCTGCTCAAGGAGTCAATGCTCTTCCCAGCTTCAGATTTTACCAGGGAATTTCAATCTGATCTTTCTGTTGTTTCTTAATCTGATTTTCTGGGCTTACGGAAGCAAAGGCTTCTTCCACCAGGCAGAAGGCAGACACATGGCAACCCAACAGGAGCTGACTCACCAATGGAACAACAAAAACATGCGCATTTCTATTTTTCAAAGACATTTCAAGGTTTGTTAAGCTAACAGGACTCTCCATGGTGGTATTTTTGTCTGAAAAGTATCTTCAAGATACCTTTTATTGTGGGAGGGGTACCAGCATCCTACACACAGGACTAAGAAGCTTCTGTATTGTTCGGAAGGTGCCTCAGCCTAGTTACAACAGTGGCAAAATGAAAACACTATTTGGCTCACAAAACATTTTCTGAATGTATAGATAACAAAGTATCACAGAGGAGTGTGTCATCAAGGTAAAGGACTTGTAAAATAAACTTCTTGCCAGCTACTAAAACAATAAAGCAGAAAATACAGTAAAACTTTAAAAGGAAGAACTACTTAGCTGACAAAGTACCCATGCCAACAAGTACTTCCCTGGGATGCTTTGGCATTGCTTTGCAGCAGTGTATAAGTAACTGTTTTGGATGTCCATTCTGCAGTGAATCTGTGATGTGCTTATGAAGATGGTGTCCCTGGGCCCTTCATCTGAGCCAAGTTTGCTTTCCAAATTATGACTCTTCTTTGTGGGAACAGGTCTCACAGTTCACACTTTAGAAGAGGATTGTCCCAAAAGGCAAAATAGTAACAGAAAAGTGACTTTTTTTTTCCTCAGTGATTAATGTTCTGTGGTACTCTACTGCCAAGCGAAGTAAGTTTCCAGGTCTTCTCAGGTGAAATGAAGTTGCAGCTAAATAGCTGACTACTTATCTTTTGCATTAGAGAACTGAAATGCACAATTAAAATTCCATTTAAAGACTGGCAAACATCAGTCACTGTAAAATCCTTTCTTTGTGTTCAGACTTCAATTGAGAAAAGGTATTTTAGAGAAGTACATTAATGCAATTATCATGAAATAGAAAATGGAATGGATCAACTCAGCACCGAGGACAGATTCAAAGAGCCACAGGTTGAACACCAAGCATGGCTCCCATCCAGACAGCCAAGATTCTCTGAAAGAGAGAATAAACTAGCCTATACTTGTCTACATCACCCATAATAGTATAATTGTCATCTTAGCCAAGAAGCAATTTTGTACTTAAAAAGTATCCCTAATAATGCACAAGGGTATCAGCTTGACAGGTATTCTATAGCATAACTCCAAGATCCTCAAGAACCAATGAAACTTCTTTTACACCGAAAACAGTTTCCTCTGACTGCTAGCATACATCTGTGGCTAACAGAAAGGGGAATAACTGATGAGGTACAATAGGCCCATCCACTCCCAAAGTTTTCCACCTAGCAGAGAACAAAATACTAACTAAATTTGGGTGGTATTTGCTACTTCAGTTTCTCCTGCACCAGAGTGTTTCACTGTTCTTTACTCTTTATTATCCTCTGTTCATGAACAGAATGACATCAGATAAACAATCTGGTGTTGACTTTTTGTATCTGTGCTTCTGTTGTACCCCTAAATTTAAGTTTTCATGTAAAGCAATAATAAAAATGGCTCCATTTCATCAGACAGTTGAAAAAATCCTTTGTAACAGACATTGGAGAAAAACTGGCAACCTGAAACTGCAGAAAGTGTCACAACCGTGTGAACATGAGGAAACAATCTTCCTCTCTGGGTTGTTAATTCTGAATCCTAGTGAAATTGTAAAGATCTGCACTTGAAGACACTTTTCACTGACTCCATGAAAATAAATAAGCCGAGCAAAACATTTCTTGCCAAGGAGGCTTAATAGCAGCTAATATACAGCATTCTGCACATTCCAGCATAAATCTTCCCTAGGATATTTGGCATATCTAACACTCATGCATTCCAAACGTTGCTCAAAGCAGTTTGGGACTCTGGGACATCACTTCCTACATAAACTATGAGAGGCTGGGCTGAGAAAGCCTTGCCTGTCACACTGCCTGTGACAGGTGTAGGATTTATATAACATGCAGGGATTAGTGAGCTTTGCAAAAGACTTCCAGCTGACAGAGTAAGAACATTTCTCAGGAACCCCTGGGATTCAACCAATTATACCAAACAGCAAGCTGTGGCAGCAAGGCTCAAAGTGGGGCTATGGGAGAGCCTCCCCCTCACAGTCTCCAGTACAAATGTGCTAAGTCCTGCTGCAGAACTGGAGAAAGGAGAGAGCGTGCATCTGCTAGGGCATCTCACTTAACACCCTCTTCTCAGGGTGTTTGCTGCCAACGCAAGGGGAACACCACTTACTGCCAACTTCCATACAAAACAACAGGATTTCTCACCTGAACCCAAGCAGGCTACATTAAATTTTAAAAAGATATCTTTATTTGGAGGAAAATTTTTCCTTATCATCTCCACTGTCCAGCTGTCAATCTTTTGAGCAGAGATTTCTTTCTGTTAGGATGCCCAAAGCAGTGTGACCACCTTCAGAGTGGCACTGAAATAGATGTCTGGGTGCCCCTTTGGACTGCAGTCCCCTGGCATGACAAGTTTGTGTGATTGCACAAGCCACCAGAAATGCTCCCTGCTGGAGTCAGGAAACCAGAAAGGGCAGTATCTGGGTGGGTCAAAGCGTGTAGGAAACCACCCTTGCCAGTTTATTTCTATGAAATGGTCTAGTCTGTTGCCCTACACTGGCTGCAAGATCACATATATAGGCAGGTATCTAATAGTTTAAGCTAGCTCTATTGAACTGAGCTTTTAATTACAGAATGACTTTGGGAGATGCTTGAATTTCCCAGTTTGAACTGCCTTCTGTAATTTGAATAAATATGTAATTTTGCACAATGCAAGACTGAGTACCTACGGGGATCCACAGTTATCCTGACTTTGGATCAAGCTGAAAGCAGGATGTAGAACTGGTCAGTCACCACATACGTGTGATGTTTTGTGATGGGCAATCATTTTGCTATTTTCTGTTTATCAAGACTGACTAGTGAAAACCAAACATCTGCATCACTGCCTGAGACATGTCATACTTCTGAAACCCAAGATCTCTAGATATTTGCCAAAAGAAAGATATCTGAGAAGGAATCTAATTGTTCATTCGGAATGGGGGCATATGTGAAAAAAAAAAAATAAACATAGGATCCAAGAAAACTGTATCATTAATAACAGAGTTAGGAAAAAGTCAAAGACCAGGAATAGTGACTAACAAAAAGAAAAAAAAGAAGTAAAATCCATAAACAGAGAAGGAGAGTATGACTGAGGGTCACTGGAGCTCTCTTTCAGATCTGGGGCTCTGCAATACTCAAAGGCTCAGTTCCTAAATTCTTAATGCTGAGACTAGAATGGAGCATTTAGGACATGCACAATTAAAAAATTATATGTTTTGCTGCAATGACCGTAGAGAGAATATTTAAGAATATGCACTTTGACAGCTTTTTGGCATTGTTTTATCCACGATATCCTACCAAAGAGAATTAAAATTTTCTGAACGTGTTCCTTCCAGTGAACTGGGACATTTTACAACAGATTAGATTTCTCTGGTGCTGAAAACATGCCAGTGAGTTAGCAGCTGCACTGACTGAGGTATGCAGAAACCTTTCCTGCTTCTGCACCAGCTTTGATTTTGTTACATGGGGGCTGGAGAACAGGCATGGAGTGGCACAGACTACGGGAGATAACATATTCGTGCTAGCTTGAACAGTAATAGAAGGATTATAACATACTTTAAACTTCCATACAAAGACAAGATGTAATTGTGTTGCAGCTTATCATGAATCAGACTGCAGCCTCTTCAAGCAAAGCCTGGTTTTTGTTATGCATGTGCTCTGCCTGACAACTGAGCAGCAGTCACAGCTAACAAACAGCATTGGCAGAAGCACAGTCAGGACATCCTTAGTGTGCCGTGACTCTCCTCAGAGATACCCCCATCTAAACAGGTGCTTTAAACAAGTTCACTAACCCACAAATCTTTCTCTGCCTTCTGCTACTGGCCAAATATTGGTCAAATAACTCAATCTTTACTGCATTAAAAGTGTTCAGTACATGCAACAAGATACTGTGACAGTTTTAAGAGAGTATGAATACATACACTTCTAGCACTTGGCTGGGTTCTCTAGGGGCACTTTAAACCATTTCCATCTTCTCCCCTACACGTAAACAAGGCTGGAAATCAACTCAGCGTCCCACGTGTCCATCTCACATTCCCGCACCAAAGCGGTGAGATGTGATTATTTCTTAACTCTTCCCTTACCAAATTTCATGAGCTATCAGCTCATATAAACAGGATTAAACATGGAAATAGCAACTCTTATGATGACAGCTAATGGGTAACATGCAAAAACTCCACCCAAAGAGGCCACTGGTAGGTAGGTCACGCTGTAAGTGACAGCTAGAGAAGGAATTTGAGATGATGTATGAATGACAAGTCTGCACTGGCTCAGCACCTGCCTCTTACATGCTGAACAGCAATCGCACACAGGCCGTATGAAATTCACACAGAAATGGCACATCCTTGGGCCTCTTCTTGGAAACCAGGCTGGGAATGTACTGATACGCATCACAGGAAAAGATTCAACAGGCTCTGAACCATCACTTCAAAAGCAGGCATTTCAGAAAATGAAGCTTGCACCTCTCTCCTTCCCTGACACTGGTTAACTACTGCTATTCCTCAAGGCTCAGGTCTCCAATAATCAGCTCTGTGATGCTGTTTAAACCCAGTAACCAGCTGACAACACTGAATTAGGAACATGCCAGCATTTCAGAGCTGCACTCCAGAAAGCCTTTAAGAAATGCTTTAAATACATTTGAGAATAACTTCATCTTTATATTACAGTTTATCTCAATAATACATGGAAAGCCTCAAGATTTTCTTGCCAAGAAAGACAAACAATGCGAGGCCATTGGATACTTACAGCTTCCATTAGCCCCTTTACTGTGGGTGATTTCAGCATCAAAGCATCAAACACCTCATCTGTCTCCTTCCTCACATACAAAAGCACTGAAAGAGAAAAAAAAAGTAAAACTTGGAGCAGATTCAGTCAATTGCACAGATGAACTACCCCACACTAAACAGAAAAACAAATATTAATCCATGACAGATAAAAAGAAGCACTGAAGATGGTTTACACTTAAAAAGATGTGCCTTTAACATCACCAGTGATCTAGACATAGACAACACATCATAGTTGCATTGAAAACACAGTACTGAAAATTCAGCAAATTTAATCTAATGTGAAGAATCTCTTATCTTCCAGAATCTAAATCTCCATTTCCAGAAAGAAGCTAGAAAGAACTGGGGCCCTGTCCCTTGGTCATAGGACAAAACACACAAGCTAGGTCTTCTTAAACATCTCTCTTGGCTTGTACCTCTCCAGGCTTCATCTAAAAGGCTGGGAAAGGACATTCAAAAGGCAAGTCTGGGTTACATTTAGCTGTGCTTTTGAGAGCAAAATCAAAGAAAAGGTAAAGAAATACTTCTCTCTGACATTATCATGCAGATGACTACAAATGGCCTGACCAGTACGAAAACAAACACTGGGAAAAATGAGTTCAAAGTAATTTAAGATTTTACAGGGGAGACACTCAAGAGCACAGCTGGCAGGCAGGCATTTACCAGTGTGCCCACATGCTTAGGTACCCAAATGCCATTTCTGTTCCTTTTCCTCCCTCAGATGCCCTGCTAGCTGTTAGCTGTCCACAGGCACAGTGCCCTGCTCTCTCTAGCTTTTGTTTTCTTCACACTTGTACAGGCAAAAGGAGTAAACCTGCTATAACAGGGCAAAAGCAAAGCAGACAGCTACAAAGCATGTAAGTATAGACACTAAAAAGTGTTTTAGGCATCATCTCACATGACTGATAAGTAACAGGTTAAATAAGATGTTCTGCAATTTATTTTGTTTCCTAAATAAACTGCCTTTTCAAATAGCAGTGCTGCACATGAGGTACAAATACACATGCACTGTCATGTCTGGTAACTGTATATATATATATATATACTTTTTTTTTGGGGGGGGTAGGTAGAAAAAGGTGTATTTTGAAACTGCAAATTCTCATGGTTCAAAAGATATCTTCACCAGGTAACTCAATAGATGATGTGCAGATGAACCAAAAAATAAGATGGTATTTTTCACACAGAAGCAATTGTTTAGAAGTTAATTCTCAGACCAAGACTCTAGCAGGGTAGACTAAGGCCCATTTGCACAGAATTGTAGTTTCTTTGCCCAGGTTTTGAAATGACTGGAAAAAAATCATGAGTAGTTAAGTCCCCTGACTTGGCCTACAAACCAAACATGCAGGACAATGTTGGGCTTTTTGCATCTTCACAAAACTGCTAGCACAGCATGCAGAGCTACACCCTTTTCACCTATATTTGAGCAACTCTTTGGGGCCTAGCCTGAGAACATCCTTTTAATAGACTTAGAAGCTGAGACAATTTTGGGTCACAACCTAAACTGTCAAAATATAAAAGGAAAAAAAATTCCACACCAGGAGTTAAATTGTACCATGCCCAATATATTTAATTGCATGAATAAGCACTCACACAATGGGCTAATTTCGCCAGTACTAACACTTATATTAATTTAGTAATTCTTTTCCTTGTGACTAGTGGGTTGCCCTGTAACTCCTGGCTTTACAAACATCTGGAGCTCTGTCAGCCTTAACAATCACAAACATATCTGAAAGGAGCAAAAAAAATAAGTTGGTCCAAGGTTAAAGCTGGGGATATTAGACAATCCCAGTGCTGAGCTTCAAATATCTGTTGTGCTTGGTGTGCCAGGCAACATTACACTGAATGAAGGATCTGTTACAAGGATAATGGGAACTTGAATTACTATTATAGACACAGAGAGGCAGGATTAATAAGCATATGGGGGATTGTTGGGTTTTTCTTTCCCCTGACAGGTATGAAAATCCTGGCTTTGATTCAGTAGAACACTTTTCCATAAATGACTTCTGGTGACAGTGATACCTTAGGAAGCCCCTGTCTCATCCCTGCCCTTATGCTCTCTTACTCTGGCTCATCTCAGTGAGCTTTCCTGGGTGACGAACTCTCTCAAACAGCAAATGTGAGTGAAAAAACAACCCTTTTTTTGAGTTACTCTTCAAACAGACCAGATCCTGCCTCAGCGTTCAATGCAGCCCCACAAGCCTTCGTGCTGGCAGAGCAGTGGAGAGGCGGCCACAGCAGGAGGCACAGCCAGAGGGGAGGGAAAGGGGATGCAAAGGCTCCACTGGGCCCACCAGCAGCACTGCCACTGAATGACTGTGACCATGTAACACAGCTCATCCTTGTGTCCTCTGATCCTACTGTCACCACATTCATAGCATCTAGATGGGCTCACTCTAATGGTACAAATTACAAGATTTGGAGGGGAACAAGGGGGAAATCTTGCACAAGGTAACGAGCTATTTTTGCCTGAAAGTTAAAAGATAAATTCAAATTTGTCTGATCTACTCCCTGGTCTTAGTTCTGAACCTTCTTGCCAGCACTGAAATCCACTGCAGACCTTAATATTCTTTAGATGTAAAAAAGAATTGCAAAAGATGGGGGAGATAAATTTATCCTTAGTTACTTAAGAAATAACCCCAATACACCAAATTGCAGAGGGGCAAACAGCCTTTGCTCAAGGCAAGGGATGTTTTCGCACCAGTGAGATTTTTGGAAGCCAGGCCACCAAATTGAGGATTTATGTGTGGATGCAGAAGAACAATGTTAGATACCTCTTTTAAAATTGTTAACAACAACATACATGTGGAAAAATGAAACCAAGGACACAATGAGACAGTACGACTTAGGACATCAGGAAGGTCTGAGCCTGGGCACTACCAATGCTGTGACTGACACCTTATGAACAATGACTACAGTCCCTGTTAAGGGGTCTCTTGATGGAGATATGGTACATCTTAGTCAAGGAAAGAAGGGCTGGTAGCTGTAATTTGGCTTTCCTTTCTCACATTTGGAGTTTTCATTATTGCCCAGGCACAAATTCCCTTGATGACAGTATGAATGCTGCCCTTCACAGGGATGGCTCTCAACCCCCTGATTTTTATGAATCCAAAATGTTTCAGAGTAGTTTAACATGACTTTCCTAAGAGACAAAAGCAAGACAAAAAATTACTTGCTTGAAACTGAGAACTACAGGACTGGAAATCCACCTGATCTATAACTCAGCTGCTGGATTTATAATTAATGGGAAACTCCCTATGAAATCTGAAAAGGAAAGTGATTTGAAAACTCTTACCGAGAACTCAAAAGAGGAAAAAGCCAAGTCTAGCCAAGTAACTAGCTGTGATGCACATTTGGTACAGATTAATATACTTCACATTTTTGTGTTGGACACTTGGACTACTTCCCTTAGAGGTCAAGGACGTGAAAGAATAATTCAAAAAGAGGCAGATACCTCAGTGAGAATATGAACCTTGTTTGTGAACCCCTTCAGACCTGTTCTCTTGAAGGCTGCCCCTTAATACTTTTACTTCCACCAGAAGTAAAAGTGTTTCAAGTAGGTCCAGCAGTCAGAAGTGAGGCCACATACTTTCACTTCAGTTCTTCAGCAGGGCTTGGATGCCTCACTAGCTGCTACTTACCTGCACTGCTCTGCTAATGAGACACCTTGGGATTACATTGCTTTTAACATATATTTTCACGTATCAGACCTGCTCTCTCTCAAACACTACACCAGCACCCCATCTATACCTGCTCTCTAGGAGTTATTGATTCTGCTGTACCAAATAAATCTCGAGAAAAGAAGCTTCTAATATGGCAAAGCTGGGGAAAAAAACCTGAAGCATTTTAATACCCAGTGAGTTCTGTGGCAAAGACAGCATTATCAAATGGGTAGATTCAGCTGAGCTGCATTCCATCAGCACAATCCCAGATGCAGGGTTCCGGATGGCAGGAAGTTCACCAGAGCAAAGGCCGTGCTGGGAAAGGTTTGGCCTCAAGCCAGCACAGTCCAAGATGAGAGAAACACTGAACAGGAGGGGGATGTTAAGAAAGCATACTCCAGCTTCTCTGGTTCTGTGCCTCTCCTGGATTTAACAATTTTACATAGCTTTGTCATCAGCTGAATTTTTTTTTTTCTTTCTAATCTTACCCTTGAAATACTTGCAAGTCCTGGATGATATCGAAACAACTAACCACAACAAAGGACAGGAATAATCAAAGCAAACCAATACCTCCTTGCAGGCAACTTCCTAGGCTTCCAGCTGGGAAACCCAGGTGAAATTGTAGGAAATGAGAGTTCTTTATGTAACCTTCATGGCTGTCTTCTCCTTGATAGAGCCCTGATAATACGAATTTGGCTAAGGTCTTGAGTCAACCAAATGCAAGTCCCTGGTCAATGCTGACCTCACATAATTAATTTAAGATTTAATTAAAAGAATCATACGTTCACATTTGTTTTAAGAAGATACCAGTCTCCATCCTATAATCTTCTATGCTTCCCTTGGTTCAAGCACACCACCCTAACCAACACGGAAACTTTGCAAATGCAGGCTTGTGGGAAGTCATTTCTTAGAGAGCTCAAAAGGAGTCTCATGAATGGTACAACTAAGAAAAACCCAGTTCCCTTCTGTACCTTGTTGCTTCGTTGTCTCACAATCTGATGGGTGAGCCTCAAAATACTTGCAAGTTTGAATTACTTAAGTTTGTCAATAAACTTACATGACAGAACTCATGAGACCAAAGGAAGGGCAAATATTCTCCAGGATGTTTTACTGTGACAGTGTAGGAAGTTATCAATAGCACTGCACTGGAAGTAACTGTACACAAAACAGACTTTGTGGACAAAACCACCTTCAGTGCAAAGTTTAACAGCTCAACCTAAGCAGTTGCTTCAATGTTACTCAACTTAAGCTTCACTTCACTTGTAGACTGGAAAACAGAAGTTGGTAGAATATATGAAACACAACTCTAGTAATACCTACCCAGGGAGTCAAAACAGTTAAGGGAAACAAACTCTTAAACAATTCAGTTAGATCTGCTGGAAGATGTCTCTCCATCTCTTGTATGTCTAGTAGGGTAGGAAATTTCTGAGACTTTATTCCAGCCAATCTAAGTCTGCAGTCAGCAGTAGCTTGCCTGTTAAGGACTCTGTATTTGACCCAATGCATCTTGCGTATTTGCTTGTGATCCCAGACAGAACAGAAAAGATGAGCAAAAGTTAAAAATAGACCATCACAGATTTGCTACTGGAACTTTTATGAACTATGTAGCTTGGCCAAGAACCAAGATACTTTCTAGCTTTTTTTATATACACTTGTGTCCTGATCCCTTCTTGAGAGAGCATAGTCCTTTGTTTTTTTTTCTTTTAAGTAATTTCTAGCATTTGTTAAAATGCTTCCTTATAGACTGGCAGATGCAAAGATGTCTTCTCCCATCTACCCATATTTGCACTAGCATCCAACAACTGACTCTGTCCAAGCCACACCTGCCCTTCCCAGCTTGAGAGTTTGAGTCCCACAGAATTATTTTTAACTGCTAAGAATTAACTGTTACCTCTTTTCAGACCTTCTTCTTTGATTTGTTTCAAAGGGGAGGGACCAAACTCTTCCTCCACAGGCCGGAACATCCTTTTGACCAGGACACTGCTACTAGAATACACAAAACAGGGACCATGTCACAGTAAAACTGTGCTCACAGCAGGAGAGGAGACAACAGCAACAGTCATTACTCACTCTGTACTCTGGCAAAAACACCCACTAGCTACTGAAGTAGCACCAAAACAGAAACCGCAAGCATTTAGCTTTTGATGCTTATCCAAACTATCCAGGCCTCTTAAATTGCTGAGACTGACTGGCTGGGACAGGTGACAGGAAAATATGTTCCGATGTTACACACTAATCTGAACACTCCAAAGGCCCTTAACTGCTTAAATATTGAGGAAAGGGGGGTGGTTATTGGTTGGTGCAATAAACCCCTTTGTTTCTCAAATTCCACTGTAAGCCTTATGAAGAACATTAGTTTCAAAAAGAAATAAAAAGGGCCTCATGTTTTCGAGTCTATGTCAACTGCAGTTACTCAGCCACTCCCTATCACAGGTCACTTTTTGCAGGTTTATGAGATTGTAATTATGTTACTCCAGAAACTCAGACTTGGGGATTCAAGCAACTTACAAAAGTATGGGGCTGGCACACATTGTGGGCTGAAGTTCAGCCACCCATATTAAAACCCTTATTTCATGGCATCTCTAACTATTAGAGGGACTTTCATCAATTCTTCCAGTCCCTCCGAAATCAGATGGGGGTACTTCCACTTCACACCTTCCTCCTTCCCAGGTTCTCTGTTCTCTTTCTGCCTTTCTCTTCTGGCACTTGGCCATTCTCTCTGCAGTTCCTGTATTTGTTGCATACACGTGTGTGCACTGCTAAACAGCTTTCAGGAATGCAGTGAAGTTCAGTGCTTCAATAAAAAATTCCTGGTTTTTAAATTATTTGAGAACCCTTATGCTTACACAGACAGTACTTCATTATCAAATATATTGTCCTGTCCCTGTACTGAACCTTAGGGCTCTTTTACTTGGAAATGTATTAAAACACAGACATAAAAAGCAGACAGTTTATATGGGAGAACACGAGGGAAGGGGGAGAAAGGGGATCAGTTTTATCTGATTTCATATTTTATATCAGTTTTCTACAAGTTCAAACTATTAATTGCAAAGCTTGTGAAACAATAAATATCTTACCCTTCTCTCTCATCATCTGTATTATAGTAAACCTAGAAGGATGGAAATAAAAATCAATTATCCCAAAACTCAGGCACGTGCTTAACAGAACTTCAAAAGAGAGAAAAGACAACAAGTGTTTTGCAGTTTGTCATTTGTTGAAAACCCTTTGCTTTCTATAAAACACAAACACCTCTAGTTCTAACTGTCATCTGGAAGAAGTGTGGCTTAGAGAAACTGCTGTTGAATATCATCTAGTGGAAATATATCAGAGTTAATTCGAGAGACATTACCCTCTTCCCCGGTTTATATCATTTTCCCAATTATTCTGCAATCCTCTAAATCAGATCACTACTCACCTAAATTACCCCTAATACAGTTTAAGCCACACCACTCACAAGCTTTTGTATGTATTTAATAATATCTGAAAATCTAATTAAACTATAAAGAACAAGATTAAACTTGGCCTAATGGAAATACAATTACTAATGGTACAGCTGAACGTTTTTTGCACAGGCTGTGGGCAGAAGCCCAAGTCAGTTCTGTGTAAATCCACATAGCCCAGAGTCACCAGGACCAAATTTACAACAGCCGCAAATGCAGCTGACAGTAGCAGGGGAGGTATAAAATCACAGTCTGTTGTCCAACACTTTACAGAACAGTCAGCCAAAATCCTCACAACATGCCCACACTGCAGGTCTGCACCAGCAAGTGCCCCAGCCCTCTAGCTGCTGAGCTGCAGTGCAAGCGTGGGGTGGAGGCACAGGGCACTACAGCCAGTCCTGCTGGGCAGGGCGAGCCACCCCGGGCGGGCCTCCATCACTTGTGCTGGCAGGACTTGGAGCACACTCAGCTCTCACTGGGAGCCTTCACTACTGAACCTGTGCAATGAAAATAGCTCAGAGGTGTGTGTGCAAAGCTGAGGTCTGTAACTATGAGTTACAGCAATAAAAGACATGGCTGCACACTGCCTAAGAGCTAGGAAATAGGTGGATCATCTAGTTAGTTTAGAAAATTATTTACAGGATTACATATACTAAGGAATGCTTCCACCTTCTCCTGTTTTGAGACAAATCCACCTTCTAGTTTGAAAGCCATGAGGACAGAAGGTACCCAGCAGTGATATGTGAGTGGGCGTCTTTCCAACTTGGGAGAATAAGCCAGTGACAGCTGCGATTGCAATGTCTGTGCTCTTTGTGCTTTGCTCAACCACAATTCTCACTCAGTTCTCACAAGTCAAAATAACTGACAATTCCAACACTCAGTTTCATTTAATCTTCCTCACTTCACTATTTTTCAGCAAGATGAATATTAAATTTCCTCATCAACTATTTTTCTTTATAAACACATGCATAAAGGTCTCATTCTACTCCCTGAGATGTTAATAAATAACACGTTCATAGTAAAAAAGTTGGCAGAGCTGACCCTCCAATTCAGGTTTTCAACTTCCCAGTAGGCGATAAAGTAGAAAAGAGTCAAGTCAGCAAAGACTTCCTGCATTTACTGGTGATAACAATGGCCAATACTGAGTATTAACATTAGTATGATGGAGTTTTACCTGGAAGAGTGAAAATTTTTTTTCAAGGAACTTCCAGATCTCCAGGTGATGCCGACAGAAAATGGGTAGTGGTGTTCAGTGACCCTACTCTTGACCTTCCTGCACGTGTAAGAGCTTGGTCTTTGTTTTCAGCTGTGACAGGGAGGGGGATCTCTGCTACCACAAGGTGGCACTTCATTTCACCAAGCCAAAGAGCACACTCAAAACCAGATTTTATTTCAGTCACAAATCAACCTTCTATCTAAAAATTCTTGACTATTTGTTTCATTCTTTCTTCCCAGCAAAAGAATGACAAAACTGTATCAAAAACAAACTATTCACCTGTCAAAGAAGTATAAACTCCTTTTTCACACCAAGAACTTAGAAAGGTACTTGTGTCTTGTAAGGTCTTTTATAAGTTATGCACCAAAACGGCATTTACCAAAATGAGAGCTGAAACAAGCGGCCCCCAGGAACAGTGACTTATTTCCCTAAAAACTGCCCCAGAGCAGAGGCAGCCAGGTGGCAAATGGGCAACTGCTCATCTCATTATTTCCTACCTGTCCAGTTCTTTGTAGGTTTCCAAAGTGAACATCAGGTATGAAGAGAACTGGCTGGGAATCCAGGTCAGCCATTGTTTTGAAGAAGGTGATATCACTCTTTTTCTGCAGAGGGAGTGCACTCAACTTCCCTTCAGCTGCTAGGTAGATCACAAAGCACAGGGTTGTGAAAGGAGGCATGTTAAACATGACTTAGCCCCGGACCAGAAGGGCCCCGCTTTACTCACCGTTATTACATGAGGCTTGGGATGCCTGGCCTTTGCCTTTCTTCCTGTTCTGCTTTCTCTCTTCATCTCGGATTTTCCTTTCTGCTCCCTGATGCAAAAAAGACAACACACAGGTATTACCCAAAGAGGAACCACTGTGAGCGTTGTACTCTGCAATGCCTGGAACTACAGCAACAGACACATCCGAAATGCTGAAAGAGACACTCGTCATTCCAATGAAGACAGATCTGTCCACTCTGTTGGGAAGGTACTGAGCTTTGCATGGATCACCTGTGCCTGAGACTCAGGCTGGCACATCCAGTAGCTCCCAGGGCAGCAGACAGCGAGGGGAACATATCCACATGCCAGTTCGGAGGAGCCAAGATAGGCAGTCTGTAGAAGGACTGATGCCAGCACAACTTGTGCAAAGGGCATCCCAAGCCCAGTGTCTCTGCGATGGACAGAGTGCTCAGGCCAAATATTTTATGTATGTAATGGCATAAAACACCTGCAGGATTGCTACCATCTTACCATGTGTGTGCTGAGGTCTTCCCTAAACTCTCCTCCACCCACTTTGTCTGGGGGTGGCATTGCTCCACTGTAGCCAGCTGTGCAGAGCCTTTGGGAACTGACAGTCCAAGAAGGCTGTGCTGACAGCTTGCCAACATTGCTAGGGTTCTTACAGAAAAACACAGGCATTTCAAACCGGGAGAAGCTCTCCAGAAATAGGAAAGCAATGTAGCACTGCCCTATTAGGCACCAGAAACTCCTGGGAAGTTGCAGGCTTCTGTTATGTAAATACACTCTCAACAAGTTTAAAAAATAAAATTTGTTATTGACATAAAAAGCAGCAACACCTCCTTTGAAGTTCTCCTAATTTACTTTATAAATAATACCCATCACATTGTGAAGGGTAATAAAGATCCATATGCTCCCAGACAGTTGGCATGCAAGATTACAGAATTTTTTCCAAATTAAAATTAGAAGTTTCTTGAATAGAAAGGGAGGGGAGGGAGGTAAGGAAAGCAAAAAATAGCCACTCAAGATGGCAAAATTCACACATGAGTCAATGAACCAAGCTTAAAAAGAATGCAAGGAAAGATGTACTCTTGGCTGTGATCTATCAGTAGATTTCCAGAGGCTGAAAGAGCTGGAGGAAGAAATAGCTCTTCAGAAAAACATGAGCATGTCAAACAGAAACACTGCCTCCAGACTCGGTCTCAATCCAGTTGTCACTCACTGACCTCAATCGCAGAAGCCAAGGGATTCAGAGTTGTGCACTTACTGAAATTGTTTCTGGGGGGACATTTGTAACCTTTAAAGCCACCTGTTTTTTCTAAAGGAGCAAAAATACACATCACAGCCACTGTTCGGCAAAAAGCACATCCTGAGAAACCTGTGCTGCACAAAGGGCTCTGCCAGGTGGCCACAGCCCTACCTACCACTCAGTGCTGCCGCTCTGCTGCTCACATGGATGGGATGAACCACTAAAGCATTTCATACGTGGCAGCAAGCGTGAGTTTCCTCTCAAGAAAGCAGAAACTGAGGAGGACTCAGCCTTTTATACATACTAAAAATACATGCTTTACTGGTTTTCTGTGATATTCTTTGTAACCATGAACTTGGTAAAGCTTCACAGCTTTCTCTTCGTTCATTCAAGGCAACACATCCCAAGTTCACTGGGGTGCAGGCAATCCCTGAGCTGGGCAGCCATTCCCATCCACCAGTGTTTATTTGTGCCACAGCCACTTCACAAATGTGGCAACTGGAATACCCACAAAACTACCTACCAGCCTTTTTGAGCTCAGAGCAACCCACAAGGCACACAGCAGCCAAGCCTACATGATGGACATCACTGTCACAGGGGTGAGACAATGGACCACAAAATAATTTTTGCATACTAGAGCATTTCTGCTGCATCGTTTTGGCAGCTGAGCCACCTGACACACACCTAATAAACCACAGTTTGCATATATCTTCAGGACAGAAGAAATAACCCTCTTATAGGGAACTATAAACTATACTCTGACCAGTGAAATAATGAAATGAGTTCTTAAATTTTTTCATTGATATCTGGGCCTTGTATACATGCAAGGAGGACTTCTGCTGTTGCCTTTCTCTGGTCTTAAGAGCCGGACATGGTTAAGAGGAAAAGGGGTTTTTACCTCAGTATTTACTTAGGATCCTTATGGTGCACCACTTCACCAAGGTGGAATGCACCGAAATGCACACACACGATAGGTTGAGTATACAATTTATTGACCTTGCAAATTAGCATATCTACAAAGATCCCCCAATGAGAGGCTTGAATGAATAGTGTGATATCCTCCCATCCCGAGGAATTTCCCCCTGGATGGGCCTATCTTAGTTTACAGGATGTGTTCTAGAAAGGACTTTGGTTTCTCAGGATAGTGCAGGGCTTTCCAGCCTCCAACTGTGAGGTCTCCAAGATGTTTGGTCTCCTGGCTTAACGGAATATTAGGACTACGCTAAGTTATTGGGTTTAAGGAATTACAGGTATGCACGCTAAAAGGCACTGAGGATACACAAAGCTATATAAAGGGGCATATAAAAGGGCATATAAAGGGTATATAAAAGAAAGGGCAAAAAAATCATAATGGCATCACTGCCACTAATAATTAGTAAAATGCAGCCTATGAATTTCAGCTGATTCAAAGTATTTTCTTCCTAATTCTTCAACTCATTTTAACGTAAGTCTTGCATTCTAGCTCCAGCCCAGCAAAGCCCTTGCCATCATAAGGACCACTCCCATCACCACACTGAAGCTCATGTGTACACTTGCAGGGTAAAGCACTCCACATCTCCTTGGGCAGGCACAGAGACATCAGCCTTCTTCTCTCCAACGCTGAAGATCAATAGGCAATTAGAGTTTCTCAATACTCTATGACAGTCCATTTTCTCTATGATGTTCCACACCAAAAACAAAGATGCAAGAACTGCATATATTCCAAAGAACATGTATTTTTTTCAGATTAAAGAAAACTGGATTAATTTATTTTATTTTGGAACAAAGTTATAGCATTTGCTAAGTCAAGTTCTGCTTCTTTTCAGCAAAGATAATAACATACAGAAAATCAAATAGCTCTGAAGTCCCAGTTCTTTTATACACAGTGGCCAAAGCATCGTGCAATACATAAATAAAAATAGGCCTGGTAGCAGGTTTCCCTGACAACCCACTTAAGGAATAAAAATTATATATTCTTATAATGCAGCATCAGTGATCCGCACATGATAAAAAGACTGCAAGGGCAGAGTATTAGCACTGAGAAAGCAGGATGTGGACTGTAACAAATGCTTTGAAAATTGCCTACTGGAAAAGAAATATGGATAAAAGACTGGAGAACAAATAGGGAGTAAGGTAAAGTAACATTTGTTAAGTAATATTTACAGGCTTTGCAGCATTTATCTCCATACATTTATGTCACAAAGCACATACTGGATGCGAGCTGGCATTGCTCTCTAGTTTATATGTAAATTACTATTAAAATCAAGGAATTGCCAGAATAAATACTAAAATATATATAATATGTACCACTTAGCTAAATGCAGTTTTATTTCTTCAAAGATAACTCTATCCACAACAACTATGCTGTGTTTCAGCTACAAGACATTAATTTGTCAGCAAATGTTCTTAAAAACTGGACACCTCCACCTGTGATTTATCTAAGTGAATATACAAATACACCTACTGGTCCTAAAGAGGCACCACCATTGCAGAAAGAAACATTTGCAATAATACCTCAGGCACAGAAACATCTTTTCTTCCATGTTCCAAAATGAAAAACATTTCATACTTAGGCAGGAGGAATTTACTGTGCAGTTCCACTAGTCCAGGTGATTGTAATAAATCAGGTACTTTTCTCATCAGCTTCTCTTTGAGGCTGTCAGATTGGGGCATAACAGTGCAGTTTACACTTTCAGAATTTATAAAGATGTTTGCTGGGATTTTTTTAATGGTACTGTATATAGTATCTCTATAATTGATCATGACAAGGAGGTGGGCAATAAATAACAGTCTCAGCTTCATTGCCTTTCCCAAAGAGGCAGCAAGCTATGTCCGTGTCACTGGAGGGAGAGTCACGGGTTAGCAAGACAAACTGAACCATTTAGGACCATCTTAACCAGAGCCAGGGGTTTATTTTGACATCTCAGAAAGATGAGGATAACTAGCTACACCAGCTACCTTCCTCTAAGCACAATGAATTCTCCCAGTGCCACCAGCAAGTGGAAATTCTCCAAACATTTATTTACTTACAAAAGTCTTGTGACAAAGGCATGTTGGTAAAGATCTGGCAGCATAAGTGTGGGGAGAAGCAAGAATCTGTCTCTTACCAAGTGCCAATTACCACAAACTGTCATGTGAATAGACCTCGACAATTTTCATTAGCTCAAGTAATTTTCAAACCCGCAGTAAGTTAAAAAGCTCCACGTGTGTGTATACATTTATTTTGAACAGATATATAGCCTATTATCAATACCCTTGAGCCATTCAGTTCCCATTTCCAATACATTTTTGATATGTATAACACTTTAACTACCCCTGTGATCTTTCATTCTACTTTGAGACAGTTTTGATTAATAGACTGAACATTCATTTCCTGCTTTCTAGTCTGGATATTTGAAGCACCAATTAAGCCAATAGATGCAATGAACATGTATTATTCAAAATCTCCACCAGTTGTATATAGAGGTCACCCTTGATGAGTTTCCTTCCTTTTTTTGAATAATTCAATTTTTTCTAATTGCTCTTCAGAAACAGGTAGATGAAAACAACTTGTTACTTTGATATTTACTGAGCTTTTAACATCCAGCTGTAGCTTCAAATCTCTCAATATTTGACATTCAAAGTCACAATTAAAAGCATAGCATTTTGGCTGCAAGAAGACCTCAGTGCATACATTTACATTCATTATTTCCCAAGATTCTCCTCCACTAACTCAACTGACTGATTAGCCCTCAAGATCTCGTTGCCAAGACAGCAACAAGGGAATGAACTGAAAAGGGGGAAGGAGCAGTAACACAGAGACCTGAAACAATTGAACTCTTACCCTTTCCATTAAAAAGTTAATGTTATGTTTTGCCTGGGGCATGGCCTTTTGTCTTTCTATTCCCACCTGTAGGATGGCAAGACTAATTTGGATAAATTTCCAGGTCACTTAAATAGATGTAGGCTCCTGAATCCCTGAACCTTGACTAGAATCCAGGCATCAGCTCCCCTATGAAAGATCCTTCTTGGCATGGATAAAGTCATCAGCCAGCAGATGCTAAACAAAACTGAAAAGTGGTCATACTCTCTTCAAAGAATCATCACCGACATTTCTGAGTAACTGTTTCTACCTGGTGATATACACAGCTGACCATGACACTGTCTAATTCATTCAGGCATGATCTGCGTTTGGGTGCTGAAAAATCTTACTAGTTCCCACACAGGAGTAGTCATAGCTATAGCAAAAAACCAAAATTTTGCTAAAGAGGGTGTAAACACACACAAAACATAGTTACTGAATTACAAAATGGGAATGGCTAATATATTTTTGTATTTTACTTTTGATAAGAAAATCCTAGCAACATACAAGTCTCATTGAAGCTTCTAAAATAACTGTTTGCAAGCAAGGGAGGGGGAAAACCCATCAGCTGTGTCACTGGAATTTGCTGTTTTCCACTGCATCATAAAAGAGCTGAGCAGACCCTCACTGAAAAGTGCATTTTTCTGTCAGAGAAACTGACACAAAGTTTACCTGCTACCTATTGTGACTGTAAGAGTTAGAAGGGATGACATTGGCTGCCACTTACGTGAGCCTGTGATCAGCACTGACCTTCCAGGTAGAGATCTTTGCATTTGCACTTTCTATTACTTTTTTGATATTCCAGAATCATGACCTATAAGATGCTGTCCTTAAAGAGTCCAACTATTGCTCACAAGCTGAGGAATCAGGGCCAAAAGGCTACAAAGCAGTAAAATAATTACATGATAATCTGTTAGATTTGTGATACAGCTGGTCCAAATGCTATGATAAAATACAGTTCTTTAAGGGAAGAAACAGCATTTAATTAGGTCTAAAATACAGCAACAATAAACTGCCTAACAAGATTCCTCCTTCATCCATGGTAACTGTGCTTTCCACTTACCTTGTCACAAAACACCTTGATCTGGCAGTAGGCTCGGTGGATGGGTTTATTGCTGCGGTTGTTGTAGCTGTAAGTATCAATCTGAATCATCAAAGGAAGCCCTTTTACTCCTTTTTGTGAGGAGAAGTCTGTGCTCAAGCAATTCACTGTGATGAAAATCTGTGTGCCAGAGAGATTACTTTTAAAATGTGGTGCAAACAACAATTAAACTTCCAGAAATACATGACATGAAATGGAAAAATAAAATAAAAAGGTTTTAATTCAGCTATGATGCACACTCTGGCAATTCACACATTTATCCTTCTCTTCTGTCCAGCAAAGACACCCCCATGCTGGGAAGAAGGACAAAGTTGAAAGCCATATATTGGTGCTTCAGTTTGGATCAGAAGCTCACATTTGAGGTGAATCATTTGGTTGTCCCAACTTACCATGCTTTGGTTCCCACCAGAGAGCTCAGAATACGTGAACTGGACTCTTTTTGGAGGAGCCAGACTAGAAAGATGTGTTCTAGGAGCACTTCTCAGATCCTCCAGCTGCTCATAGTTGCTTAGTTCATGGGAACTGACTAAAGATAATCCGAAATAAAACGTCCTAATACGTGCCTCACGTGGATGTCAGGTCTTTAGCATTTACTTGTTCCACTCTACAAACTTGCTCTGTGTGTTTGCACTATTTGTTAATACAGATCATCTTGCTTCATCCTTTCCAGCTGCCTTAGGTATGGCTTGTTCATCTGACAGCTCACAATTCTGATTCAGTGGGACGAAGATAAACTCTACTTTTTTTTATTTCAAAAATTTTCTTCACACTCTCATCAACACTACTGCTTTCTCCATCCCATCAATAGATACTCCTGTGTTTCACTTTAAGGGCCCTTCACTGTCTTCCCTCAATTTTATAGATGCATCTCACCCTGTCTTTTCAGACTGGGAAGGAGTTTTTCAAATATTTATAAAACTACTCCCCACCTCTTCTCAGAAGTTCTCTTTGTTATGTAGCATCCACATAACGTGACATTGCATTCAGAGAATCACAGAATCATCTGAGCTGGAAGGGACCCAGAAGCATCACTGGGTCCAACTCTTAAATGAATGGCCCATCTAGGGATGGAACCCACAATTATGCATTAGCATTATGAGCATCATGCTTTAACCAACTGAGCCAGCAAGTCCCCTGCTTGTCTGTGCTTCAGAAATCCATCTCTTGCTCTCCTTCTACAACAAAAACTTACGACTTGATAGCCACTAATCATCTCCCTCTCTTTAACTCAATGGGCACCACAGGACAAGGTGTGTCTCATCTGTACAGGACCTGGGAGAAGGGTCTCCCACCACCAAAGTCTCCCAAGCACTATTCTGATGTAAAGCAAGCACCATGAACTGAAATACCACTAATAGCTTTCAGTCAGGATGGCGTGCATAAAACTCAAAATCTAATTTTCAGCCCAGTGACAAACATGTGCATTACATAATAATTTGGGGCGATTGTGTATTAACCTCATTTCACTTGCCCTTAGTTTAAAAAGCAACAACAAAACACCAAACAAAACAAAACCCCAAAACTGTGAACCAAGGAGAAGGACAGAGAAAACCAGCAGTACATTTCTCCTGAATCAGGAGGATGTGAAACCTGCTCCAGAAGAATAAGGACACTCAGGAAAGAGGAGACTTCAAACAGCTCTCTCAAACAGACCTGATGCACACTTCACCAGGCAGAGAAGGCAGCAGGCTCCTGGGGTCTGAGAGGATTCCTGAAGGAAGAGCATGAAGGACATCCCCCCTTCTCCCCCTCCATTCCACAAACAGGGAAAATACACCAACAGTGTGAGTGACCAGAATGCAACATCCCTAAGAAAGACAGCTGAGAATAAAGAAGGGCTCCAGCAAGGCTGGTGGGGGATACTTTACTCTCCTGGCAGAAGTTAACATTACAGTCAGGGTCTTTATGATGGAGCCAGAGCAGCTTGTTTGCCTGACTGAGCTAATGGCCCCTCCTTTCTGCTTCTGATTGTATCACAGAGCTGCATTTACAAATGAAATAGTTGAACTTTAACTGCGGGGAGAAGAGGGAGGCAGGGAAAGGCCCTAGGTGAAACTCTGATTTTGAAGCTGATAGTGTTATTTCTGTTTCAAATTACAAGTTGATCTCCTCCAGCTCCAAAGGTAAGTGTAGATACAGCAAACGCGCCTTTGAAATATGACAGCCTGAATTTTCGTTTGCCTTCAGAACCATTTATAGTGTCAGGGCAATGGTTTAAAGTGTGTGAACACACAGCAGTGGAACGAAGTCTATCATAAAGCAGAATCTGATCTGCCTATATTTTAGCCCATACTTCTGCACAGGGATTTCCCAAAATGTATGTTCAGACGCAAAAAGACATACAGGCTTTGCATCTACCTAGCAGTCTGTACATCTCCCACCCTTGCTGCACACACAGCTGAGAAGCAAAAAAAGATCTTGTCCCACCTTAATCAACTACAAAAACTGTGTCATCTCTTTCACTGCCTCCATAATCACAGAGCAGAGTAGGAGCAGCTGGGGAAGACAGACTTTATCATTTCAAGAGTCCCCATACAGCAATAACAGATTATTCAGCATGAATAATAGATAGATGCTGCGAGACTCAGTATCTTGTCCTGACATTGTAATACATCAGGATCTCTCTGAGGAGCACTGACTGTACATTCATGCACATGAAGTGTAGCACACTTTCTGTCATATCATTTGCACCTCACAGATACACAGATGGATTCAAATTAACACAGATCATTCATACTGGGGAAATTTTCTGTCTCCATGCAATGTTCTATTAGCTTTCCTGTAAAGAACCACATTGACTTTGGATTCGGAAAACATGGGGATGTATAGAGGGAAAGGGAAGAGGACATAGGCTGTGTTATTTATTTTAGGGTCTTTTTTTTCTTTGCCTGACTAAAGATTTGCACCGGTGCGGCAGGCTGCTATGGAGAAGAGGACCTGGGGAAACATCTAAACAGTCCCCTTCTCTCTCCCCTGGTCTGACCAGAAACCACCTCCCCAAAGCAGTGACCTGCTCTGAGCAGCAATGATTTCAGCCATTTGTCCAAGTACAGCCGGCTTTGCCCTTTGCAATACTCACTTTCCTCCCTCTTCCCAGCTCCTGCCCATAATGCATGTACTCCCACTCTCAATGAGACAAGGGGTAAATCAACTCCATGGACAGCCACAAAAAGGAGTGCTGCTCTACTTTTCTTAGAAGATACCCAGATTTAAGATCTTCCCTGCTTTGGTCTTTTGCATAGTAGAATTAACATGGTTAGAAAATGTAGAGTTAAGTAGAAATCACAGTAGCAGGAAGAGAAATCACCGTTTCCCTCTCAAGCCCTGTCTACACTTGTCTCAAAACTATATTAATAAAAGTGACTATGATTGTACACGAATTCAGATTGAATTTTTTTTTTTCCTGTGCAAACTGGATTTTAGCAATGTTTTGCTATCTGGAACACATTTGGGTTGTCACTATAGTGATGTCTTTTTTTTTTAATGTCAGCATATCTCAGATTAGAGCAATTAATGGCAGAGTTCCACCCATCTAGTCTCCAGCTCAGGCATGCCATTGGCAATTAAATACTAATTTGAGAAACATTTGGTGCTGAGAAAGTTTCACAAGTGGCCTAATATAACGACAACTCTTCTGTTTGTTATAGAGCATGTCTAGAAAAAGCACTCTGTCTTTTGGAGACGGCACGCCTTCTCACTGTAGCAGCTATAATGAGAATTACTGTTTGTTAAATACTGCAGCATAATTATGGATGTACAAGACACAAACACAATAAGCTGCCTTAAGAGAAAGCAAGGCTCAGAAGTGCATTTCCCTTTTTATCATTTAATTCAGCCAACATGACTCCTGCTGCGGTCTCTCAGCTTGTACACTTTAAAAGTCTACAGTTACGAAAGTTCTAATATAAGCCTTTTATTACTATTTACATTTCTGGCTCCCATTCTCTCAGAAACTGCCAAGGGCAGAAGGGAGGGAAGAGTGTGTTATGGCACAAAATAAGAAACGTAAAGCAATTTCTCTACCGAATACTGGCAATACATAGAACCCGGGTGACAGGTCTTCTAAAAGCCTGTTTTAAAAGGTTCCTCCCTCCAGGCCGTAACAACAAAGAGTTAAATGACTCGTCTCTCAAATGACTAACATCAATCCCATCATTCCTGTATACACAGAAAGTGTTGGTTTATAGTTTCTCCTACCAGCCGTTACCTTATAAATCCCACACAAAGGTAAGACCTTTGTTTTATTTCAATACAAACGTCTCCAGCAAATGTTTACACTACTCTTTTGAAGCTTCCTCAACCCACACCACACCCCGGCAACTACATAAAAATGCCATTTGCTTTGAATCCCAGATGCATACTTACCAAGCCATTTGTATACACTGAATTTCAACATTATGTGCTACCACAGGTTAACTCTTCTTTAATATATACACGTGTGTGTGCATGTCTCGCATATATATATACACTCATATATATATGCACACTTGCACACACAGACATGGTTTATTAAAGTAGCTGCCAAGTCTAATCCTACATAATTTCTGCTACTAACTCCCCAAAATGAAGCATCTCTTCCTTCAACCTTCATATTTCGAAAGTAGAAAGACATTAATTTCCTTCCTAATTAAATTAAATTTGATGTAACTTGAGAAGGAAATTCACAATTAAGAAAAAAATTCTTAAACTAGTCAAAGCCTGTCCTAAGTATCACTAACAATGTTTAAGAAATATAGATTGTCACAATACAAATCACTGCTAGAGATAGTGCTGCTCTATAAGCCTGATTTTACCACTGTACCCACTGGAATTGGAGCTCACTTTGGCCCTCAATATCCAAGAACCTAATCCTGCAAATCACTCACTCTTTGAAAACAGCTTATTACTGTATGAGCTATGCCAAAACTCATTAAATGACTGGAAAGGTTCCCAGAGGCTTCAGCATACTTTGGATTAAAGATCTACATTTCAGTTAAATATAGCAGGACAATGATTGCACGCAAATATATACATCAACTGCTCAGCACACAACTCCTGCACTCACTGAAAAGCATCTGCCAACACCTGCCTGAATAACACAGCCACCAACATGTCTGTTTACTGCATGTCCAAGTTGCAGTGCTTAGCAGAAATCTGTAATCTCTTGATATCACTGAAAACTGTTTGTCTCTTTAAAGTGACATTTTTTTTAAGCAACTGTTCACTGAAGTCATATCTTTGATTTTAAGGCTAAAAAGGACTTTCCATAAAAATATACAATTAATTGTTCAGAAGTAACACCATCATAACCAATTTAAATGAGCTAAATACCTATCAGAGAGAAGGCATATCTCAAGGAGCTGGTATGATTTATGACAAATATATTATCCTTTGACCAAGAGAATTCTGGCTCTTTAATCATCCTTATTGCAAACTAACTTCTGTCAGCGCTAACACTGCAAGTAGACAGATGAATGTCTATTAGAAATGAAGTTGAACTCTGTTCAAATGGCTGCACTAGAACTTTGTCACTAGAACATTTGGCCAGATGCTGCCGCAAAATCTTCTATAAGGCAGCAGCAAGGCAACTACCTAGCTTCTCGCATATTATAAAGACGCTTTTAAAAGACAGTTTAAACGTCAGCCAGTTCTTGTTAATTGCTGTTTGTTTCCTCATCTTTTTTTAAAGAACTCCTTTGAAAATACCAAACATAGCATTTGGGTTCAACCAAAAGGAGACAACAAATCACCTTACTCATAAATACGACATATTTGTAATAGAAGATGTACAAAACTGTTCTTCTCTTCCCACCTCTGCTCCCTTACAGTGATATTTTTGTCTTAAGAAATCATGGCATTTGACATGGCTAAAGAGCTGTCCCCTCATTTCCCTGTATCCTGCCCTGAGCCACAAGCCCTACAGGGATCTCTAGATAACAGCCCCAGCAGAAAAGGATGTTGTTGCAGAAAAGGGTAAGGATGTGCCAGGACTAACTCTGCTCTGCCAGAAGGCAAAGGGACTGCTGCTGTCAACCAGGCACAGCAGAGTAAACACTGGAGTTTCTGACTTTGGTGCTGTTTCCTTAGCCCACAGAAAGCAATAACGTGATTATTCCACATCTTGACATGCACTGTACAAGATTTGCTTTCCCTTGACTTGTTCTGCCAAGCATCAGTTGGAAGATGATGCACCAAGCACAGTGAACTGGAGCGAACAGCCCAGTTCCACTGATGTTACTGGAACAACAGAGAGAGGCCTGTGCCCTCTGGATTCCTGTTTCTTCCACTAAGGCCCACCTGAGATGCTGCCTTACCAACCCTTAGCAGGCTTACTGGTAGCCGGCAGATTCTGGCTGCCACACCCCTTCTCTTATACCCTCATCCTGAAGGGCTTTGAGGGGAGGGCCTGCTCTGCTTGTGTGTGAGGAAAAGTCTGACTTCAAAGGAGGAGAAATATGGCTTTAAATCAGCTGCCATCCGGAGAGAATAGGAAAGTGAGAAATCTGATGCTCAAGATAGGTCTTCCTAGATGTGGGATTTAGTCTCCCAGGAGAGACATGGATATTTGGTTAGGTGATTTCTACTGCTTCTGTTTGATTTTCCACTTCACTCCCCTGTGCACTTCCAACAAGAAGTTTGTTTTCTTTGTTTTTTCCAGGGCCAGTAGAGTGCTTCATCTCAGAGGCCCTGGAAAGAACTGTTGTGTGCCACTTTTATCTGACTTGGAAAAGAAAGGCCTTTGTGCCTTTGAGGGGGTTAAGTTTTAATCTCAAAATTGTGGTGAAAATGGAAAACAATACTGAACAGAAACAATGGAGCCAGTTGAAAGATCATCATTCAAAAAGCTTAGGAAAAGGGAGTCTGTAATTATGCCTTGAAATTCTTCATCTCCCTTGGATGAGGTAATTGCTGGAGAAAAAACAGCCTTCAGTGATGTGCCTCAGAACCTATAGCTTTCCAACACCGCAGGGGCATCCTATGGGAATCCCCAGACCCAGTGTAACCAGTTATTGCATTAGACTTTCCAACAGGAGCAAGCAGGTACACATACATGTGTAGGGAGGGAAGCAATTTAGAGCAGACAAGGTGATAAGCTTTCACGTACAACCTGATTTATGCATGATAGCCCAACGCTAAAGTATGTTATGAATCCCCTTTTATCAATACATTTACAGTTCAAGCTCCTAAAAGATCAGCTATTTGATACCCCCAAATGAATATGCATAAGCCAATTTGCATTTTAGTAACTATTTCCTGCAAAAATACAAGCAGCTTAAATTTCACTCCTAACGCTTTTTTAATCAAGCAACAGTAAGAGTCTTGATTTTAAAATCTTAGCTTGTTTTATTTCCAGTGATCATTGCAAAATCTGCGTTCTTAATGTTCCGGCACCCAAGGCAAGAACAAGGTGAATGGTGTGAGATTAGAAGAAAATATCTGAGGTTAACACCTGACATTAGTGGATGTGACTTTCTTGTTCCTAGATCAACATGGGGTCTTGCTAAGTCTGGCTTGGACATGCAAATGCAGATGTCTTAGAGAACTGACAGTCCTGGGACAGAACTGCCATGCTCTAGCCCTCGCAGCGCTTCTGTAAAGGTCCTTGAGAAAGACTGCTGTGTTCGAGATCCCAAATCTGTGTTTGCTTGCACAGTGATCATGCACACACAACAGTCACCTGTTGTGACTACAGAGGACAACATACAGCTGTATTTTGAAATGGAAACACATTATAGGGAAATATCTGGGGCAGTGACAATGTAATCACTACGCGAGTAAATACAGCACCATTAGCAACTGGGCCAAGTACAACTCTGTTTACCAAGGCCTGCTTCTGAAAGAGCTGGGTGATTTTCAGAACTATTGTCTTTTCTTTTAAGACATGCATCAGAGATGAAAATCCCTGTTACTATAAAAAGTCAGCACGTTCAGTCAGGACAGCTGTTAATGCTGCCACTCCGTGTTCGATACGATTTCTCAGAGGACTCGCTCACACGATGCAATCTCTCTAATGCTGTTAGAAATGCAGCGGGCAATCGTGCACGAAGATGTCTCTGTATTTGAAAGATTCATAGCATTACTTGAGCATTGGGCATTTTGTATTCAACATGAAAACAGCATCAGGAGTTTGCCGAGCTCAGTGTTTGCTGTTTATTAACTCTACATGCCCAAGAGTACTGCACTACCCCCACTCATTTTACACAGCCTATTTCCCTTGCTGTTTGCTTTCCGGGGGCCAACTTCTTATAATTAGCGGCAGTTTTTCATTTCTCCCACACTAGTCCATGCAGTTGAAGCACTGACAGCCTTTGTGCAGCCTTATCTCTAAGAAACTAGTTAAGGTGTTCTGATGTCCTAGTTTATAGGTCCACTTAACAGCCACATTCCTGAACGAAAAATCCCATGCCTGAGGGTACTTGACCATTAAAAAAACAAAAAAAAAGTTTAAAAAAAGCGCCTTAGTCCTCAAAAATACATTCATTCCCAACTGCAAAAACAGTCTGTGTAACCATGTAAAAAATAACGGCACCAACACAAGGGAAGGCATAATCTAATTTACAGAATATTGATTATTGGAGATGTTTAGAGTGTAGAAAGAAAGTTGATGATTTAGAGAAAGAAAACGCTCAGCTTGTGTCTTACACCTGACTTTGCAAATAGGAAAAAATCTTTAACAGTTTCTCAGGCTGGGCACCTACCAACAAGCCCTCTTATTTGTCAGAAAGGAGAGAGGTAGAACAGTGCCGAATGATGGATGGTACTTATAAAGGGATACCATCTGCATGGCTTTACCTCACCTTTGCCTCCTCGTTGACATCCCAAGTAAAGGACACAGCATTGAATGCAATTTCTTCAATATTCCCAATGGTATTAAAACTCTCCTTGTAATCAGCTGTAAGAAAAAAACAAAAGAGTCATGAGAAAATCTGAACTTTGTTTTACAACTCAAAGTACCTCTTTGCTTCTTAAGCTGGGCTGTCTACTGCATCAAAACTACCTCTTGTATTGTTTATGATTAATTATGAAAATCTTAATTGCAAAGAGGTAAAACAATGCAACCTGAGTGTTATGCATAGTATATCACTAGCTAATGTTCTTGCAAAATATTGTTGGCTCTCAAAAAGAAGTAAGTGTGACTCTACTGGCAATGAGTTGGTACATTCATTAGCTTGGTGAAGGAATGGCCAAAACTGGAAAATTAACTCAAAACTACTGTAGCATTTAAAGGGACTTTTTAAACCTTGACATCAGGAAAAAACATTATGGTAAATCCTAAAGAAGCTTTCGAAAAGTCTAAGAGCTGCCAGTGGAGGAAATCATCAGTGAACATTTCAACTTTCCCAGGAATTACTGCACTGGATGCTGGATTAATATTTATATATTATTAAAAACAAAACAAAAAACTCCACAAAAACCATCAAAAAATCCCCCACAAACAACCAAAACCATAAAGATCCTTTTTCCAAAGTATGTACACTACTAAAACAGCAAGCAAACAAAAAAAATATATTTTAAATTTGTCCGACTACGAAATCTGTGCCTTCTTTTCACTTCTTCCCCAAGTGCTGCTATTATTATCACCAATAAACTAGGATTTTGGAAGGAATGAAAAGCAAGGGGGAGGAAGATTTCAAAGTTGACTAACCCTCCCCCAAAAACAGTAAGGGTAGAAAACTATGTAAAACTGACAACTCCCAAGTGGTCTTTATAATTGAAAAGAGGAACAACCACAGCTTTTCTCTCCCTTTGGTGGACAGTTAACACATTTTCTTCTTTTTGATGACAGATTAAGAGAGATACCAGGTAATATCTGCTTGATTAAAGGAACTTCCAGATTGTTCACACAAATGGAACAATTCTCTCTCTGGGACAAACATTTCCTAAGAATCCCTCGAGGGTTGTAATTGGACTCAGTGCCAGAGGGCTGAGATTACACTCCTGATCTAAAGTTTGCCCAAATCTGTGCTTCAGAAGCATGCTGATTCTTAGCTTTGTAAGGAGTTATAGAAAGAGGATGTTTTCATATTCTATGAGACACATAAATGGTTTAAATATTCATTTCCTTTGCCTAAACTGTTGGTCTCTAAAAATAACTTCTAGGTAATAACTGCTTTAAAATCATTTAAAACAAAAACCATTGCTGCAAGAGGAATTATTTCATGTTTGAGGCAGGCAATCAGCATACTTTTCCCTCATTTGAAACACAAGAATGCTGGCTTCTCACTGGGCAAGTGAAATCGAGTCCCTGGGACACATGAATGATTTTGGATACAGTAAAAAAACGACTGTTCAGACCATAGGAACAGCACGAGGATATTTGGTGATGTAGCAAATTAACAAAGTGTTTGAGAGGACAAGCAGGCTTTTCATTCGTACCTTGAACTCAAATCTCCTTTCTAACTGAAGTCATTGATTTCACTATCTAAATTCAGCATAGGGATGCAAATGAGAGGAGTTAGAAGACACATAAGTAGTTTAATATGCATGTGCACACATCCACCCCCCTCTGAAATCTATGATTCACCAGAAAGTGCCTCGTGCAACTGACTGCTGCATATGGGCGTGCTGTGTAGGTGCACTTTGGAAAGACATGAACAAGATGTCTCGTAAAGACACATGTTTTCTTCTCCTAAAAGGCTGTCAGAACCTCACAGCCCACCAACCCTTCCCTTCTCTCAACACATACCTCTCCTTTAATTGCCATACACAAATCTCAGAGTGTCTATTTGACATGCTTTTAAAAAGCAGAAGTGCATCCTATTCTCCTCAATTTACAGGCAATTAAAGAAGGATCCTCAGTTGATTAAGAAAGCATTTACTCCTCCGAATATTTGAAAGCTGTTAGAGTGACTACAATTTTTCCTCTTCTCCTGCTGTGAGTAACCAGAAAGAGAAAATCTCGGTTGTTCAATATGCAAAAAATGGCTGCACAGGAATTATTTCTTTCTTCTTTTGTTGCATAAATTGCATATTAAACAATGGCAATTTTTTAATGTTAAACACTAATCATGCATTACATGTCATTGTATACTTTTGTATTGTGCACATAAATAATGCAAACTATCCTGAAAAAAAACAAGGGTAAGTGTCTTTGGAGCACAGAGCTTCCATACCCACTCTTCATATTTGAACCTGTTCCAGTATATCAAATTATTATACTTATTCTAAATAATCAATATCCACTGCAATTAAGTATTGTATTCTTTATTTTACATTCTTTTAAAATAAAAAGCTAGTGATCCAGTGTCACAGCACGGTGAAAAAGACAGCTGTTTTCCCCCTGCCCCCCCTTATTCCTGCTAAAAAAAGTAAACATGCACCTTACTCCTTCTTCAGAAAAATCATTACAGTACATAGCCTAAATTTTGGAAAATACATTACCTTCTTGCTTAATAAGTGTCAAGCCCTCAGGTTTACTCCTCAAGCACTAAGGACTTGCATGCACGTAAGTGCATGCTTACCTCATTAATATCAACACATCTTCAGACCTGACACTGCACCTAATCCATTCAAGCATCCTTCCTCCCAGGAGGTTCACCAGCCAGTACACAAAACAAATTAAAGCAGTGACCCCTGTGTGTCTGGAGTGAAGGAGCAAGCCACTATTTCCTCTGATCTCCAGAATATAACTGCAGGCCAGAAGACAGACAGACAGATCCCTGCCACTATGGAAAGCAGCACAAGCACAGTCCCCCCCTGCCCATCTGAGAGCTGAACAGCTGGAGCCTGGAACTAGAGCATCCCAAATTAATTTGATCCTCTGCCTGCTGAGGACCACATCATGCTCTAGATTAAAAGTACATTCATAAACATTAAAAAGGATTCACAGATGTTAAGCATGCTACAAATATCAAACTAAAATATGAGTAATATCTATGGAACAGGTGATGCAGAGTTATAGACACTTAATTTTCTCTGTTAACTACACAGGGCCTGGACATTAACTCAGTATTTAGAGGACTCCTTCACGGATCTGAATTTTTAACAAAGGGAAATCTTCATAGAGCCATTCAATATAATTTTGCATGGAAGGGACCCCTGAAGGTTATCTGGTTCAAGCAGGGCCAACTTCAAATTTGGAATAAGTTGCTCAGTTAGACCATTTGACAATAAAAGTAGAATATTTTGCTAACTGCAGCTTGATACTTGTATGGGGAAAATAACTGGGAGCCATTCTGGCCTAATAAGCCAGTTAGCCATAATGCAAGTGCCAAAGAAAACGAAATGTACTTCAGAAATACCATACTTGTAAGACCGATGGCTGTATTTCAGTTGCTCTCAAGAAAACACTACTGAGCACAATCTAAGTCTTTTTTTTTCCTGAAAACCAAGGTGAACCATGCTCTTACAGCTCTTATATCTTGCAAGAAGTGCTATATCAGTAAGTCTTACTACACCATGCTTTGCTCATGTTTGCAGTCCAAACAAAGAATATGCACCAGAGTGCCTCAAAAGTCAGTGCAGAGCTATTTCACATCAAACTAATGGAAAATTAAAAGACATTCACTTCAACACAGGTAAACACACAGCTCATGCACAGCACTTATTTTGCAGAGTGCTAGTCTACAGAATATGTATCATAAGTTAACTACTTGGGGTAAGGCAACTGAAATGTGCTAGGACACCTCAAGTGCAGCGGAGTCAGAGGGTGTTGGCACTACAGTGGAGCGAGCTCCTCAGCACATAGTTTTCAAAGTTATGAGCATTACCACCACAAGCTTGTAGGGACTAGCACAAAAAAACCCAACCAGGCAGCCTTCAGAAACAGCTGTGACGTGGCCTGCTTGTCCTTTTAATGTGTCACGATAAAAGTCATTTGGGCTGGGGTGGCGGTTTTACTGCCTTAGCTACCCCAAAGGGCAAGAAAAGAATGGTGGGGGGGGAAGAAAGAAGTTAATGAAACAGTTCAGCCAAAATAATGATGATAAGACAAGAAGGCAGAGAGGAGATTCTGGAAGAGCTGCTTGGATAAAATACATTTGACCTTAAATAACAGCAGGCAGCAGTGGAAACTGCAGCATTTGAAAATCTACAGGCACTGCAGCGATTAGGACCACTTGGGGACCGATTCCCTGATCTCCCAGTTCAATCGTCCCCGAAGTCTCCAAACGTTCTCTACAAGTAACCCTGCTTTGGTTTCGCCCCCCTCTCTGCCCCCTCTCATTCCTGCCATTCAATGGTTTGGTTCCCTCAGGCGGTCAAAACAAGATAGACTTTGTCTGCTTTGGTCTTGCCGACTCCTTTGACTGGAATCCGTGCAGATGGCTGCATGTGTAAACTGCACGTGGGAGGGGAGAAGCGCTTGATGTCTAGACACTGCCACCGACTTCAACTTCAGGCTCCTTGGCAGCAAGTACGTGTTCTTCCTCTGCTAAAATCTCCAGACCATGCGGATAGGACAGCTGGGGCTGAAATGGGTTGGCAAATACTTTAGATGGGATGAACGGTAAACAAATCTCTCGGGATAGCATACCAGGGCTTGCCCCTCCCTCACTGCTGACACTGACAAGACTCAAACTCTAGGGGTGCAGGAGTCTTGCACACTCCTTTGCAGTCACCACAATGATGACATCTTCATTCTTGGGCTGCAATTCCACATCAGTTAGCTAACATAACTGTTAGCCTTGCAGCCATTACGAATATATTCCACCATATTCCTGTGCAAGGTACCAGAGCTTTCTACGTCTGAAATCTTCCCTGAAACATCTGGAGATCTTCTTACACTCACCAATGTCAAGGACTCTTTGTTTAGCTGTGTGCTGCCGGGAATGCCAGTACTTCCAATATTTCAGCTGTTCATCTCTGTTTTTATCCTCACTGAAAACAACCATGACCACACTCTATGAAAAACAACACCAAAGTCACATTAGTTAAAATAATTAATAGTCAGGAACACAAATATTAAAATCTCTCATATGCCTCTAATTCTGATCCAGTCACCACCCTCTCCCAGTACTTTGGTCGTAGAATATTGCTGGGTTTTAATCAGTCCAATATTACAATGTACTTAAAGACTCAGGGCAGAAGAAGTAAAGTTGTAAAATAATGCAAGGCCCAGGATTATGTTCTTGATAGTCCAAACAAAATTTAACCATATTTTGGTTTTAAAAAGTCATCCTCACTGGCTAAAGGCAGGACATTTTCAGTTTAGCATACACAGTCCAAACACCCTTCTTGGGAAGAGGAGTCTTGCATACACGTATCCAACGACAAATTCAGTGTAACCATTTACTGAGTTTTGCTGAGGTTTTCAATTCACGTTCTGAATTCCCTTTGTTAAACTGTGATTCAAAGGAAACAGACTGAATTTTCATGCAAAATTTTACACAAGCAATATAGGCTTTTTGAAAAAGCCCTGCTGTAGGCAAGCAAAACAACACAAAACAATGAAAAAATGATCATACCAGTTAAAATTAGGTGAAAACAAATCACAGAGAACAAAAATTTCACTTTTAAATATCTTGTTCTTTCTTTAACCCTGAGACATTAAGCATAAAAAAACCACCATCAAGATCTTTTATAAGCTGAGGCACTGGATCACAATTGATTCATGATCTGTGTCCGTCCACACAGTCACCACCATAACCCTTCGTGTACTCTGTGATCTTCTGCATTCCACCTATAAAAGCTGAACACCATCACCACATATTCCATGTCTATCCAGCCTCTCCATGGGCACGAGGCAGTACACACTGTGGAGGAGCCCTGAGTTATGCCTCTGCGTACTGGGTGGAAATCAGGTGTGTGTGGCTGGCCAGCTGATGCACTAACCAGAACTGGCCATGCAGACTAGCTTTTCCACCAAGGACAGCACGGATGTTTTTCCTCTGAGCCACTTACACGGAACTCGTAGAGGTTTAGTACCTTCAAAACCTCTTGCCCCTCTGTTAGCTTTGGATGGAACTAGCAATAAATTCAATAGCCACTTGAGTGGGGCCCTGGCAAACAGAACGTGATTGTGAAAGCTGCATATTGTTTCACGATTTCTGTCAACTACATCATCCAGACAGATGTGGTCTCACCTCTCCTTTACAATTTCCACCCTTCTGCTGCCACAGCTTCAAAACTCATGTGGTAGTACACTGAACCAGACATATGAGGACTGGTTTTCGGTTAGACCAATGAGCTCCTGACTGCTGTTTCAGCTCTACAAGTGCTAGAGCTGGAACCACTAAATGGGAAGCAACAGGTGTCAGGGAAAGAGATTGTGCAGCAACAGAGAAGTCTTACATCAGATTCAGCCAACAGCCTCATGTCCTCAGGAAACCAGGCTAAAAATTAACTGCTAATTCAGGTTTTCAAATCATTGCCTCTGTTTAGGAAGAGCCTCTCTAAACTTCGTGTATGATAGAAACATAGGTTGTTGCCTGCCTCACTGCTCACATTGACTTTCATTGGTTCCTTCGACTAAAATCACAACATTTTTAGAGTACTTCACCTAGTTGGATGGAAACACTTCTGCAGCCTCATACATATGCAGCCTTGCCAGCTTCAGGGTAAAATTTACAGGGCTCATTGTTCATTCCAAGGTTACTGGGTTAGGATTTGTTAACTCAAAAACATTACCAAGGAAGTCAGGCAGCCTATTCAGCAGGTAGATGTTGCTGAGTACACAAACTACAGTTCTACCCATAGAATCTAAGATGCAAATCATTCATTTTGTTACACTTCTGGGTGACTATCAAGTGAAAGCTCATACTTATACAATGAAAATGATTTAAAATGTATGTCACAAAGGACGGATTCAACTTTTCACATTTTCTCTGAAATGCACTGGAAAGCAGCTGATGAAGTGCACCAGTGAGTGAAGATGGACTACACAGTAGATGTGGCAGATCTTGAACTTCTTTGCTTTAATCACAGCAATCAAGTTCACCAGTATCTAGTGTGGTATCTGTGTAATCACCATTTTGCCAAACCATAAACTGAGGCAGACAGGTATATCACGAACTCATAAGATCACACTCTGAAAAATCTAGACAGCAAAACATTTGTTACCACCATCAGTATGGCTCTCTCCCACCTTTACGCTCATCATGAGAATAAGCTTGCTCTGTCCTTCCCCCAAGAAAAAAAAAATTAAAAGCCAGTCAACCACAACGACATTAATCTGCAGAGCTCCATTCCCACCTAGGAAAGAAATGGGACCATACCCTGACTTTGCTGATGGGGTGCCGGAAGCATTTGTTGTCACCCGTCTCACTCAGGGTGATGGCGTAGAACTGTCCTTTGTTCAAGTAGGTCATGGGCCCTTCCCCTTGCTTTTGACGCAGAGACTTGGTAGCTTCTAGCGTATACTGAAAAGTGCTGCTGAAAAGACAAAGAGAGAAACATGCACAAAATCCGTATCACTTTCTCCTTTTCTCTTTTATTATGTAATTATTGCATTGTATAAGGCATAAGAAGCTAATAACAAAATTCCAGGAAAATGTCACATGGCAATTTAAAATTGCAATTTTCTTTTTTTGGCTTCATCAGATCCCGCAATCAAGCGTAAAACTACCTGGACTGTAAGTCTCTTGGATCAAAGGCTAGATCTGTACTTTCTCTGAAAGGAACCATTATGAAGTGTAAGACTCTGTACCCTACAATGATAGTGTCAATTACCAGGAGGGGATTCAGTATGATTTGCAGGAAATCATCAACTCCATAGACATTTAAACTTAGAAGCATTGCAGAAAGAGAAATAAATAAATAACAGTTTTTTTAAAACCCCAACCAGAATAAAACATGTTGCAAAAGATAGACACAGAGAATGGAAAGTCCAACTTCTACTTTCAGCAGTACCTCAGTTCAAAGAAGGAATATAAAGAGAAGTGACAGTAAGTTCATTTGTTTAAAGACAACATGCAAATCAAGGTTTTTATAAGCCTTCTTTTCAAAATTAGTCAGACTGAATGAAGTGCCCACATTTAGCTTTACTTTCAATCAAGTAACCTCCCTTTAGAAAAATATCAGGGAAAAACAGTTTGCTCTTCTGTTGAAATTTTAGATCTTAAAAAGACCCTTCTTTCACAGAAGAACTTTCTAACTTCAAAGTAGTTCTCAAACCATGAAAACTTAAGGCTCCATTAACTGTTAGCTTGGAAACGATTCTCACTGAGCCTCTTCAGCCACCTCCTCCAATAATGGGCTTGAACAATAATCCAACAAAACTGATGCCTGCAGCTCCTCACATTCTCTTAATTGAAAATAATGTTGATCTTGGGGAAAAAAAAAAAAAATCTTTTTTCAAAGAAAAAAGGTTCCTGCACAGGAACCTTAATGCAAGGAGTCTTTATGAACTGGAGATACAGTGGAAGTATTTTCACAAAGGTCCTAATTCAGCAAAGTATTTAAGCAGTGCTGGAGCAGAAGCAAAAGGAAGAATATGTTGGTCCAAAACAACAGTGTATCCTTAACTTTCTAATTCAAGCAAATACTCTGGATCATCATAGTACTGCCATAGCAATACAGAAATAAAGGGAAAACAAAAAATATATTAACTATCCAATGGAAAAGAAACTACAATAAAATATATAAATAATAATTATATTTAAATCCCCACTTGGAGAGAAGGTAGAAAAACCCAGTCTTTCCATCCAAAAGAAATTTCATATGGTTTAGTATCAATTATTCAGTTTAGCAGCAATCAAATGAAGACAACTTCTAAGTGTTTCTTAGCTTATAAATTGAAATCCAGTCATTTTTCTAGTTGCTTAAAAGTTACAAATCAAAGCAAAACTAAGGTAAAAAGCAAACACTCATCTATACCTATCCAGCCCACCGATGGCAGCACTGGTGCTTCCACACAATGCAGCTGCTGCCACCATGAAGACTCTTGCATGCAGAGGGAAGGCGGCACAAAGGCACCGCCGTCCCCTCCGCTGTGGCGTGAGCTGGCACAGCCCCTCTGTCCCATGTGCAAGGGGAACAGAGGCACTGCTGACACTGGCAAGTGTGGACCTGTCTGAGCAGACTGGAAGAGCTACACCACCAGCGCTGCAGACCCAGCACCCACCCTGCTGCACCACTTGTCCTACGGACGGACCACCCATTAGAGGTGGCAGCACAGCCTTGATTTAGCACCACACAAAGGGACTGCAGGTTGTGCGCTCAAGACCACTTCGTGACACACATCAAAGCACACTGAGTGCCCGGGGAGATGTGCCTCAAAACCTCACACCAGACAGAAGAACTAACAAGGATGTGTGCTGAGAAGGGCTTAGAATGATCAGACACACACAATGCCTTAACAGAACTGCCTGCAGTCTGCCACGGGCTGGCCTTCTGTTTCCTGGCCTTCTGTATGTTTCAGTCAAAAAATGTAAATCCAGACACATCGCACTTGGCCAGTTTTGGAGCCTCTGCGTAGTACCATTTGAGAGTTTTCTTGTTTCCAGTGGGCAATCAAAGCATGCCCTAGAGCAGAAAGATTACTCTCACTCTTAAAACTTATTGCAGACACTTGTATTGTTATAATACTATTCTGAACCTCACCATGAGTCTCAACTAAACCCCTGTGTAGTTACTAAGGGATCTTCTAGCAGACTTTTAATTACTTTCGTATCCACCGCTTCTTTTTTCAATCTGAAATTCTCATTTCTGAGCCTTCCACTTCCAGGTAAACTAAACACATCTTTTCTGTGAGTTTTCTTAATGTATATTCAAAAGTTTCATTCTTAATGTGACCTGGGCCATAGCATGAAATGTCCACTTAAATGTGTGAGAATTGTTAACACCACCAATGCTTCAGGATTCAATTTTACAAATGTTCAGTGTAGTAAGTGAATAGCTAAATATCTGTTTCATATCTTCTGCCTATATAATGGCTCAGTTCTGAGCTCACTGCAGTTAATGATTGTTTTAACATTCTTCAGAAAAAATATCAAGCTGTAAGGAACCTTCACTACAGTCGCAGTCATCTGCCTAATCCACAAAAACTACGTAGGCATGTTCCTGTTTCTAAAGTGAGAGTAATCTCTCAGATATAAACAGAACCATTCACAAGCATGAAGTGAAGCATCAGCTCAAAAACTTTAGTGATTACAGTCTTTACTAGATAAAGGACTCTGCAGTGTTTGCCCATGCTACATAGACGTTTTTCTGTGCTTAGGGAGAACAGTATTCTTTTCAAACTTCAATTTTTGAAGCTTTTTCTTCAAGCTTTTCTACTGTCCTGGACATTTGACTTGTGCATTCTGCCATCTCGAAAAGATTTTTCATGACCTGGCTGTCAAAGCTATGCTCTTTTACGTGGGGAACCTCTCAGCAGTTTTCATCTTGCATATCTCAGGAAGGCTTCAGAGGAGTTAATAATTTAAAACAATGCTGAGGGAAGACAATAGGTGAAGATATAAACTGGCCAGATCCAAGAGCAAGAGAATAAGGGGAGACTGGTGCTTGACAGCATCAAAGGAGCCCTGCAGGTACCCCAGAGTGAAGAAAGGAAGGGTGGGAAGGAGACACAGACAGTTGTTCCTCAATACAGTCCTGCCTGATGCCAGTGAACACATTGCAAAGCTTATGCCATACCTTGTTTGTTCATAAATATATTCTTCAGCCCCCACTGATACACTCCGATACTTCTGAAAAATAAGACAAATTAATACTGTTTGATACAATCCAAATGCAAATACCAACAAAAGTGTAACTGTTTATTTAAACACAACTCAGAAGAAACCATCAACCAATTAAAACTCAAAATACCTAAAAACTGGAGTGAATATTAATATTCTAGTCACATTTTATATGAAGGTTAGAGGTTGACATTGTAAAAACCACACAACTTACTTACCTAACCTCAAAGGATTTGTTTATACTATAAAGAACTAACAAACTACGCATAGCTAAGCAAGAAAATGAAAGAGATGAGAACCGTGTATTTATATATTGTTAAAATTGTATCCGAAGAACACAGCAAGCAATTGACGAAAGTGTTCACTACCACAGTGATCTATAAAAACTCAGCACTCCTTCAGTATAACACAACTAAGTCACTCCATAAATGTTTTGAAACCATCTCTAAATACGTATTTATAATGTATTTATGTATTAGAGCAAATTCAAACCCAGTCATTCTCACCACTACTTAGGAAACACTTTGCAAGCACTTAGGAAGACTAGTAAGAACCGCTGCATTTCTACTTCTAAATACTAATTTAGCCTAAGATTCTTTTGGTATGTTTTGACATTTCATCTTGTGGTCTCCCCATACCTGCTTCATCCAGCTGTGCCTACACGACACTGGCTAGAGAAGCAGTCAGAGCACAGGCAGGCAAAGCACATCCTGGGGTTTAGGCAGTTGAGAAAAAACAAAGGGACAGGCTCAGTGCTGAGTGAGGCTGCAGCACAGTGGCAAAGCTCTTCCTGCTCCCATGCCACACACATGTGAACACTTGGGGTTAGAAGGCCACCAACAGTGGCACACACCTCACCTAACAATTATGGCTGGGGACCTAAAGTTAATTGTTCAGTGTCCCTTGTAGAGTTAATAGGGGAGGTGGAGATGGAGAGGAGTCAGTGCCCCTAGAAAAACCACTCCACCCACTTTTGGCAAGCAGATTTGAACTGATTCTTTCTCCACAGACTGCACAGAAAGCCTAGATGATAAGTACTGCACCCTGTTATTAACCAGTAATTTTAAAAACATGTAACAATATATTACCATTTAAACAAAATTACTATAACACAGAATTTAGGATGCAAAGCCAACATATAGATGTAAAGTTCCTTTTTACGTCCAAATTCAACAAGTTTGTATGTTTGACAGCTCTCTGCGCAGAGCAGATGGACTGTTTGGGAACCTCTCAGCAGCACATCCCAGAACAAATAAATGTAATGGAATCCCTCTGCTACAGCACCCCAGGGAAAGCCATGAGTATGGTATCAGAAGTGCCATTTACCAGTAACAATTAAAAATAGCCAAAATAACATGATTTGATAATGCAGAGCAGTGTCTCTAATCCGAGGTTCGATCCTACTGATTTTACAATGGGAAGCTAGATTTCTTCATTATTTATTCACTTAGTTGACCTACACATGTTCTCTACCTGAAAACGGATTTCACCTGCAGACATCCTGGATCTATGTTACTCATGGAGACAATGTACTTTTATATAATACATGTACACAAACACAGTAAATTTCTCATACACTCAATCAGGGCAGTTCAGCCTTAATGTAGCTTGCCTTGTCCTCTTGCTACATTTACAATTTTGTGGTGTTAGGACGAGAAAAACCCTAGGGGAGTTTTACCATTTAATATCTCTAATTATTTGCAGAGGTACTGTCAGCTTTCAATAGTCTTTACCTTTCCACATTTCCAGTTTGTTTGCATTATTCTGCAGCAGGCAAAAAAAGCCAGAGGATACTCACCATACTAAAGCTGACTGTAAAATTACTTTGACTCAGCATAACTGTAAAAGAGTTACGTAGTGCTCTCCTTGCCTTTTTTCTCTGCATTCCTGCACATATACATGCTGTTGTTCCTTGCCTGTTGAATTCTATCCCCTCTATTAGTCTAATTCTGCTACTTTTTCTCGCTTGCTTGTGTTGCAGAATAGAGCTTCATGCAACAAACAGCTTCTGAATAAATTACTTGGGTTTATCCAGCAGCAGAGGCTGTTGCTACTCATTTGCACTTTCAAAAAGAACATCTAGAATTTCCCTGTTGCAAAGTGGCTGCTATTTCTTACTGTTATTGATAGATCGGAATGCAGATCTTGTTAATGGTAAATAAATCTTCTTTCAGAATGACAACTATCTTCTACTTGACACAACATCCCCAAAGATAAAAAAAATTAATGTTTATTATAATACTTATTATTCTCAGAATTTTCAATAAACATCTTTAAAATTGTCTTCTGAAATGCCTCATGATGCTCCCCCATAATCAGAGGACAGACTGACAGGATACAGCAAAGAGTAGAAATTAATTTGTTGAAACAAGCATCACTGTTCTTCTAATGGCTCTTGTGGACAGTTCAAATCTCCTTATCTTGTTTACAAGCTCAAATATCCTTATCTTGTTTACAGCTTTTTATTGAGTTCTTAGATGTTGATTTGAGGTGAAAAAACTTACTTCTGTTCCTCCATCTTTGAAGGTGTCGCTGTAGGTACTGTCAGGAGTACTGCGCTGATCATCTTTGAGATAATTTGTGTGGGGAGCAATGTTGGACACTTCATATGGCTCAAAGATAACCCCTCGGTGCTCCTCGTTTTCTCCTCTTGCATAGTGTGTTTGCGGGGTCATAAAAACAGGGGTGAATTCTTCTGCTTTAACCACAGTCACTGCAGTCCCTGTGATGGGCGTTGAGCTCCCAGACACATTTGGGTTGTATTCCCTTTTGGACGACTCCAAAGGATCTTGGTTCAAGGAAAGATTGACTGGCACTGTCTTCAGGACTTGCACACGATTCTCTCCCCCACTTAAGTTATTCTGAGCTTCCGTGGTATTAAGACAATTTCTGTGAGACAAAACCAAAAAATGTTATAAACTGTCCTGACAGAGGAAATCTCCTTAAATAGCTTAATGGTCTTAGATGTCAGGGAAGGAGATTTTTCAGTTCTGATAAGCCACTGCCATAAGAAGTAATACATTAACAAATACTAGGCAAAAGAAGTTATGAGGCAAGCAGAGAGGTCCAGAGCTCTTTAACAAGTGGGGAAAGATAATACATTTGATTTGACTTGTTTCAATAAATTCTGGGTATCCAGGGTTGCTCTTGCCTTAGCTTATAATTTGGATGCAAAATCAATCCAGCAGTGCAACAGCCTTTAGATACAAAATAAGAATAAAGAGTAAGGTACGGTATGGATTAATCACAGTAGATATTTTGCACATGAAATAGGCAAGAATATCAACAGCAAAATTCATATGCTGATGGCATGTTCTTTCAGGCTGTTGACAGGCCACTACTGTTTGCTTAACTCTGGTACCAATGCTCTTTTAAAAGAGCAAGCCCAGGAATCCCATTGTAGCAGAGTAGATCAGTAACTACAGTGGCTGCAAGGTAACCTCAGCAGCATTCCCACATTTACCCACAGTTGCTGTTGAAAGCAATCCGATTGCTGATAGTAGTTGCACTGACATAAAATTGTTAACTCATAAAACTTTTAGTAGGTATAACATTGCTCTGTTTTCAGCCCAGGAGAAATGCTCTGACACTACAGTTCCTTTCTCCTGGCTTTCCACTGAAGGCCAGTTTTGTCAATCACACTCAATTTATGAATTTCTCTGGTGTTCGTAGAAGAAAAAGTGTCCCTCAAAAAACACTTCATAGCCTATTTTGAAACAGTAAATTTATACTACTACCTATTGAAACATCTTATGAACAGCTAGTGGAGACCATGTAAGGCTGTCACAAATTAGCTACACTGAAATAAACCTTGTGTAGCTCATCTGCATCATAATTTTATATGGAGATACCTTCCAGTATGTAAAAATTTCATTCTCACTACAAAAACATGCACTCTTTCTTTTCTGCAAGTCTTAATAATAGGAGGCAGCTTCCTTTGACTCAAGTCACTTTTAGCCTACAGAGAAAAGCTGAAATCTGAGAGGAGTGAGAAAAACATTCTAAGCAAATTATTTTAAGAGAGTTACTTTATTTGCTGGGCAGACCCTAAGTTATGTTAAATAAAACTCTATAAATGAGGTTACTGAGGTCAAACTACTCACTTTTTGCCCTCACAAGAAAACAAAGGAAAACAGCCAATAGCCAACTGTCAGTATAATCTGATTTTACTAATCTCAGCAGCAGCAGCAAAACAACACCACCAAGCGCAAACAAATAGTGAAACTCTGCTACTTTGCAAACTGTATGTCTGATAATACTATCCATTTTTTCTAATCAATTACAAGTAAAAAGGAGTAAAATGTGCTTCCCAAAACAGCATTCATTCTTTTAACTTTTGAAAGAAAACCATAAACACCTCAGGCTATCACAGTTCCTTCAGTTCACAACTGATCAACACTTTCAGTAGCTGGGTGTACGATTTTGAATAATACTGTACCTTTTATCTTGATCTTCTTGATTATCACTCACTTTGTTAACAGACAACAGCCTTTTATCTCTGGGAACCTGAGAACAACACCAGGCATGGGGTCAGGTAAATGCAACTGTCAGGCATTTGCAGCTTCAGACTGCTCTACTGCAACAACTAGAAAAATGTAACTCTATCAGTGTTGTCTACTTCACAGATGCCAGGAGCTGTTTTTCTTTGGGGGACTGATTGTGAACAGAATGAAAATTTCCAAAGAGAAAAAATGTAGGAATTGTGGTTTTTTCTAGTTCTTGGGCACACCAGTCGGGAGCAAAGTGCTCTTATTTATGTCCTATCTTTTAAATATTAAACTAGGCCAAGTTATCTCAAAATCAAAGCTCATATTATTCCAAACACAGACAGACACACACACACACTTTTCACAGAATACAACAAAATGAGAAGGAAGATACGATGCTTTGGTGAGCTCTGCACTAAGACCATTTTAGACTAAAAAAGCTTTTCAATTAAACCATAAGCACCAGGTAAGCCCTCCTATTAGAGAGCAGCCTGGAGAGTGTAGGACTCCTACCTAGGGAAAGTTTGTGGATGTTTCTTTTCTAGTATGGGGACAGGCCAGGGCATGCTGGTATGTCATCAGAAACACTGACTTCTGCTTTGCCGATTGCATCAACAGCTATGAGAAGTAAAAACCCAGTCAAGTCTGGCCCCTTGACAGACTCAGAATTGACACCAAGTGACTTAAAAAATTTGTATTCCCACATAGCGGTTTCCTGACACCAGCACAGATATGAAATCACCAAGGGCAAAGTTGCTGCCATGACCATATTTTTCTTTTCTTGCTGAACCAGCAATTTGGGACGTAAAACTTCTCATCTATCTTTTGTACAAGAAGACATATCCACTCCATCACAGCAATTAACTCAGGATTAAAGAGCAAGAAAAGACCTAAGAATGGGCTAAAGCCATGCTTTTTGCCTTCAAATATTTTAAAGAAATCAGAAAACTATCTGACTTTAGAGGAAAAACAGTATTACAGTGCATTACAGTAGCCAGTGATAACATCAACTACATCTGCAAGAAAGCAGATGTCACAGAGTTCTAGCCAGAGCCTCTCTTTCATTTAGGGATATCCCGTTTCCCTATTAAGCATCCTACTGGTTAAAAAACCTCCTTCATATATTTTTGAAATGGGATAAAAGCCACAGTTTACATATGTTGATTCCCCTTATAAGATTATATATTTATCTCTTCATGAGGGTCTATGTTAGGTAAATATCACTACAAGGAAAAGTTAAAAAAACCAAACAGGTAAATTCAAATAACTCCTATCGACTGGAAAAAGTCCTTCAAAAATATTATCCAGCATGTCAGAACAAGTGAGCCAGATAATAAATAAGGACAGTTCAAGAGTCTGGTGCACTGGAAGTGCTCTATACTTCCACATTACAGCACAGAGGTTAAGTTTTAAGTTCCTGTTTGGGAGTATCAACAGGAGCTATAATTTCTTCCCTACTTAAGACAAAAATAGTTATGATTGAATGCTGGAAATGGCTTTGAGATGCTAATCCCACCTTATTCCATCTGAACCACAAGTCTTTCGCAACTGCCTGGAATAAGGAACAGATGTGCCTTTTAGGACATGGTTGTGAGATGGCTATTTTCTGGTTTTATAATAACAATCCATCAGATTAATCAACTGCTGCATAGAAAGGTATTACTAAGACAGAAGCCAATACTCCAGATGCTCATACACATCCTGAATTTTATGAATCCATATTAATTTCACAGATTCTGGCACTGTGATAACTATGTCAAGCAGAGAAAAGGACCTTTTTTCTTTCTCACTGGGAAAAGTTTTCTCTATTGACAACAACACACAAAAGAGAGGAACATCTCTTGAAATATAATCAGCAAAGCAATTAAAACAATATTTAACCATAAGGTTGGTATATGGCATCTTGCCTACAACCCCTTCTCCTGAACACTCAATGTCACAGAGATTAAAAAGAGGACTCCATTCTTTAAAAGCATTTATGCTAATAAATACTAAAAGCAAAGGCTTTTCATTTCCATTCCTGTTAGTTCTTCATTAATTACAAGGGGACCTGGCATTGCTGTGCTGGCTTTCACAGAAGATCATCTGTCCAAGGCAGCCTTAGCTGACTTCAGGGCTATGGAGATTGTTCATTTCACTGTAACTATTTCTTACCCCTGTGCTTAGGAAGCAACGCTGATTCTGTCTGCAGAGTACCAAGGGATCAGCGTGGGTTTCAGAGTGACATTACACAGAGATGCACCCTGTAGGACTCCCCTCTGATTTCAGCAAAAATCTTAAACACGGCTTTACTTAAACACTATAATATATATATATCTATAAAAGATGTTATCAAAATGGTATGTAAAGCCCTGGGTTTAGAACACGACAAACTGAAACTGTGTCAGTGCTTTTGCTGTAAATTGACTTAGATCTCTGGCTCTGTGTCCAGCTCCATTTCTGTCCTGCAAATTTCCAGTGCAAGGGCTAGACCTCACTGAATGTTTGTATACAGCCTACTGTTATCATTATACAAACAAAAATAACATGGGAAACTGTCAGATGAGAGATACTCCAGTTAAAGAGCAAACTAAAACATGTGTGGAATGAACCAGAAAAGCAGACAAACCTGCAGATGGACAAGGCCTCCCCTTTTATACTTTCTAAAGAATAGTTCAAGTATCATCCAATGTTCTTGCAAAGGAAGAGGAAGAACACCATGCTCAAAAAGAAAACAGGGTAGAAAACTTAATATGGGAATTCTGATATTGCTTTTCTCTCTCCAGAACTAAATACACCAAAACTGTTCTCAGACAGGCTTCCTATAATGGAATGGGTGCTTGATGGAAATACGAGAGAGAAAACAAGACGCAGCGACTCCTGTCTTTGAAAACTGGCTCTTTTGATGCCTCTTAGGGTGGTCCCTGCTAGTGCAGCAGGGAGGGATAATGACAGAGTTACCTACTTTATAATAGTCATACAATAGGCCAAGAGCAGCAGCACTGTCCTCATCACCATTTATGCTCATCATAGCCTTGGTAGCTGCTGTTAGGGGATTCTCCAAATACGACTTCCAGGCTTCATCTTCACTGGTGTAGGCTCGTCTGGTGTTGAATGAAGTGTCATTTGGCACTAAGGCCACAAGTCGCTTGTTACTGCATAGACAGGAAGAATAAAATTGTGATCTAGAAAGGATTACTTTATTCACAAGGCACGGTAAAGAACATCAAATAGCTCAATTAAAGTTATATGATTACATCAAGCAAGCATCTCTGTATTACACTTGGTGACAAATATTTATCAGTATTAGGTATCTTCAGCACTTAAAAAAATTAAATGCGTGCAGATCTTGTGACAGTAATTCAAATGTATTTTTACTAATATCTAGATAGAGCCGCCAAAATATTTTAAAATAATTTGGAAAAAAATGAAGCAACAATATAAAAGCATTTGGCCCTAGTATTTTTGCTGCATGTACACTAGATTAGGGAAAAAAAAATCCGACATTTAACTGACATTAGACACAAATGAAAAACAAGAAAAAGCATCTAATACTAATCTAGGGTTCACCTAAACAGAGTATAGGTCAGTATTTATTAAGTGAGTACACATTAAAATTAAGCTATTCTCTCCTTTTAGAATGCAACTTGTCAGTAATTTCAGAGGAGTTTTCTGTAACAGGACATAAGCAATAGGTCCAGCAGATGGAACAGAAGTCAACATATTTGGTCTCAATTCACACTCTATCACTCACCACATCTAGTTACAGACCCATGGTAACACACACAAGACCATTAGTGAGTGGGATTTGCAGCAAAGCAGTTTCCTCCAGCCTGAAAGCGGTACAAACTGACCGCTGCCCGTGTATACTGCGTGAGAAGCTGCTGCACCACAGCTATGGCTGAAATTTCCGGTATAATGGAAACATAAATGATGATAATAGCACCTGCTTTTGCAGACTGTTCAATAAACTTATTGATAAAAGAACTATGTAAAAAAAAACTTGCAGGCCTATTACATAAGATAGTAGGCAAACAGATTAGTCAAGGGAAATACTGGAGTGAGGGGTGTGCTGCTTTGTGGGTGTTAAAAGAGTACTGTCAAGAATTGTGGCTCAGGTTAGAAGGATCACAACAAAACTTTTAATGCATTACACCTTACACACTTGAAAGCTGCAGAGATGGCAGAATAACTAAATACACCAAGTTAACTGGTAAAACTAGTAGTTATTCCTGGTGACCGTCATAAAACACTTTTTGCTATCTTCTACATAAAAGCCAGTTCAGTAGTCAGTCTCCTCTTTCTGCTCTGCCCTACCTGCACTGGTGCCAGCTCCACAGATCTAACCCGACCAACTGCTGCTGTTGCACAGAGAGTGGCATTTAAACTATGCAAACAAGACTTTTATTTGTTTTCAGAAATAGGATTTGATAAAAGCACAACTGAACCCATGCAGTAAATGCTCTCAGATGCCGGGAGCATGCCTTGCCTGGCCCCCAAGCTGCAGTGACCAGCAGAAGGCTGGGGCTTCGCCAGAACTCCACTGTGGTGCAAGTCCAACCTGCAAAGTGCGTGCTGCAGTGTTTAAGGAAGAGAAGGGGGATGGTGGAGATTACAATCTCTATGGTACAGAGCACTGTTTACAAGTTTCTTTATTTAATAAAAAACAAAATAATCCATCTGGTACACAGCATAATTTTATGAGCTCCGTGGGGGAAAAGAGCATTTCATAGCTTCGTATCAGAAAAAACAGCAAACTACAGTACTGGTTCTATTTTCCTTTCATATAAAATATCTGGATTTTTTGAAACTTCCTTTTTTTTTGAGGACCTTTCTGCCTGGCCTTTTGCTGAAGATTTTTGTCCCTCTTGTTTCTACATATACATTTGTGTTGTTACAGGTTTGCTTCAGCAAGTGAAGCTGAGCATAAATTAGGAGCCTAAGGAAACACAGAGAGAACTGCTAGATCCGCTTGCCTTTTCAATACCTTATTGTTAGCAACTCAAATCAGATTTGCAACAGCCCTGCTGTTTGTGCCAGAGGTAGCTGAATGCCTTTTTCCACTCTGGAGTAGTCAATTCTCCCTGGCTCAGAGGCAATTATTCCAAGCAAGGATTCTCCTTTCCTCAACAAAGCTCCCCTTCAGCTAAATCCGGGCTGTTTCACCGTATGGGCGGCTGCCCATCGCAACGCACAAAATCCTGCTCGCCCTCCTTCCTGTAGCAATCTTCCCTTACAATCAGTAACTGCCTTTTGTTACTCGGAGCACTCGCAGCCGTGCGACAGTCATAACTGATTTATGAGCACTACAGTCAGACAGCAAGATCCCTTTAAAAACACACCTTCTAAGACTTGGGCCGTGCTTGTCTGTGAAAATGCTGGAGGGGGAGTCAATCTCTGCTGCTCTTAGTCAAGATGATCTTAAAGCAATGACCAGAGCGCAGTCTCTCAGAGGTGCATATATGATTGTGCTGGGGAGAAGCCAAAGCAAAGGGGATAAATGCTCTAGAAACAGCAACTTGGTAAAGTAAACAGTTGAGATGGCTGGAAAGGCACAGGTGCATAGATCTAGAGCCTTCCCAACATCTCTCCAGAGCATGCTTTTTCTAAAACTCAGGTTTTCACATTTGAAAACAAAGTATCTGTCTCCTCTGCCTTGAGAGATGGTCTGAAGCATAATCAACTGACACATTCATTGTGTTTACTCTGCAAACAGACTGAAACAATAGCACTAAGAAAAATAAAAAACTTCCTCATCACCCCTATCCCTGTAATCAGCTCTGTGGGAGGTTAATGGTCAGAGCTAATCATCATGATTTAACATAGTCAATCATTTTAAAGATTATAACCAAAGCAGTCAGCCAAAACAATTGGGCTCACTTAAAGAAAACTTCTCTATTAAATAAGGTCGTTTGGATGAGAGGGAGTTTCTCTGAAGAAATGAGACTTGTGTATGCACACACATTCTCCTCCCTTTTTGCACAACTGCTGAACCTCCTGGACGATTTCAGCTAAATGTGACAGAGGGGTAGCAAAGTCCTCTATAACCAAAGGAGATAAATACATTATATTCTAATATATGCCAAGAAAACCCAACATCTTAAGTGAGGCTCTACACTGATAAGCTCCCCTATTCTTGTCAGTCATCCTTCCATGCCAGGGCAATCCCAGCTGTTCCAGCTGTGCAGCTGTTGACAGCTGGCAGCTGCGTGGGAGGAGAGTGACTCTGGTGGCACCTGGACCACGTGGAAGACAAAGTGTGACACCTACGAGTAACAGCAATCCCACTGTAGAGCTGCTCTGATCATCCCAACTGAAAGAAAAGCCTAATTTGGAGCCTGCAATTAGCAGATCCATAGTTCTATGGATCTTATCAAAAGCTACAAATCCATCAGTGACCACATCCACCAAGAACCACATACTTAAGGAAGAAAGACAGGCCAAAATTGCAAGACTCCCACTCAACCTGACCGGCAACACCAGCAAATGCCTGCTGCAGCCCTAGTCACGTCTGAGAAGCTGCTAAAGAGCAGAGAACAAGAGCAACCCCTGCTGTGCCCATTCCTCAGGCGGGCCAGCCCACCCCCCCTCTGGGAGTCATGATGTGTGCTAACCAGAACACAGCTGCGAGGGACGCACTTGTACAAGCGGAAAGCACACCATTTTATCATGGAGAAAAACCTGAAGAATTCGGGATACTTTGTGTCTAAAAAGTAGATGTTTCCTTTCAAGCTATCACTTGAGCTCCGCATGAATGCAAAATGTTTCCATCGTTTTATGTCAAACAGCAAAAAGTGTGAGAGAATGAAAGGTATTTTCTGGGGAATGGTCTAGCTAGGAGCTAGACTGCTCTGATACTGGAGCACGTATGCCAAGACTAAACTTCAGATGGCCTTTATTTTGTACAATCTTTTTTTTCCTCCCCACTGCTTAGTAGACATTTTCCTGTTCCTATCATCCGACGTCATTTGTGTGTTCTCATAAAACATACATAAATTTTCCAGACTAGCAGCAGTTATTTTTTTGGAACTTCATAAAAATTAAGATTATGGAATTTTATAAAACCTATACAAGTGCAGTGTATAAATATAAAGATGTCCAAAACTTTGTTTCATTTCAGTTATTGGAATATAACAACATAAATTGGAGAGGTACATTGTACTTAACATCAATAAATCAGCTAAACGGAAAGGACCAGCCTTTCAAGCTCTTCCTCGGATTAAAGATAATGAGCATAAAACAGCCAGCGCTTGGGGCTATAAAATCCTACTACGGGAAAATTCTCACCCAACTTCATGCAATTTGTGAATGAGCTTACAATGAAACAGAATTGCCCATCAACACACTCTTGAACAGTGGTAAAAGGCTTAGTGATCAGAGCCTCCTTTTTATTCAGAAACTAGTTGTCCTGAATGCCAGTCTCTCAAACCCAATTTTGATGCTCAATAGCTTTCTCTTGAATTTGCCAAGTTCAAGCAGCCCTCAACTTCTCAGCTATCTCTGCCACTGAACATAAAGCAGACTGATGGAGCCATGCTGAACCAAGTACATCTGCATCCTGCTCCATCATATGCTCAGCATTCCATCCTGATCCAGGGGGATCAGGGTGGCACTACTGGGAAAGAAACCTTCTTCCTACCTGCCCCACTTTTTAACTACAGGTTTTCGTGACATTGCATTTGTTCTTAAAAAAAAANAAAAAAAAAAAAAGGTTACAATCAAGCTGCTCCAGGAATATACCTGCAGACTTCTTCACCCCCTGACAATGCATGAGGACTTTCCCCTCCCTGCAGAGGCTAGGTGCCAGATGGGAACACACAAGCGATGTGTGTGAGGCAGGAGAATGGGAGAGGTTCCAATTCCCAGGTTTCAGCCCAGGCCTGAGCCTGCCCATTCTTACACAGGTGAGATAAGAGCACTAGGCACTTCTTCACACATCCTCTCTAACTGTTCCTCCAAGAGAAGGGATATAAGACTTTGGTCCATACAGCTGCTATAAAGCATCCAGAAATTTTAGCACTAGTCAAATAACTGGAAAAGGCAAGACAGACTCATGTCACCCTCATTCCCAGCCCAGCATATCAAGGCTATAGGATATTTATCCTAAGCTCCTTGTTAGTTGCATGATAAAACAGTGAACAGGGCAACTGTCTCCAGTCTGGAAATGCTGGGAGAAACACAAATTCCAAAACAAGATGCTAGCCAAAGGGACCCCTTCTGCTGCACACAGACATGCATCACACACTGTGTTGCATCCTAGTCTTTCCTCCAGTGCAAAGTCAAAGAAATTGTGAACTTGTAGAACACTCATGTTTCATTTGGTGTGACAAAAGGTACAGGGGCATGCTCCAGACACATCCAAGAACCAGAAAAGAGAGCAGAAGCTCCTACTTCAGTTTTGACACAGCTAAGGAGGGCAGAGCATGATCACTTACAAACGTTTCAGTAGCTCTAAAAGCTAAGTTTATCTTTACACTTACACAAATCTCAGTTCAGCTATAAGACAACTATAAAACAGATCTAGAACACACGTTCATGCAATTTGTCTTAAAACATACATATGAATTCACAGGCACAAAGTGAAGTACTATGACCATTTAAAATGCAGGACAGATCCCACAGAAGCTGCGTAAGTTAAAGTTCAGATTCCAGATCATAAATTTCTGCCTGTGCTCATTACAGAGAGGTATAAATCAAAGCTAGTCCTAGTGCTTGAAACCAATTGTTTCAAAGATTCTAATGCTAGTTTTGGCCCAAGTTTACTACATTCAGAATAGTACTTTGCCTAGACATCAAGTTAAAAACAAAACAAAACAAAACAAACAAACAACCTACCACCAAAAAAACCCCAACAACTTGGGTGGCTCACTGAAAGTTTTGATTTATTTAGTTAAAAAAAAAAAAACTTGAGACTCGTCAGGATTTATTGCCAAAGGTATAATTAAATAGTCTGCAACACTGTTGTTTCAATTAGATAATAGGGTTCCGTTAAAACTACAAAGGAGCATAAACATTTAATGAACAGGAAAATTATGGCCCATGTGTCTCGGCATTTTGTCTTTCACAGCCGACAATCACACCACTCCCAGAAGCACAACAGGTCTACAAAATGTAGTTAACCCAATACAGTGATCATATAAATATACAAATGAATTGAGAGTGAAGGAAAAAAAAATCAAAGCATTTAGACCACCAGGAAACAAAAAGGAAAGATGCCCTCTGGCCCAGCCAGAAGTCCATACCAAGGAAAAAACTCCCATTAAAGAGGCTGAGTCATTTTGCCTTCTAATGAATGCAAGTTTGGGACTCTTGCAATTTTGGGACAATTATACTTTTTGAGCACAAGACAAATCTGAACAAGATTACACACGTGAAATGATTAAAAGAAATTATTTTACCATTACTAAACACTCTGAGAGGAAGTAAAATAATATATTAAGAATAGCAACATTGAATGGCAAAACAGACTAGTTTAACAATTAGATGCCTAGCAGAAGTTTTATTTGTTTTTACTCTGAACCAAAATAACTTGAGCATGCAATAGTGATAAAGAGATTAAAACAAATAGGTGATTCATTAACATTGACAAAAAAATTATTATTAACTATGTCAAAACGGAAGTATGAAAAAGAAATCTGACACAAGGATTAAATACACACAATAAATGCCTCCTGAGGACTAGTTCAAGTAGGCGATTACTTACCCTGAGACAGACTTTTTATACCTATGATTTCAGATTTTTTGTTTCACTTTTAATTAAATATTATTTCTACTAGACAATCTTTCGTTACTTGTGTACAAAGCCTGCTGCCTTTTTTTTTAACCAAAACAAAAAAAGAGTCTCCAAAAAAGGGCAAGTTTCAGCACATTTATAAAAAATCACTGACATCTCATAAAATGAAGAAAACCTGAAGCTCACAGCATTTCTGTAGGAGCTGAGAGAGTGGATCAGAATTAACAATTATTCACAGCAGGCCATGCTGTTTTCCTAAGTGTACTTTGAGTGTGCATAGCACCCAAGGTTGTTTTAGCTGACTTGAAGCAGCTAGAAGCAGGCTCTAAAATTAAAAACAGGTCATGACAAGGCTGCCCAGACCTCCTGCAATTTAACCTGACCCTTGGCCCCGTAGTCCTTGTTCATTCACTGCTTCCACAGAGTTAATGGAAAGGAATAGTTACTGCACCAATAGCACTGATTGCTGTTTTTTTCAGGATATTAAATCTTTTACACAGTCAGAAGGAAAACATTAATTCAACAAGCAAACCTGGGAGTCAAGATTTCCCACAAATATTTTTTAAAAGCATACAAACCCAAAAATATACATTACAGAACTACTAAAATATATTGTTATGGAATATACCATTGCCTCTCCAAACCAGGAAAGTTAACAGACCTATTTATATAAATATATAGCTATAAATACATAAATGTATTTATAAAAGAAATCTACATATGTAATCTTTGATGTTTGAGACATACTCTCAAGCTATAGATATACAGCAATATTTGACTTCACAGTTCACATGTACTTAATATTGTTTCCTTGGTTAAATATTTTGGAAGCAACCACTGCCTTTATGACATTAACACTGTAGAAGAACAGAACAGTATCCCTGTATACTAAGATGTCTGAAATAATTACTTCTCTTCTCTTAACTAGGTAATACTGTCCCAATCATTGATTAAAGAGCTCATGAAGATTCATCCCAGGATTAATTCCTAGATCAGCATTTGAAAGTGCTATTTTGTGCGTGTACAAAAACCAGCAGCTTAACTGTCTGCTTCCTAATAACAAAACAAAACAAAAAAAAAAAAAAAAAAAAAACAAAACAAAAAAAAATTGAAGGTAACCACTGCACTGGATTAATATTTGTGAAAGTGTTTGACAACAAATGTCAACTGCTGTAATATCATTTCCCCTTCAGATGTCCCAGACAAAACAAGGACGATGATGTCCCTGCTAACCCTTCCACAGGGAAGAGGTTATATGATCATTACAATCAAGTTAAAGTGACCTGGGAAAACCCCCTCCCTCCTCTTTGGCTTTGATCTTCAGTCTGGTCTTAGACTCCAGCACCAGAGAGACAGCAGTGTAAACAGCAAGACCTAACCATTTGATAACTCTTACTGCTCTTAGTTAAGCGTATGGTTGCAAGTTCTATGAAGTTCTGCACACTGATTTTCCACCTTTCTTGCAAAGAAGTGGTTTTCTAGGGAATATCTGTGATAGCACGTCTGACATCTGAAAAGCGAAAAAACTAAATGCATCTGATTCCTGTTTCTCCGTTCATTCCTAGATGAGTAACACTTCAGAAAATTAATCTCACTGGATGCCCTATTCACAAAATGGGCTGTGGGGGAAAAAAAAAAATATTGAGTGAATTGTCACCTAATTGCTACTCAGTATCTGCTGATGCGAAATGTGTTTGACCCTCAAAGAAAAAATTAGGAGCAATACACAGAATGACATCGTAAACAACAAACCCCCTTTGTGTGTTATAGTACTAGATGCTTAAGTTAAATCTTATGAAGGCAGTAAATCAAAATCACCCTGTGAAGAGCCCAAGATCAACTTCTGCCACAGATTCTACCAAGCAGCAAGCTGGATGTGAACATGCCTCCACTGACACATGGGAACAGGTCTGAACTCATTCCCACCTACGGGCTCGCTCTCCACTCAGTTATTTACCTACAAGCACATGCTCCGCTGCAGACCCAGGCTGCCCCAAGTCCTCCTTTATGTGGGCAGTCTGAGCATGCCCCAGCCCCGGCTACCTGGTGTCCTGAGTATCTCTGCACAGCCGGGGCTGTAGGGAGCCCGATGGGGGGGCAGTCAGGCAGCTGGCCAGCCAGCAGAGAGCCAGAGAGGCCCGCGGAGAGAGCCACGGTGGCCCGCGTGCTGGGGCCTGCCACGAGCCTGCCCTTCATGCAGCTGCTGTCCCAGCCCACCCGGGACTTCACACAACCTCAGGAGCAGCAGGGATACAACTGTGGCATTTACAAGACAGATCCCAAATGGTTGTACAATTGCTGCTCCTCATTCTCAAAAGTACTGTCAATTTCTAAAACCCAGCGAAGTCTGACAAATAGTGAGCTCACTGATTCACTCCACTAATGCACTAAAGCCATGACTCTGGAGTTTTCTGGTGATCATTTTTTGTATACTGCAAAAGAACAACTTTAGCCTATAAATTCAGAAGTGTACCCTAGAATCATCTTGTCACCCTGCAAAAGGGATGCTCCCTCCTCCCCACCCTATGTCACCCAGCCTTGATCAATCCCCAGGTTCCCCTCAAAGGGTCTGGAAATTGAATAATAACAGAAGCAGCAGCACAGACCTCTAAAACACTCAGAGTGGGAGTGACATGCATTTCCTTCTGCAGAGATTACAGTCTGAACAGTTATTTTCTTAACACCTGCCATTTGCTTGTACCCCCGCTGCATACGAACCCAGACCAATCAAAAATGGATGTCAAAAATAGCCTCCTCAACTCTGAGCCAGTTCTCTAGGTGTACAAACAGCTTTACTGACACAGCTGAGAGGGTGGAACAGAGGTAGAAACAAGTGGCCACAGCCTGCTTAAGTCGGTACTACCTCTGAAAAATGCATTTGCAATCATGCCTTATCTCTCCTGACCCAGAGTTTGTGGAAGCAAGCAGGCAAGACCCAGCTTAGGTAGAAAGACTAAAGGGAAAGACAGGGAGATAGTACACCTATCTTAAGGATAATCTCCCCTTCCAAGCTCCTCAGTTAGCATTAGAATCAAACACCTGGTTCTTTAGCATTTTCACCTGTCCACCTTCCTCCCTTAAAGAACTGCAGAACCTGCCCCTGCTGCTCCCTCCAAAGAGGGACATTGCAGGCAGCTCCGTGTAGTAGTGCAGCAGGGTCTACCACCTCTCCAGAAAAGTCAGCAACTGCCACAGAATGTATTTTTCCACACTTTCTATATCCCCTCCACTGCTTAGTCCTTTACACCAGCACTTTAGTAAGACAAGCTCCACAAAAACACATCCAGTGACTGACAAATTAACTGACTTCAAAATAATGGGCTCCGCTCTCCAGTCTTGCCTGTAGGGAAGATCTGATTTTAAGAAAAAGAAAGGCCATGTGGAGGAGAATAATGTACTCCCTGGATTAGGATCTAATTGGATATAATTAGAGCCTAAAAAAAAATAAAACCAAAAAACCCACCAAAAACCTTCCCATGCAAACTCCTCACACCAGTAGATTATCTCATTCCATCTGGTCGTCTCTTCTGGAAACAAATGTATTTGTCTTCTCACATTACACTTGCATATAGAGAGCACCAGGGATTTCTTTACTCTTCATTTCCTTTTCAAACTCTTACCTATCACCTATGAATTTTCTAAACACCTTAACCAGAAACAGATCACAGGCATACCTGCAATGGAGCAAGTGCTGTTACTTGAGGTTGCGTGCTCTGCACTGCTCTTAAGTTCCTCACAGTGGTAACAGCAGCAGCACTACACAGAGCAGGGGATGAAGAGCATTAATGCTCCAGTCTCAGAAGCTTACACGCATGCCATATTGTTCCTGTTGGAAAGGAAGGATAGTCCGGTATCTCAGTAGCAACCCAGACACAGAGGGAAACTACTTTTACCCTAGTTTCTTACATGAGTTAGCTTTCCTCTCCACTGTTTTTCTGATTCAAAGCCGACTATGGTGCGAAGTTGTTCTTCTCACCCCCCCACCTTTCCATATTACCCTCCCACTCCAATTAACTGCCCTTGATCTGCCGCAGCCTAGTCTCTGGCTGCTGAAACTACTGGCAACTAGGCTCAGCCAGGAAGTAACTTACAGACTTCTGGAACTGCCCATTGCTTTGCGATGCCCCCTATCACTGCTTGTCAGCTCTTCCACAGTTAATGTGGTTCCCCTCTCAATTGAACGACTGCTCTTTCTCCTGCTCCATCACTTACCCGCACCTCTCAGGGCTCTATTCTTATTCCCTTCCTGGCACTTTAATCATTTACTGCTCTAATCTGGCCACCTAAGGCATTAGTTCCCATCCCAGCTCAAATGAAGTCCTAAACACCACTCTCAACTCCCACCCAAATCAGTTTAATTTCATGTCAGTAGCTACGTACAATCCCACTGTCAGCTGCTGTTTGAAAAGGCCAGGCTTAATATTTTTGTTTAATCTTTTCCCCCTGAACCGTCCTGTCTCTTCCCTATCAGGGGAGCCAATCCTACTGTTTTGTCGGGTAATCTCCTTCTTTCACTCCTTGACAGGCAGGTTGTCACCAAGCCTCTCTCCAACATTAGGCTCCTCCTCTCCACCTCCTTTGGCACAAAGGCTCTGGGGGAGCCCAACCAGCGCTGGCACCTGAGCAACACCAAACGTAGCCGAGATCACATCCGTGTTTGGGGCACTCCTACCTGCACCGGGGCAGCAGTAAAACAAAACAGTCACCTCCCGCCCTCCATCTTCCTTACCCCGTCACTCTCGCCAGCCACATCCTGCAGAAACACTAATCACCCGAGCAGGGAAAATGGCCTTCCCGCCTGGCTGCCTCACGGCGGCTCTGGGCGCCACGCCGAGCCACCCGCCGCCATGGCGGGAGCGCGGCATCGCCTGTGCGAGTTATTTACCGGGGGTAAACAACCCAGCCCCGACCTGGGCCGCTCGGCACCGGGCGCCGCTGGAGCCGGGGTGGCAGGAGCGGCGCACGCCGCGGCCTCCGCGCCCACCGACGGCTCCTGGCGGTGCTCCCCGTCCCGGGGACACCGAGCCCACCGCTGGCCCCACCGCGGTCCTGCGCGTCCCAGGGGGCACCCAGCACCACGGCGGCGGCCCCGGGAGGCAACGGGAGTATCCTTGCACCCCTGCCGCTCTGTCCCGGCCTCGCTACCGCCCAGGCCCGGGCGGGAGAGGGGCTGCGGCGGGCCCAGGGCCGAGAGGAGCGGGACGCGTTCCCTCTCCTCTTCATCCTTCTCCTTCGGCTCCGCTACTAGGAAAGTTACTTTTTAACCCCGCCGGTCTCCGAGCAGCCGCGGGCCCGCCCGGGCGTCCCGCCGGGAAAACAAGGTCAGGACGGCGAGGCAGAAGGCGCCGCATGGAGCGACCGGGGAGCACTTGGGCCGAGCCAGGGCCTTCCTCCCGCCGCCCGGGCCCCCTGCCCCGCCGGCCCCAGCCGAGGGGAGGAAGATGGCCGTGCCCGGCCCTTTGGGGATAAAAGCCCTTTGTTGCGCCAACACAAAAGCCAAGAAGCACTTTACGTCCGGGGCCTTCGGCGGGCGGAGGCCGCTCCGCTCTTCCAGGGCGAGGAGCTCTCTGTCACGAAAAGCGACCCTCGAGGTGAGGGGGGAAAAAACAAAACAACACAAACAAACAAAAAAGCTAAACTACTCTTCCAGGGCGAGGAGCTCTCTGTCACGAAAAGCGACCCTCGAGGTGAGGGGGGAAAAAACAAAACAACACAAACAAACAAAAAAGCTAAACTAAAAGGGGAGTTAAACAAATAACCGCGGAGCCCCACGGCCAGGCGGAGAGCGAGGTGCGTGGCCACGAGCAGCAGCCTCGTCCTCGGGCGCTCCGGAGTGTGTGTACGCCCGGTCCGGCGTCGCTGTAGGAGGGAGAAGAGGGAGAAGCGCCGTCCCGGCGGGTCCGCGTCCGCCACCGGCGAAGGGGAACACGGCCAGCCCGGCGGGCCGCCCCGCGCAGCGGGCGCAGCGGCGTGCCTGCGATCACTTACTTGTCCGTCTCTTGTGACATGTTTGATCCAATGAACTCTCTCCCCTTTTCCCGGTGCCTCCGTCTGCCTGGCGGAACTGGACTTTCAGGTCTGTGCAGGTGAAGGTGTGCGTGTGAACGCCCGGGACGGCAGAACCAGAGCTACTGGTAATTCTGCTTTCCTTCCCCCCCTCTCCCGGCTCCACAGCCAGCCGCCGAGGCAGGACAGGTAAAGCCCCCTCCCCCTGGCATGTGGGGAGCGGCGGGGCTGGGGCGCCGGCGGGGCTCGGCACGGGAGAGCGGCCGGGCCGGGCGCGCACAGGTAACTTTCCCGAGCAGCGCTGGATTCTTTCACTAAAGGAGCGGGGAGAGGGACGAGCCGCGCGCTGATTGGGCGGCGCGGCCGCCAGGTGCGCTGCCATTGGCAGAGGCGCGCACAGGTGAGGAAGGAGCCGCCGCCGAGCGCCAGGTAACGAACGCACCGCGCGCCCGCGCCGGGAGGCACCGCGGGGCCGCCGCCGGCGGGAAGGGAAGGAAGGAAAAAAGAAAAGGGGAGCCGGCGCTGGGGCGGCGGGCAGTTCCACCGTCCAACAACGCCTCCTTGCCCCTGCCGCGGACGGAGGGGCCCGGCCGGCCGCGCTGAGGAGGCGAGGCCAGGCGAGGAGCGGCGCAGGGCCATGGGTGCCCCGTGAGGCTGAGGCGGCCCCTGGCCGCGGTCCGCCTGCCTCACCTGTCGGGCTGCTCCGTGCGCGAAATCCCCGGCTTCGGCCGCTGGCCTGTGGCTGCCGTCGAATAACGCCCAGGGAGGCGTCGCCCTTCGCAGGACAGTTTGGAAGATTTTTTTTTTTCCTTGGGTTTGGGGACTTTTTTACCCTTTTTTTCCCTTTTTGCTTTCTTTTGACCTTACCACGGTTGGGACCAGCTGAGTTTGACGTTGGTAAATGTCTTTCTGCAGAAGGCATCTCACGGCAGCAGGATGAGGTGGTGCCAGGTGATACCACCAAACGTGTGGATCTGAGAGCTGATAGCTGAACTGGGGGATGTTGATGATGGGTGTTGAGGGGTCTGTTTTGTCAGCAGGGGAAAGCTCGAAGAGAATGGAAAAGCTGGAATGAAGTGTTTATTGAGGCTCTGTTACGCAGGGATGAAGTGAATGGAGAAGACTGCAGATCCATCAGTTACCCTTCAGCCTAGTACAACCTACTGTGTACTTTGCCAGAGAACCAAAGTGGGTTTACAAGGGACAACAGGATCGGACTGTGGGGGCAGCAGCTCTGACCCTGATGGAGAAGGTGGAGGAGAGGTTCTCATTGGGTCAGTTTGAGAACAGGGAGTGGAAGGATAGCAACAAGACTCCCATCTGCTATCACCCATTCTCAGTCCCCATTCCTCCATCAGACACAGGTCAGGACCGCACTAATCCTTCCTGCTACCGCCTGCCCTCCTGGAGACAGCTTTCTATACTAGACAGCCAACTTAACTGCTGACAACCTCTGCTGTGCAAACTGTGCTGAATGTGTAAAGAATGCGCCATTATGTGGGGTAGATCATTACGTTACTTAGTCATCTTTGCAAGACAATTACCTGAATTATTTCAAACCCATCAGATTTATAATGTCTTATGTGAAGGGAATTTTCCATTTTATACCTTTGATTTCATGAAATCATGGTATACATTGAGTTGGAAGGGATCCTCAAGGATCATTGAGTCCAACTCCTGAGCAGGGGAATTTCCCTTGACAGGGGAATGTAGTAGGAGGGATATTAATGGAAACACATATCTGTATAACCAAACCTATATGTATACACACAGACACACATACATATGTTTAAAACATGTTATGGTCCGGGGCCTCATCTTCATTTACCTACTGCTGCAGTTGAAATCAAACTTGACTCTGCTAAGTCTGTGGTATTATGGGATCACAATCAGGTACAAATATCTATTACTGGGTCTCATTCCTTATCTGTGTTCATTGTAACTAATCAAATCAAACCAATTCAGTATAAATCAGTTTTTAGTCAGCTTAAACATAGTCCCATTAAGATTTCTGTCACTTTAACTAAACAGAATTAGAAAAATACTTTACCTAGATCGATGACCCTTTGATTGAACAGGATATTAGTTAGCCATTCTCTTTCTCCATTCACCAGACACAGGAAAGAAACATTATTATATAATCTGTGAACGCAGTCAAAAGTTGCCAATGTGGCCATTATTCATGGCGATGCTTGTATGAATTGTTTTGCGTAGTACGTTTTGAGGAAGCTATAAGGCTTCATAAGACAGAAGAGAAACTGAGTAATTTATTCATAGCAAATGATGCAGTCCTTTTGAATACAGAATGCTATATAATCTTAAAATGAGTTGGACCTCTCAAATACATTACTATATATTGTTTTCAAGAATTAGTGGTAGAATGCTGTAACAGTTTAAGTTACTGAAGCTCTCCCTGTTAACTGCAGAAATGATAAGGTTTCTTTCCCAAATAGTTGTTATGCTGAAAGAAACTTTGAGACCTGAAAAGGTTACCTGTTCGAGCACCATCAATAGGATTAACACCAGTTCAAGTATCCTCTTTCTCTTCTTTAATTTTTCAATTATAAGAAACATTTGGATGTTGTTGTGTGTTCATTTCTCCCCCCCCTCCATTTTTTCCCACATGAAATGTATAGGAAGAAGGAGAGGAAGATCAGTGATGAGCACATTTGAAAATGCCACCTTCCCCGAGGTAGAAATGCTGCTGATACATGATTTTACAAGAAAGAAAACTGCATTTGATGCCATCTGTAGTCCTGGACCAAACCCAAACTGTAACTCAAACTGAAATGGGGTTTGTTGTTCTAGTACTGGGTCAAATACAAAACTGCCTTTAGCAGCCTGCTCTCAGGAGAGATTCTTAGAATGAGGTAGTCAGGAGACTGAATTACTGCTCATTGTCTTAGGAGTAGTTTCAAGGTCAAAGTTAGGAATATAAGTGGAAAATGCAGTGATGAACTCTTGATTTGAGGTAGTTGGAGATGACAACTCTTATTTAGTTAGGAGTTGCTTATATAGAAAAATATACCCTGAAATTATTTTAACTAGGAAGGTAGGCATAGGGCTCATAATTTTCTGGATGAGCCTTTTGCTTCACACTGCAGGCTGGAATCAAATTGTCAGAGTCCACCTCTAGCTGAACAGGTCGAACAAGTCCTACTTAATCCAGCCTGATGCTCATTCTTCATGATGTACAAGATTATTATAAACTAATCTGTTAGTCATTGAAACATCAGATAATGTTATTTCTGGGCAGACCAGTCTCACTTCCTGTAGAATCAAGGCTGTGTAGAGCAAAAATGGAAGTCATGCCATACATTATTGAAAATCTAGGACTTGTCTTTGGAGTGTACAGGAAATATTTAAAATAGTAGGCTACTGCTTTTCATACTGTGCTTGCTTCTTTGTTTGCACAGTAGCTGATAGTTTTTTGTGGCATTGTAAGGATTCAGTGTAGAATTCAACTGTCTGAAGCTTCACCTCATGTTTACGCTATTCACTCCATAGCAGTGAATGTCGTTTGGACTTGCCAGCACTGGGTAAAGGAAATCAAGTGTACAAATAAGGCTTAACTAGGCTTACTAATTGCACCAAGTACTTAAAATACATTTCAGAAAACTATTAAAAGAAGTCTATGAGATAAAAGATGTTGGAGAGATATTTATGTCAAAACAGTGTTGTAAAGCAGTTCAGTGAGGGAGCAGATGTTTGAAAACAACTGTTTTCAGTAGGCAGTGATTACCACGTATTTTTATTTGTGTCTTTCTGTCACTGATGGCTGTTGATATAAAATGTATTCCTTCACAGTAAGTTCAAAGACAACCACCTACTTACGAGTTTTGTGATATGCAACATTTACTGTTAATCTTCCCTACAGCCCTTCCTTTGTAGTCCTCTGTATGAAACTATATTGGAATTTGTGCAGACCTTGATCCTCAACTGACTTCAATGAAGCCATCGTGTACATCAAAATAAGATTAAAAGATTGCAGTGCAACCATCCTATAACCCAAAACAGGTCATTCTTCTGCCTTAAGAATGAATTGCTGTGCACTGTTAACTTCAAGAAAGTGATTCTAAGTAACCACAATCCTGGTAACTGTTGACTTTTAATGCTTCACAATGAAATATAAAATTCCTGTTGGAATAGGAGATTTAGTGATTTATGGCAAGTACTTGTGGATTTCTGTAATGCTGCCTGGAAACTGCAATTTGTGCTCCCTAAACAGGTATGCTGGGAGCCTTTTAACAACCACAAGCTCTCAAGTACCTCCACATCATGTATGACAGCAGCAGCTCAGCCATGTGGAGGATCATGGAGTATCAAGCATTTCCTGGCCACAGGGTAAGGTGTGGAGCTGAGTGTGGCACTTTCTATATGAAATGCTGATTTGCATTTCTTTTAGATTCATTAAAGCAATATGGAAATATGTAAGGGGAAAAAAAGGAGAAGCTTTATTTATTTTTGTTTTGCTCATTTTGAATGTTGACTTCATGGTTCTGAAACATGACAGCATTATAACATGATCTGCAACACTGCACTGAGGCAGTGTGGCACACACAATGTTGTTTCAGCTTAAAACAGAAGTAATTTTTAGTGATGAAAATACCTCACAGTATGTCAGTCCTTTCAGGATTGACATTGAGACATTTAAATAGGTAAGAAGGTGGCAAAGTCTGACAATAGATTAGAATTTTAGGTTCATACTTGATTAGCGGACATTAAAGTACCAATCTATTTCATAAAGACTACTCATAGTTTTGGAACTAATTCAGTAGAATTTAATATAGAATTATGGCCTTTCTGCAGATGCTTTGATCTGCTTGGTAGAGTTTTTTAGTGATTCATTCAACCATTTTCAAACACTCTGAAAATACAGTTAGGTCACCTAATGATGGTAATTTTGCTGTTAGTGTAAAACTGTAGTGTGAAAAAAGAGTAAGAAGACATCTCTGAAAGACAATTTCATGTGACATGGGATCCAAGACTAGCTTCTTGTGTTAATTGACAAGGTCTTTGCATCATCATAGAACAAAATTGCAAGTCATGGACAGATTTTGATTAATTCTAATTTAAACTGTTTTGAGATGAAGGTAAAGTGCTGTTAGTTTGTTTAGGTTGTGAACAGCTCCCAGGGAATGTAAGAAAATTGTCCTAATCCCTATATATATATATTTAATTTTTTTTTAATTGCTAGAACATTTTTTATTTGCCAGTGGTAGTTTAAACTCAACTTTTTTTCAAAATTTTTACTTTTTTTCTCCTTTTTCTTTTTTTCTCTTTCTCCTTTTTCGTCTTTTTTTTCCTCTTTTTTCCTTTAACCCTTTCTTCTTTTTATCTTCTTTTTTTCTCTATCTTATTTTTCTCTTTTTCTCTCTCTTTTTTACCTTTCTTTCCCTTTTTTTTCTTTGTTTTTTCCCTCTTCTCCTCTCCTCTTCTCCTCTTCTCCCCTTCTCCCCTTCTTTTCCTCTTGAAAACACAGAATTCCCTCCGCTGTACAAAATGAGCCCATGGTTGTTCCTGGTACTGCAGTGGGTGCCTGGGGAAGATGGGCTGGTGTTCTTCAAGTTCCATGGAGGCCCAGACAGAAGGCTCTCACTGCAGAGTGGGAATGGCCAAGTCTGTGTTTGCCACCAAGGCTGCTGCTCCCAGCTCACAGCAGTCAGTCCTTGAACCATTATGACCAACAGAGCACCATTTTAAAAGAAACTGAAATAGGGATGTGATCAACATGGGGCAAAACCAAGAGCTTCAAATGTCTTTGCATTGGTTGTAAGTATGTTGAGAGTTTAAAAAAGTAGGGAAGCTCCACAGGTCTAAAATATTGCCTTGCAACAATAAGCATTCTAAATGCCATGACAAATGTGTCTTTTTGCTCCAACAGTCTCTCCTAAAATAGGCATAAGTGTTCCAGAATGCAGAAGGTGAAGGATGGCATATAAACAATTGCTTGTTTACTTTTCCCACACTCAAGAACTAGAGTAAATGGAGCCCATAGAATGCACAAAAATACTTTAGCAGTAGGAGTTGGGAAACAGAGCCACGAACTTACCATCCTATTTGCTTAAAATCAGTGTAGTTTTCCCTTGAAATAGGTCAATACTATAAGCAAAGAGAAAGGTACTTTAAAAATCACAGAAAATGGAAAAGCTGCTTTCAGAATTCACTGAGTAAGAGGTGAGGTTGACAGCCACTGGGCTATTGCTCATTTATCCTTGTGGATGCCCTCAGAAGCAAGCAAATGTTATTTTATTTGAAGGGCAGAGGATAAAGAGGATTGTCTGGTGGCACAAAAGGAACCAGTGTTGGAGCCAGGGCACCTCTGCAGTGCCTTGTTCTGTGGAAAGGTCACCAGACCCTGCGTCTCTGTGTTTCTGTTTAAGCTTTGTCAGCTCTACCTTTAGTACCTTTACAGACAGCTGTAGCAGTGGCACTTTCTACAGCTTTCTGGTATTCTCTTTTGAAATACTGGAGTATTTCAGAAGAAAGCCTCCAACTGGTTTTGTTCATAAACATAAAGGCAGTATATAATACTACTCCATCAAGCATTTTTGGGCACTGCAGGATCACAGCTTATTGCCATAACCCTTGGCCTTTCTTACTGCCTAGGTTTGGTTCTTCAGTGCTCAGGAGCTTCAAGATCATTTAGTCCGTGGCTTGGGGAAGACCCCAGTTTTAGATCCCCTGCAGCTGCTCCGTCAGCCTGTCCTATCAGGTTTGCCATCTCAGTGATACCATGTTTATACAGCGCACATGCCCTGCATGCACCTACAAGCCTGCTTTATCTCTAATCAGAGTGCTGTGAAAGTAGATTTTGCTATTTCTCTGCTGCTGGAAGGGCTTCCCTGACACCCAGGGAGATGTGATAACTATTCTATCTCGTTTTGCCCGTGTGTTGTGGGATAGCCAGACCCAGAAATCAGGCTCTCAGTGCCTCACTTTGATGGGTTGGTTCCAGGTTGCTTTACACTTCATTTTTCCTTTTCAGTATGTCTGTTACCTGTGTGCACTATTACACCACCTAATTCACTATTGTTTTTTTAATTTATCTTTTAATGCAGATTGAAGATACTACGTAATTCCAACTTCTTGGAATGTTACATGGCTCTGACATAGGCTGCTTTTACCCTTTGTTTCTCTGAGTTCCTAGTTTAAGAAAGGATCAGATAAAACATCCATGTTTTCTCAGTTGGTTCAGGATGCAGAAACTTCCTAACATGTCATGCCCTAGACACTGTGTAAATAGGAATTGCACTACAATTTTTCCCTCCTTTGTTTCGGTAGAGAAACCAAATCTCTTAGAATAAACAAATTTACAATATCTATGCTTCTCCCTTACATTTTTATTTCTTTTCCTTTTTTCCCAAGTAAGTGGAAATTTTAGCTTCAGAAAGAAGCAAGGTGAAAGCATTCTGCAGTGAAGAAATTTTACGTGGCTCCGGGACAGAGATGTTGAGTATTTGCTTGTCTCTATTTGACTTGAAAACTACCTGGAGATGGCTGTTTGTTTATACGGAGTGTTTGGGTGTGAGGGGCAAAGCAGTCAGGTTTACATTTACATTTCTTCACTGCTTTTTTCTCTAGCTCCCACACATGAGCAATAGCCCTGCAGGGAAGGGTGGGGCAGGTTGTGCGTGTTGCTCCTTATTTCACCATAAACTTTGCTCTGAGTACTAGGACTTTTAAGGGGAAGGCAGACCCTGCTTTAACACCATTGGAAGTATGAGTTACCCTTCTGCATAATCAATATCATGGTTAATGTGCTTGGGGAGAAAGGTAAATAAAATCTGTGCCGTTCCAGAATGAACTAGGTGCAGGAGGACACTTTAAAAGGTTCAGGAAACCTTTGTGAGAGGGAGCCTAAACCGACACTACACAGTCTCCCAGCCCCAAGACAGAGACATTTGGTATCAGGGAGGAGTTGCTTAAACTCTTTCAGCCCAGGCACCATCTGCCAGAGACAGTTCTTGACCTGTGAAGCGTTCAGGGAAGGCGTGCAAGGCAGACATGGGGAGGTAGCAGCACCTCTCCATTTCATACGTGAGGTTTTTGAGCAATAGACTTGCCAAAGGTTATATAGGGCGTATGTGCAGAGCCAGGAATTTATTACCCCTTGCCCAAATCTCAGGTCGATGCCAAATACAGATGGGTAGCTTGCTGAATGCCTCAGCCCGACTCCTGGAAAGTACTCTTGCATTCCCAGTGAAACCAGCGAGTTCCCCAGCTTAGAATGCATTTATTTTTAAACTGCACAGACAGGGAATGATGTTTTGACAAACATGTGCCAGAGTGTTGTGTGCTTTGTGGATTCTTAGCCCCTGAAACATCATCATGCCTAACTGCTCATTAAACCTGCTGCCTAGCAGAATCCGACAGTCCTCCTGTGAGCTCCCGGGCAGAGCCTGAGAGAGTGTGAGGTGCCTTTCTCGATCTAGCCTTGCCCTATTTTTGTTTAAATCACTAGCAAAGTTGAAGGTAGAGCTTAGAGAGGGAGAAAAATTCCAGGTGAGTTCCACTCAGAAAATTGACAAACTACATTTGAAATGTGGTATTTTAAACCCAAATGTCTTTATCTCATTTTATCAGAGCTAATGGGTTCAGCCTTATTGGTGCAGCATAGGTTGAATTTTGAATGTTGCACTGATAACTCTAAACTGATACCAGTATCTACACAGGACAGCTGATGATGCAGTATCATATCTGGCTTTAGGCAGAGTAGAGTCCTCTCTCACCAGAGCTTTATAACTCTTGATGAAATCTTTCTCAGTGTTATGTATGTATGGAGTGCAGGTGGTGGACACTGAGCTTGGTACCACAATGTGGAGCTAAGTAATCCCATAGCAGTGATTCCTGCTATACCTGTCCCCAAGGTCACAGTGACGAGCAGGCAGCAACTTGAGTAAAAAGCAGGGCACAGAAGTATGTCAGAAGGTCCTATCCTGGGATCTTATTTGTAAGGTGAGGGGGAATAACTGCATGCTTCAACTCTCCTCCTTACAGTGAAGTCGAGTAAAGCATATCTGTTTGAGATCCCCAAGAAATCAATGCATTAGAATCACCACTGCTTGGCTGGGTCTGGTAGAAGAGTGTGTGGCTGCCCGAAGGGGCTCTTTCTCTCTCTTACCCTGGTCATGAATTCTGCCCTCTGGTGTCCCAGCAGCAGCCTTGCTCTTCCATCTGCCTGAAGCCTCTTTTCCTTTGGTTTGGTTTTTTCAATAGAGTTAGTTTTCAGGCAGGTACACAGGTTGGTTTGGCCCCTTAAAATTCCATTGCCAAACTATGGGAATGCTGGACCCAACAAAAGGAAAGAGGCCCACCTCTTTTGGCAGCAACCCAATTTTAGCTTCGAGTTAAAGTGATTGTGAAAGTGCATGCAAGGTAGTCTCTCTTCTGTTCAGGGTGAACTGAAGCCTTCCAAGTGTAAGCATAGGGAATTAATTACAGCATTTGCACAGCCCTTTTCTCCTAGAGTCTCACACATGGCTGTACCATATGATGTTTCTTGGCATTACCAGCAGATGTGCCATCACCAGCAGCTCTGGCACCACCCATTTCTTGGACATTTCAGCTCCTCCAGTGGCTGGAGTGGTGGTGAATTTCTGCCAGTGCAAGACAGGATCTGCATCATGTAGTATCAGTGAAGCTTCTGAATTCATAGAAGTGTATGGATGAATGCAGTTATCTGGTCAATAATTATAATTATAATATTTTATAAGTCACGGGTGAAATGACCGTCTTTTCATTGAAGGATGTGCATATAGAACGTGTTTTTATAGACATTATTTTATAATTATTTTATAATACTATGAAGAATGTTACTCATTTAAGTTGTCCTTTGCACTAGATATCCATTATTTGCTTTGAAAGTGACTCCACAGCTGGTTAGTGCTCCAATTTTGTAAGGTTTAGACAGTAGATGCCTGAAGTTAAATTTGATGCTATGGCACTCCAAACAGCGTTGCAACATGGGGGATGGGGAGCAGGGATTTCCCCTTGATCTGTGCTGTTCCCTTTGGGTTCCAGAGCTTCCATCAGGGCAGGAAGGGGGAAGGGAGACTAAGGATATCTGAAAATCTTCATTGTCAGCAAGGCCAATTATACACATGCCAATTACCTCAGTTTAAACAACCAATCACACTGTAATGGGGAGAACCTTTAGAGCCTGAGGAAGGTGCTTTGAAATGCCTCTGCTCAGAGATTCCCTGTTAATGCAGAGAATTGCCCCAGCAGCAGTTCTTGGCTCCAGCAACTGGAGCTTCGTAGCAATGACAATGGAGCTGGGCGGATTGGGAGATGGATGGGAGTGATATGACAATACAGGAGTTGAAATTTCAACAGTGATGAAGCAGTACCCAGTAGCAACCTGGCTGTAGGCTTGCTTTATCACCCAACACGAATCCTTGATGGCAGCGTGAAGGAATTGGAATTTTTTGTTACATGTATGTCTAGTTATTGTCTTTGTGTCCAGGAAATTGCTTACCCTGCACTTTACTGACCAGTCACTTTCCCAGGAATTCTGCAGCTTCCTCTAGCTTTGGGTCTTTCTAGGCCTCAAGTATCATTTTTTCCTTTGAAGCACTATGCTGCTTTTTAGAAGGCCTGATCCTGTAGTGAATGGAGTCCACTGAGAATCCTTCTAATTTTGTGAGCTACTGATCAGGCCCTATATGGTTGAATTCAGTCCGTTTGTAGGTGAGTGTTGCTTCCTGCATAGTAAGGCTCCTCACCCTGGTCTCTGGTTTTAGAAGAGGATTTTTCCCATGCCACATGGCTGCTCCTCTTCTAAACTTCCCTAACATTCACTGCGTACAGTCCCTGTTCCGTCTGGGATGGATGTGCTCGTTTTGTCCTCCTTCGTTCAGCAGAGCTGCATCATCTACATCTAGACATGACACATCAGTGCAGTAAGGGCAGACATTTCTCCTCCACATGCAGAAGTGAATTCCAGTTTTAAAGCACTACTTACGTGATGTATCACATTTTCTGTGAAGGAATACTACTAAGTCACAACCAGGAAATATAAGTGTATCTAACTGTCAGCTGGCAGAGAACTATGTCAGCTTAGGCTAATAGCTGCCGAATAATAGATACACAGATGCTCTTAAATTGGTTTAATTTAGGTCTGCTGGCTCTGACAATTGGAAGAAAAGATAAATATACACAAAGCCTTCAAAGCTTGGGGTGTTGTGATGCTAATTGAAAAGTCACCAAAGGAAGCCTGCATGGTGTGTGGGAATCCTAGTGCATGAGATTAGCGGCTAATTAGTGGCTGGGAGCTGGAGGGCACTCCTCCCAGCTAGCTCACATTGAGAACAGGCAGCTTGGCCCTGGCAGGCAATTCTTGCCCTGATACCGGCAGTGGAGCAAACGTTGTGGACAGCAGACAGTGTGGAGATGGGAAGATACAAGTAGTGTCAGCGCTGTAGCAGATTCTCCGTAAGTGCACAGAAGCAGTGCCACAGATACTGCTGTCTCGGCGGCTTGCTGTGTCCTGAGCCACAGCAAAGGTACAGGCATTTGAGAACTGAGCTCTTTTTTCTTTTCAACACATGCACAAATCCTGTTATCTTACTTTCTGCTTCTTTCGTGCTGTTTTCAGCAGATGACAACACACTCTGGAGGCCCTCAGCTTCAAACCTGGCTTTAGAGTCTGAAGTGAACGCATACAGATGGTGGCACCCCCTTCTTTGCATTGTGCTTTAGATTCACGACATTTAAAAAATAGAGGTTTCATCTGTCTGCCAGTGTCTCGGTATTTCCCTCTAAAGCTTTTCCCTGAAGTACAAATGAAGTATAAGAATCAGATTTAAATAATACACTTCTGTCATATGACTCTATGAGGGTGGCCTTTAGAAAATTGTAGGAATTGATGTATCACCGACACCACTGAACTAACCAGGGCTTGCTTTGATTAGGCACGCATCTCTTTTTCTCAATTGTTTTGCATCCCTTTGTGAGAATCCCATGTTTATTTCTTAAGAAAGGTTGTTTTGTACCTCTAAAGAGTTACACGTTTTCTTCTTTTTGTTACATTTGCTTTTCCAAATCTGAAATGTGTAAACACAGCTTTAAATTATTGCACAACCTCTTGATTAAATTAACTTGTACCAAACATCACACAGGCATCGAGTACCAATACCAGGACGGGTCACTTCTGAACAGCACAGAAGCTAGAAAACAGTTTGTGTCACCAGCTCTGTGAATAACACTGTTGTGCTCAAGCTGGAGTCACAAGTGGGATAATGCCATAAGCCTGTGGTCACCAGCAGTGGCCTGGGACCATGTGAATTGTCGGTTGTAGTTAGCTTTTCTGGTGATCAGTGCATGAGAACATCGAGTCCAGTTTCCTTAACCCTCATGCCAGTCAACCCTCTTCAACAGCTGTTAAAAAAAAGCTGAATCACCAGTAAGAACTAATTACAAAGCGGACATCCTCTATATAGTAGCTACGTTGTGAAAGTGATGCTGTGGGGAGAAGTAAGGTTTGCTGGCAGAGCTAATACATAGTTGTGAAAAGTTAACAGGTTTTCAGACACACAAGTTCTTCTACAAGTCTGAAAGAGAAAACCAAGTTATTCTGGCCCATTCTCAACAACTGTATAGAGAGAACAGACGTGACAGCCCTAGACGTGGACAGTCAGCTCTGTCACAGATAACACCAGCTTGCAGGGCAGCGTGGAGAGCCCAGGTGCTCCAGGAATCTTAATAGCCTGTGTGAAGCAACAAATTCCTGAAACCTTGCTCTTCGTTCAGTAAATGTTTGTCAAAACAGGAATGAGAGATACAAGAAAAATCAGCATTTTCTGGCCAAATTATTTCCAACTGGTTCTAGGTGGGTATTAGTAATGCAGCTTTCACATGATGGTTTTTAAACAGACACCCTTTTACTAGTCATCTTTAAGATAGCTTCTCTTTTTGTCTTAAAATACCTATGGGTACCATTACTGATGGTTTCAGATCCTACTGGACAGCAACATTAAGATGATACCCTTGGAAGCTGGTCAGTGCAGTGACTGATGCAGCATGGGAATCTGGTAACAAGCTGAAAGACACTCCATGCTGGAGCCTGGCAAGGAGCTGGGAGCAGATAAGGCATCTGAATAATCTCACTGTAAGGTGGAAAGGGAGAAGAACCCCAAATAAGATATATTCAGCTGAATAGATCCTGTGAAGGGACCACTGTTTGCTTGAATAGCTTTTGAGAGGAATCTTAAGAGGACAGACTGGCCTGTGGGCAGGTTGCCTCTGCCAAGATGCTGCTTCCTTTTGGGAACCGCAAGAGAAAACATTTCCCCTTTTCTTCTGGCCATATTGAAATAGCCCCTTCTCCTTCCTGCTCCCTGCCAGGCTTGGGGTATCTCTTGCTATTGGGTGAGGAGCAGTGGGGCCAGACCAGCTACTTCTTCACAGCATCCATTTAAAGTGAAGGCTTGTCAGTGGTTGTTTGTCCATGGGTTCCTCTTCTCTTGGGGAGAAGGCCCTGTCACAAGGGCATTGAGATAATGCACGTGGGTGTCAGCTGACCACAAACAGTCTGGCCATCTCCCCAGGGAGCAGAGGAGGCTCTGGGAGAGGGACTCATCCATGTCTTGACCTCCGGATGCTGTGCCTGAGCAGTTCCTGTATTGCTGAGGAGTTTTGTGGGGTTCTGACAGGCTATGGGTGTGAGAGAAGACAGGAGAATACTGTGAAGGAGCTAAAGAGAAGGAACTTCAGAGGACTTTCCAATTCCTGTAGGAAATGTGCATGGCCCTATGGGTCTGCAGGAGTCCAAAGCTGTGCTCAGCTTCACGAAACCTGTTAGCTCAGATGTACTTACCAGAATTTCTTCTGGTTTCTGAGTCAGTTCCTCATCATTTAGAGAAGGTACTGGACTGAGCTGAAGTTCTTCAAGCATATCTGATCTCATGTCAGCTAAAACCCCCTAAAGATCAGCACAAAGCACTAGCCTGGTCCAAAGAAAAGCACCAAACCTCATTCTGGAACTTTTGTTGGATTAAAACCAGAAATGCCATTAAGATGTTCAGAGGGCTGTAGCACCTCTGCTATGAAGACAGGCTGAGAGAATTGGGGTTGTTCAGCCTGGAGAAGAGCAGGCTCTGGGGAGACCTTTTAAAGTGGCCTTTCAGTACCTAAGAGTCTACAAGAGAACTGGAGAGGGACTTTTCACAAGGGCATTTAGTGAAAGGACAAAGGGGAATGGCTTTAAACTGAAAACTGGTTTTGATTAGGTATTAGGAAGAAATTCTTCCCTGTGAGGTGGTGAGGCACTGGAACGGGTTGCCCAGAGAAGCTGCGGATGCCCCATCTCCGAAAGCGTTCAAGGCCAGACTGAATGAGGCTGTGAGCAACCTGGTTTAGTGGAAAGTGCCCCGAAGTAGATAGTCTTTCACCCAGCCAAAACCATTCTGTAATTATATAAAGTAAAAAATGTAAATGCTTCTTCAAATAAGGCATGGAAGCCAGTTTGCCTTGCGAAAGCTCTAACTGCTTTCTCCTGGTAACTTCCAAAATAAAACTCACCTGTTCCAAAATTAAAAATAATAAATTAACCTATTAAAAATGTTAAAAATTATCTATTCCAAAATAAAATTCAGTGTTTAAGATGTCATCTGAGAGATCTACATAAGTCTGATTTAACTGGGGCAAAGCTAAGGTGAGAGACAGGTCAAAATCAAGCTTACCATGGAGGCTATCTGCAACCTTTGAGGAGAAAGATTACCATCTTACTGGGCAGATCATGTTTCTGTTATTACCAATAACAATCTGGTTTATACCATTTACTCTCCCCTCTTTCCTAAGCTATCGCCTCTGAGAGCTGGAAGATTCTCCCAGCACCTGGGGTAAAGCTCTGATGAGACTGAGTCATGTTACTGATTCAGAAGTGTCTCAGATCCTATCACCCACTGTGAGAATGTGTAGGTCCTCTCCTCAAGGCACTCACTGTCCAAGCCAGAGAGATTGTAAGGGGGAGGGTCATGGTAGAGGAGGGATATCTCTGCTATTTTGAATGTTGTGATATAGAGCTTGCAGTTTTTCAATAAACCCCATTTTTTATTTTATTGCATTTTGAGGTTGAAGCATATGAAGTCTTACAGATATTTCAGTGAAAACAGCCTGCCTTTCCATTTATGCTGGGAGGGAATGGCTTTTCTCTGCAATCAGCCAGGAGTATCAAACTTTATGATGGAGCAGTTTGGTCTCAGCTGCTTTCCCTCGTTCAAAAAACTCTAAGGCGGGGCAAAGCCAGCCATCTTTACAGCCTCGCTGGGTGACAGGAACAGGCTGCTGCCTCTGGCTGTGTGCAGAGACCCTCCTGCTCCACGGGAGCTGATCCTGTTACGTTCTGTGGAGCAAGTCTGAACAGGGTGAAATGAAAAGGAAATGCCAGTTCCAGGCCTCCCAGATGGCTCTGAGCTACTCTGTACACTAACTTTTTCGCCCTCAGGAGGTTTAGCAGATTAGTTCCTCACCATCCACAAACTGCTTTTGGATCAGCACTGGAAAGCCACCCCACTCAGGTGATTCGGGGGACGTGAGCTCTGTCGTGTTTACTGGGCTGCCTCTCTGCTCTCCTGTTTTGGTAATCCTCTGCTCTCCTGCAGGTATTAACACGTACAAGAAAGCTTCATCACAATAAATAATACCACAACTTGCCACTTCTTTTTTCTGTCCCTCAAAGATACCATCATACTTTTAAATCAGTCCTAGGAAAAATCATCAGTGGGGCTGCAGAAAGGTCAAAGGTTTGCTGGTTTAGGATTTCGTGGGAATATACGCTTGTTTGGACTTGGCCCAAAAACTTCGTTTACCTGTTTGACAGGTAACAATTAGCGAGTAATAGCTCTGCCGGCTGGAATGTGGCTGCGAGGGCCAGCGGGCGCTGGGTTACCTGGTGGGCAGGTGTGGGTGCAGCGCCCAGATAGGTATGTGCATGCACAGCATTCCTGGGAATCAGTTTTCCCTTAAAGATGCAGCGATGACTGCAGGGCACAAAAGGGCTGGGCTTAGCCCAGGCTCCAAGACACTGGAGCTGTTTGCAAGGTAAAGAAATAAAGTAAATAGTGGAAGAGGAGGGGAGCTGAGGAAAGGGCTGCAAGAAGCAGCTGCCCTTTTTTTTCCTGCCCTGAAGAGAGGAGAGTTTCGATTCTTCCCTGAGAGTCTTGATAACAGATAATTTAGTGTGATAGGGTGTCATGGGAGATAGAAACAGAAAGAAGGGAAAAACCAAGCTCACTTGGCACAGGATAGATGCGAAGTGGGGAAACCATGTCTCAACTGGTTTAGAAACACTTAAACAGCTTATGTGCAGTTACCTCAACTCTGCCATTATCGAGAATCCAAGCCTTATCGGTTTATTGAATAAAAACCACTTTATCTGTGGCAAATGCCCCCATTTCCATCTCCTGCAGCAGTCGGGGAAGATTCCTGCATCAGCCCCTCCCTCAAGGGAAGCTGGTATAAATCATGTAGACAGTCAGGGACTCTGCAGGTGGTTTTATGATGTTTGATTTTTTTTTTTTTTTTTAATCCACTGCAGGTGACCCTCCTCTTTTAGCTCTTTTAGTAACAGAAAGCTTTGCTCATTCTTTTCATATTTTATTCCTATTTGTGAACAGGCTTCTGTGTTTGTGTATTTCCACTTTGGTGTTTCATATTTGACAATTGAGCTATTGTGTGACTTTGGAGAAGTCTCATCCTCTTTCCTGGTCTCTGTATTTTCACCTGCAGAGCTGGAGTAGTGAGTCCCGTGTTATTAACCACAAAAAATGCAGATTACAAGTACTGCTAGTTATAAACATGTATGCTATTACAGATACATATAATACAGTCATTCCTTTGAATCTTATTTTACTGTGATTTCAAAGTATTTTATTTTTAATAAAAACATGTCTTTTTTTACTTATAAACAGCTTCTATAGCTGAAAGGACTTTGTCCTTGGGGTACCTGTTGATGTCATTTGAGGAAGAAGAAATCGAAGTATAATTTGAGACCATTTTCCTTGATCTTAAAGGACCAATCATCATTTTGAGTAATTATGCATTATTTGTACACTGTTATTTAGTAGGACCTTCATTAAGAGGGAGTCTCTTTGCTCAATAGTGTACGGGCCAGTAAATGGTCATTAAGCCTGACTACCGGCTGACACAATAGCAAGGTTTGTATTTATTCTCACAAACTCCACAGGAGCCACGAGAAAGCACTGCAGAAGCACAGAGACATCTCTGCACTGTGGATCAAACCAAAGCAAAACACAACCCTTTCTCAGAAAGCGCTGAGAAATACATGACAAGCCCTGTCCCCCCGTCCACAACCACTGCATGAGAAGCTGCAATTACCTATCCCAGCTTGGACCAGAGGCTCATACGCTTGCACTGCACACCTCCGAGAGCCCCTGCCCTTTGGGAAGAAGTGAGCAGCATTCTTCCACTTCCAAGCATCCTTCACTCTGAGTCTCAGACTTCCTCAGCTGGAGCTTGGATCTGCATCTCTGCATCTCACGTCTCTGCATTTCACATCTCTAAGTCAACACTTGGTTTTGTGGATCGGCCTGACCGCCATTTGAACCGCTGTGTAGTTTCTACCTCCATGTTATGCAACTGTGAGCCCCACAAGCTATGAGGTACTTCAAATAATCTTTTTGTTTGCTATAGGCCACATTTTTGACTGTGGCATTTGGCATCCATGGTACTGTGTGAAACAGCACCCAAAATATTATTTCTGTCTCCCATTTATTGCTGGCCTATCCAGCCTGCAGAGTCCTGCATGTTTTGGTGCGTCCTCCAGCCGTGGTCATTCTGACCTTGTAACATTTCTGATCACCTGCCCTTCGGGAGGGAACTGCATGCAGTGTTCCAGACCTGGGATGCTCTACATTGCCTGGTGATGCAACAGTGATTTCTTACGTTCCTGATGTTGCTTCAGCCCTGCTGAGCATGGTAGCAACCAGAGCATGGCAAGCAACGCTTCCATCAGACTTCATGGTCACGATTGTGCTGCACAGTCATGCTGCATAAGCACAAATGCCTTTTGAGTTAAGCAAAGAGCTCTCCTCCCTTCTGCAACCTTCTGCTCACCTCTAGGTTTTGTGCCCCTGTGTGTTCTTGATCACTCCATCACTTGAAGTGAGTAGAAGGAGTTCCCCTGATTTCAGCAAGATTGGAAGTCCTGGTAGCATCCCTTGTTAATGACAAGAGGAGCTGCACAGAGAACCTGAGAGCCATGATTAGTGCTGAGTGATGTGCTCTTCTGGTCCTTAGGAATGGGAAATTTTTTGCTCGCAGGGACAACAGGCTGGTTCAGGTAGAAGAGAAGTAAGGTGCAGTACTAGTGGCAGCCTGGTGAAAATGTTTTGCCTCACCTTTCACTTTCATAAATGCTTTCTGTGAACACAAGCAATTCAGCCTCTCAGTTTGGTGATGCTTTCTGCTATATCAGCACTTTAGCCAGAACAGTTGGAAGCATTTAAAGAGTGGCATTAATTAAAGGTGACTCCGAAACAAATGGGATATGGAGAACTTGGAAAGAAGGTAAGAGTAGCTATTATACAAAATGCTTTTCTAAGTGAACACCTGGAGGGATGAAGCTATGGAGAGCACGGTTTGGGAAGCAGCCTTCCCACTGCAGCAGTGCAGCCATGGTGATTAAACATACCTTTTGGAAGCACACACTGTTTTGAAGGGGCTTCCAACCATCACCAGGTAAAGCTTACAATGAGTGACTCGTTTTGTGTTAAGAGGCAGGATGACTCCACTTGCTATTTGGGGGCTGGACAAAAGGTTAGCGGTACTTCAGGCTGAACAAGGGGACTCTGAAGAGTATAACAAGGACTCTGTTGTTCACTGGTAACTACCAATAAAGAGTCCACGAGATAAAGTGGGTCATAAATGGCATCTGAAGTAGTCTTTCTCCCTGGCAAAGGATATTCCAGCAGAGCAATGCAGGAAAAGGATCAACTCAAAGGAATTCACCAGCACAGGTTATTCCCAGGCAGCATCACTGCCTCAGGAGGAGCGGAAAACACGTGGCCTTATTCTCTGTGAAGTGTTTGTGGCATTTTGGTCACCATAGCACCGAGTCACCCAATACAGAAAGGTCCCTCCCATGGTTCATAACTGAACCCACAGTGGCCACTGCTGTTCCTAGCCAACCTTCTGGCTCTGGCCAGTGTGTAATAGCTGAATGCAGCTGTGCTGGGCACCTATAGGCTACTCCATCCTCCCAGCATGCTGCAAACAGATTACTACACCCAGGAACTCTTTATTAGCTTTTCTGGGCAGGTGAAAAGAGCAGGTAGTTCTGTGGATTATTTTACACAACCATAGGTCTGACAGGTGTCACCTGCTATTACCAGGGTAAGGATTCAGAAACACTGCATTATGAGACCTTGGGTTCAGCTCCCCATCTCCAGACTTGCTCTCTTTGGGAGGAAGTTTTCTGAAATAGTTATCAGCTTGAGGCTGATAACCTAATACTACAAAATTTTTAGACAAATGGTTCTGCTGCAAGTTGCAGTAAAAATAGAGAAAAATATGCTATTTTGTCCAGTTTTGTTGTTTTCATACATATGAACAGTTCTGCCATTCCCATGCTTCAGAGAAAGATGCTGAAAGCTGGTATGGCATCAGGAGAGGCTGACAGAAAAAAAGTACTGCTTCAGGAGTCTGCTTCTGAAAATCCCTTTGAAATTCACATTTGTTCAGCAGTAGTTGCTAATGTCAGCAGCTGAATACATCTGGGCTTCCATCCGCACTCAGCACACACCAGGCTATGTGTGGCCTAAGAGCAGACACCTCTGCCTCTCCAGAGCTCTCCTGCTGGGATGACTACCTTGGAGGCAGAAGTCCCCTGTGAAGACAAACTGCCCAGCAAGGCTTTCTGGAGTTGGGACAGAGCAGTGGACCACAACAAGGAGCACAAGGGGGGAAGAAGGGGGCTGAGAGCTGAGAGTGTGAGCAGATAGATTGCAAATGGGAACCAGAGCATGGGAAGCACTGGACTGCTTGGATGAGCAAGAGGTGGGGACCTCTGGGCACACCAGTAACAGCAGGGCTGACTGAAAACAGACATGGGCATGGGAAGGACTAGGACTGTTTGAATAGGAGAGAACTGGGAACTAACAGAGGTAGAAGGAAAAGTGGTGGGGTTGGTCTGTGAGGAACAAGGGCTACTGATGGCTGAGTTTTGTGGTGGGGACCCAGTCCGAACAAGATCAGTGACTGTGAGTGGCCTCCTGCTTCAGCCACCGTGTTTTCTGCCTTCCCCTGGTACTGAATTGCCCAGAGATCTCAACATTACTGACACTAATCACACTACCAGGAGCTTCATCACTGCAGGAAAGTCACTTCTCAGATGCAAATAGGACCACAGATGGCTCCTGTTTTTAATGGTAGAATCACAGATTTCTAGAACAGCCCAGGTTGGAAGGAACCTTGAAAGATCATTTGGTCAAACCTTTCACACAGAATGGAGCCTAGATGAGCTTATCTAGCACCCCATCCAGTCACATACTGAAAACCACTTATCATGGAGTCTCTTCCTGGGATGTCCCTGGAAGGCTGTAGCACTAGACACTGTGGGTAGGACAACCAGAAACTGGAGAATTGGATTAACAGTAAGTGGATGTCTTAGTGCTGTATTGCTGCAAGACGTGGGAGGTTGTCAGCCAGAGCAAGAGGCCAGGAAGCTTTCCTTGACAGCGGCATGACAATGGGCAAACCACTGCTGTACTGCTGCAGGACGGCATCTCCAGCCAGCAACAGCAGTGCTGAGGCCACTGTGCAAGGGAGTGCTGAGACCCCAGGGCATGACCTGCCTCATTTTGCCCTAGGATGGTGTCCCAGACTCGTTCAGCATAGAAAACAAAGACTGCAAGGAGACACTAATACATCAAGGAAGTGACTACCAGGAAACAAACACAATTTAAATTAAAGGGCAGTGTTGTCACAAGGACAATAGGGTACAAACAGACTTTGACATATTCCAGCTGGTAAAGAAAGGGTGGCACCTAACCAGATGAGAAGTGAGTTACTAGAAGAGATCCCACAGGAGGAGCAGTGAGAACAAGGGCCCAAGGGGCTCAGGGATGCAGTTTGCTTGGGAGACACTGCCAGAACCATCCAGAGCCAGGACTTGGTGGGGAATGTGTGCCCTTCCAGACCACTAGCTTGAGCAACTTCCATTTTGGCATTTCCTAACTTTTGAGTTGTCTCTGATCTTCCAGGGCATTCAAAGAGCATCATACTCTGTCTTCTGCAGTTTTAACTAGAATAAGATCTCATATAGGCCTAATTATGTACTACTAGTAGAGGGAAAAAAAAAAAAGAAACAGAAAAGCAAACTATCTGTACTTAACAATTGAGTTCTGACACAAAGAACTTGTCTTACCCAAGTCTGGTTGGGACAAAGCAAACAGTGTGCTGTCTGACTGCAGCCCAGCTAGTGATAGCAAGCCTTTGTGGAAAATAAACTGCAGCCTTCACAGCGAAGGGTATTCTTTCTCTGCCAGCGATAAGAGAAGTTAACGAAGAATAAAGAAGAAACATCTCTTGGACAGTACACTGTAGTATATAGTCTCACCTTCAGACTAGAGAAAAATGAAGAGGTAGTGCCTTTCCAATGAATGTTTTATGTCGGAAGAATTTAGATTGTAAAGGATTTGTTCCTTAAGTGATACATAATTTATTAAATCTTTTCAGTTCTGTGAAATAAAGAGCAAACACATATCCTCACACCCAAGCAAACACACAAATAGGTTCTTATGCAACTCCACCCCCTGTGGCTGCTTTTTGCCAGTTTCCTCAATGGCTTAATTTAAACAAAATCCCAGGACGGGAGCACTCCAGAATGCATGACCTCAGCCTGAGCTTTCTTTAAAGGTGGCAGGTCCCAGGGTTTTCCTTCAAAAGCATATGTGCTTATTGGCATCCTGTGTTGTCTAGGAGAAGGTCATGAGACTCATCTTATTTTCAGATAGGTGTAGGTTATGATAACAGCTGTGCTGCTTGGATTGCTGTTGATGTTTCTTTCTTTGTAAGAAAAAAGGGAAAGTATTTGGAATTAGCATGTATCACACTCGCTTCTTCCCTCCTCTCCCCACTGCAAGGCTTACACAAAGAACACAGCCAAACACAGCCTGTGCATTGCTCAAAAATAATATTCAGTCCAATACTTTATAAGTAATTGGTAACTGATAATTTTTATTATATTGTTGTTAAAAATAATAATAATGCTTTCCTTCTACAAGCAGTGTACGTGACACTGTAAAAGAGTTTAAACCTGGATAACAAATATCACAGATTAATGCCTGTACCTACCAGATCATCCAAACAGAAAGGCAAGCTCAGAAGTATTTCTGGTTCTAAGAACTGCCACCATATGTTTTCCTTTTCCTTCCTGTCACCTCTCTCCCATTAGGAGACTTGGTGGTTTTCACGAAACAACAGGTAGCATAATTTTCCTCCTTTTGCTTCAGCTTTTGACTGTATAGAGGACATTTACTGATTTACATGATCATTTACTGCACAGAAAGGCATGCAGAAAAATTTAACACAGTTCTGTCTTTGAATGCAAATACCAGATGCTGGAGATTCTCAGCCATACAGGTTTTTTAATGAAAAGACTCCCTTTGTCCTTGTCACAAACGAAAAATAAATTATGTATGCATTTTTAAAAGATCTTACCACTCCACACTTGGAATGTGATATTAAAATGCAACCTGAAATTACGTTTCAAATGTTAAGCTCAAAATATTAACCTAAAAAGATGTAAAGGTGGAGGTGGCCCAAGAAATCTGTCTCTGTCCCATCCTGTCCCACCCCATTCCATCCTTAATCCTGGGAGATGAGCAAAGGAGCAGCTTGGTCTGCAGGAAGGCATTTGGAACGCAAAGGTGCATTTTTTTTGTGCACCATTAGCAGCAGAACAGTGTTTCTGTCTGGAAGGGGAGTTGCTGTTGGAGGCAGCAGAAAAAAATAACCACCAAGCGCTTTGGGTAATATTCAGGGCTTCTGTCAACACCACCCAAATTACCAGAGCATTTACCAGAGAGGCAGATCTTGGGAAATCACGTCAAGTGTTTAGCAACCAGTGATCTCATAGTTTTTCTTATTTGAGCAGTGCAGGATGAAAGCCTCCTACAAAGCCTGAGCAGACAACTGACATGTCCCAGCCTGTTTCCTTCAATGGCTAAAAGAAGTTATGGCAGCCATTTAAATAAAATCTCCCTCTGTCTGTGCAATTATCTCTGAAAACAGCACAGGGTGTTATGGGCAGCCTTCACAGGTAGGAGATATAATAGAGGTCCTATGCAGGACCAAATCCTTTGGATTTGGGAAGCAGTTTAATCTGGTCTTAGAATATCTCATCACACTTATGAAGGAGACCACTCGCTCTGGATGTCCAACTTTTGCGGGAGGACGGGTGGTTTTGCACAGGTTAGCCCATGCAGCAGATGACAGACACTTTCAGAAGGAAAACCTGAGTGTGTTTCTTTACAGAGCCTTGTCCCCCAAGCTCTTTTAAGCCTCATTTTCTGTCAGCCAACAAGCCCCAGTGGCTACGCCAAGGCAGGGGTTGCAAAGAACAGTTATGTGACAAGATTTATTAGGAAATAAACCAGGAGCACCTGATGTCACCAGGCACCCCACAAAACACACAATACAGGACTATCAGGTTCAATCTCCACACCAAAGCCAATGGTAATGCAAGGCTGGTGAACATCTCCATAGTCCACTCCTCCCCTTTCTCAGATGCTGATGTGTAAATCTAGCCTTAGGACCTATGAACTAGAGAACGCTTCAATTCCATTTATTTCTATTGTCTTGTGAAAACTCTTATAGTCTTTACAAATAGACTCTGTGAGAAGCTGGATGAGGCATGGAGTCAAAAGGAAATTCACCTTTCTACCCCTGAAAAATGTCCTGCTAACAACTGAAATAAGCTAAGAAGGTCACTTTCAGATTTTTTTTTCCCACAGATTCACAGACTGGATGGGGTTTTTCAAAGAATGTTTTTATTTCAGTGTGAGAAATATCCCATTAAATTTTACTTCATATTCTAGTGATTCAAAAACCCTTAGTGAAATGTCATGTATTTTCAGACAGGTTTTGCAAATAACTTGGAACTAAATCTTTTAAAGCCTTCTTTCTTTCTCCCCAGGAGCGTAGCCAGCACTGTGAGATGACCTGGAAGAAAAGACTGCTGTGCAGTAAGTTACAACTTTATGACTGTGTGAAAATAAAAAAACAACGCAAACAATTATTTTTATACCTGACACTTATGTATGAGTGTACAGAAACAATTTGACACCTGTAAAATCCCTTGCCAGCCTCGTTTAAGCTCACCCTGTGAAAGAAATGGATACTAGTCACTTTTATTACTTGCAGTGCAGAGACAGTATTTTAGAGCCTGTTAAATGAGTTGGGCCATACTCACAGATGATGTAAAACAACCTCCTGTAGTTACTCCGGCATACCTGTGGTCACAGAGGGCTCTCTGCAGTCATTGCTCAACTGGTGCTGCCCCAGGGAGCTCTTACATCAGGTACAACCTCCATGAGCTGCAGACACAGCAGCCTCCTGCCTCCAGTACTGCAGCTTCCCACCCTGTGTCCCTGGTGGAGGTGCTGCAAGAAGGGGCCAAGCTGCTGTGAGCTCTGTCAGCCAGCCAGGCTGGCATTTCAACTCTGCCTGGGCCCCAGCCCCATCATGCTCTCCTTAAGTCTCTTTTGGAGCCCTTTGGTCCAACCCCATCCATCCCTGTTCCCTTGCTGCTGTAGTGCTATATTCCTGAAAATGGCATCTTTGAATAGATGGTGCCACCATCTAGCCATGGTGGAGAAATTAGCATTTTAGGGGAATGTAAGGACCAATGGCTGTAATGTGTTTCTCCCCACTGGGAAAGGGAGGAGGAGCTGGCTGCTGGCAGCAGGTTGTGTTAGCACAACACTTTAGGATGACTAAATTGCTCAAGGTAAAAGGGTGGTGAAATTTGATCTGAGTTGCTGTCAACTGTGAAAATGCACTTATCACAGACGTCTCCCACTGTCATGGAAAGAGACTGCATCCAAGCTTCCAGCAGCACCCAGTACAGCTCTCACTCTGTCCTGCTCTCAAACTCCATGAGATGGGAGTGACAAGGATATGATGCTCCAGCCACCTCTCCCCTGGCTGAGCTCGAACCAGAGGCAACTGGATGCAGTCTGCAGCTGGGTTCTCGACTTCCATGGAGCAATACAAGTCATGAAATCCACCTCATGAGACATTATGAAAAGCAACTCTCAGCTCTTTCCCACAACTTCTAAGGTTTTATTCTCTCTTCATGGATAACTCTGCCCACATCATCCTTACCCTTGAAAGTGGTGCCTGTCAGTGTCATATTTCCATCTGAGCAGCTCCCAACCCAGCTGAGCTCTCCTAAAGATGCCACAAGGAGTGTTTGGTGTGAAAGTGGAATTCCCCCAGCACATTAATGGGGAGGCCACTTCTTGCAGTCAAAAGAGAAGACCCAGAGGGCCTGCCTCTGCAAATCTGTGAATCCCAGTGACTGGAACTTCAGCCTGCAGCACGCTGAGCAGACTTGCTTTTAATTTTCTCTTGACTAGCAGTGTCAAAGGTTCCAGCTCTTGTGGTGCTGGTGCCATCTTGTCATAAATTTAAATCAGAGTTTGACTCTGCATCTTCCCTCATGGATTTATGTCTCGGGTCACTCTTTCCCAGAAGTTGAGGGATGAGCAGTTACGTGTCTGAACTTGCAGTCATAATCCTGCGGCCAGTTATCAGACATGATACATCAAGTAGCTGCATCTGATTAAAAGTGACTGTGTACACATGCCTCCTCTTTAGCTGCAGTATTCCTCAGTCATGCTGAATGTGTGAACTCATGAATGATGCTCATGTGAATAATCATCTAAAAGAACTAGAGGTTTTTTCCAGCTGGCTCACCCAGATCTGCCTCTACCTTTGTTCGAGAAGGCTCTTTTCCTCTTGTTCCCAGTGTTTGCTCTTTCACGTAGCTTTGCCTGTATTTTAGGTATATGCTGCAAGTGTCACTGCTTTCTCCAGTGCCACTGGCATTTATCTCCAAATCTTCAGTTCTGGTGTGGCTTCCAAATGTCCTTTTTCTCTTGCTTTCATACACTCCTACCTGGTCTTAAGGGTCTGGAGCATGCTGAGTTTCTAGGTTTAATTGAGTTTGAAAAGCACTAACACAGTTCTGGCCTTTGTTCACCATCCATGTGTCCAGGGCACTGGAGGCTCCTGCACCCACCAGCTTCAGTTGTTAGCAGCATCCTGGGAGGGCTGGTGTGTGCTTGCAAGCTGCTCTTGGCAAGGGGACAGGGCTTTTGCAGTGGCAGCCAAATAACACAGGCCTCCCAACAATAAAAATGTTACTTTTTTCACCTCTGGACTGTGACAGAGTTGAGGAGGATGACTGTGGGTGCAGAACACTACAAGAAATTGGATGAGCATCAGCCACCCAACAGCTGTGGGGTTCATCCCCACCCCTTCTCCTGTGAGCACAGCCTGATAGGCCACGGACTGTGGCATGTTTTGTGTCAGATTAATAACTGGTATTTGCATATAGGGATGCACAAAGCCTGCCAGGATTTTAACTCTTCAGACCTATTTTTCACACCACTACTGAAACCACTCCTAGTAGCAAAGTGTGAGACCCCAGCAGGTGCCTGTAAGGCGGCAGCGATCTCTGGGAGAAGGCTGGCGGCTGCTGCCTGCCTTTGTCCGGGGCACGCCGGCTGCCTCGCCCTGCACAGCGCAGCAGGCAGCCCTTGCTGAGAGCCACGGCGTCTGCTTTCCTAGGAAGCACCTCAGCAGCACCTAGTGTGTTAGGGCTTCTTGGGAAATATTTTTGCATTGCTTCATGCCCCAAATAATTGCTTAAGCCCCCTTCCCTCCACTGCTCACATGCATTTTAAATCCTGCCCCATCCCACTTGCCAATTTTCCTCAGGCTCATTGTGTAGAGCAGGAGGTTGCATGCTGCAACATGGCACCCACTCCCTCCCACTCCCAGGGAGACCTCTCCCCTTTCCCAGCTCCCTCCATAAGCAGTGGCCCTGGCATTTGGGCCACCATGCCCCTGATGGAGCAGCTGACCCTGCAGGGGACAGCAGAGAACCTCACCATACGGACAGAAGCTGTGCTTAACCACCCATACCCAATGCAGGAAGCAGATCCAGGCCTATTCTATTTACAAGTAGTGACAGAGGCATCCCCAGCTTCCCATCCAGTGCCTGTCCAGCGAGGTCTGCCCCTTCACAGTGCCAAGCTCCGCACAAGCTCCTGCTCCCAGCACCTGCTGCAGCACTGGCTAACACTCAGGGCATCTGATCCTCCCCCGTGGCACCCACCCTGCTCCTGAAAACCATTGCCAAATTTCAACTATTTTAAGATTAAATTGTCCTCAGGGTATCTACCTCTAGCCTGCATTTGAGACTTAGCCAGGATTGGTGGAATGGGCTAGCCATTTGCAGGAGGAGCTTGGGCCAGGCACTGGAGTGCTCACCTTGGGAAGAGCAGATGGTTTTATCACCTTTCTCTTGAGATGTCCTGACACTGGCACTGCAGCTTGGCATGGGACGTGGGTCTTCCTGTGCCTGTGAAAATCCACCAACTCCCAGTCAGGTTACAAGCTGTGTAAAAGCATCTCCATATGTACATAGCAGACCTGTGCTCCTGTGGGGTTTTCTGTTATTAATGGCTGATCTGGCTTCCAGGAACCAGTAACTGCCAACTGAAGGCTTTTTTTGCAGCAGGAACATTTTGAAAACCACAATCCCATGCACACCCTCTGGTGAGTGGTAAATTGCAAGCTCTTGTGGCCCTTTTTCCTACAGTTTGGTGGGGTTTTTTCTCTCCTTCCTCCCTCTACTCCCTTATTTTTGTGAAACTAATAGGTAGTTAATTATATGTCTGACATCCAATTGAGTCAGCCAGTGGCTTCACAGCTCAGCAAGGGATGACAGGCAGATAAACAGCCAGACACACAGACATACACGCCCACACATGTATGCACACACACGCACACTCACACATGACTGCATAAGCCATTTCTCTTAGAAACCTGGATCTACATCAATGATGGAACTACAGTGGTTTTGGCCAGTGGTGGACATTTGTCAAAGACAGTGACCCTTGGCCAGGATAGAGAGATGTCACTTGAGGGAAATGAGGCTGGCCTTTCCGTTTGCGCTAAAAACCCCAACAACCTGAAAACTGTTTCTCAAAGACTATTTGGGTGACATGGCCATGCCACTGGACCCCTGCCTAGGCCACCCCCAGGCCCTGCATGGGCCCCAGCTGCAAGAGTGCTTTTGGCTTGATCTGAGACTGTGTGAACTCCTACTGCTTGTCCATGTTGGGGCCCCAGTCCTGACACTGCCCAGCTGACGTGTTCTTGTGCCTCCTTTAAAAGCCCCAGCAATAGTGCTTTGACACCAGCAGTTATGAGAATAATTTCACTTCTCTCTGTGGGGCACATCTGCACTCAGGTCTGGAACACCACTGGTGACCCCAGAGGAAAGGCAATGCAGAGCATGGTTTAATTTAGGAAGTTATAAATTGAGCACATAGCTACACATTGGGAATAGATGGGTTACTAATGGCAGTAATGGGCACATTCCACATTTTCACTGGCTTCAGCTGGGGTCCTGTGCAAAGTGGATACATAGGCATCAGTGAAAAGGGACCTCTAATCCATGAAAATGCAAGAAGCAGGGGAACTCCACCTTTGCAGTCACCTAAATTTTGGGATGTGACACACAAATAAGGAAAATTGATTTTTATGCCATGCTGATAATCTCATGCATAGGAGAAAAGGATCTGCTCTCTCCAGAAGTTGTGCTGCCAAACAGGCTGCTTGCTGCTATGGCATCTAGTCCTCATGCAAAAGACATCTTGAATCTATTTGGGAAAAGCAAAGCCACACATTCAATAGCCACAGGTCATTCAAGGCACAACGTGACATTTACAAGATTCAGGTTTATTCTGATTGTTGCACTCCTGTAGGACTGATTGCAGGTAATCATCAGGGTTTGGCACACAGGAGAGAGCATGGATAGCGACAGAACCTACAGTTTGTAGGTGCAAGAGAAGGTGACTTGGTCCTCAGCAGCTGCTTGTCTGCCTACCTGTTCTGGGTTTGTGGCTGTGCATAAAGCCCTGCAGACCCCCAAGTTTCTTAGACCAGAGAAATGAAACAGCTGGCAAGAGCAAGCAAGAAAGTGAAGGATGGAAAGCACTTTCAAAGAGTTCTTGATTGGTCTTACAAGCACCATGCAGAAAAGCCCCAGCCAGTTCCACATGCACTGTCTGGAGACCTGTTGTGGTTTACATCCAGGCAGCAACTAAGCCCCACACACCTACTCGCTCCCCTTCCGTGGGATAAGGGAGAGATTTGGAAGGGTAAAAGTGGGGAAACTCATGGATTGAGATAACTACATGTAAAGCAAAAGCCCCACATGCAAGCAAAGCAAACCAAGGCATTCATTCACCACTCCCCAGGGGCAGGCAGGAGTTCAGCCACCCCCAGGAAAACAGGGATCCATCACATGTAATGGTGACTTGGGAAGACAAATGGCATCACTCTGAACATGTCACCCTCTTCCCTCCTTCCTTTATCCCTGGTTTTAAATGCTGAGCATGATGCCATACAGGGTGGTATATCTGTGTGGTCAGTTGGGGTCAGCTCCAGTACCATCTGCCAGAGCAATGACAACTGTCCAAAGGTGTCTGTACTGGGCTCAACCAGGAGGTGATCCCAACAAGGTCTGTTGAGAAACAAGTTCAAACACTTTAGGAATTGCTCTCTGTCAGCCTCTAATTGCTGATTCTAGTAATCACCAGCTGATGAGATCTGAAATTTGGATGAAGGAACAGCTTAAGCAAGTGAGTATTGCAACAACAAAAAAAGAGAATTCACACATGAGCATTATTTTTCACAAGAA
>VZRR01011992.1:96044-138433 GCA_013398015.1 Oreocharis arfaki | reverse complement strand
GGAAAAGCAAAGCCACACATTCAATAGCCACAGGTCATTCAAGGCACAATGTGACATTTACAAGATTCAGGTTTATTCTGATTGTTGCACTCCTGTAGGACTGATTGCAGGTAATCATCAGGGTTTGGCACACAGGAGAGAGCATGGATAGCGACAGAACCTACAGTTTGTAGGTGCAAGAGAAGGTGACTTGGTCCTCAGCAGCTGCTTGTCTGCCTACCTGTTCTGGGTTTGTGGCTGTGCATAAAGCCCTGCAGACCCCCAAGTTTCTTAGACCAGAGAAATGAAACAGCTGGCAAGAGCAAGCAAGAAAGCGAAGGATGGAAAGCACTTTCAAAGAGTTCTTGATTGGTCTTACAAGCACCATGCAGAAAAGCCCCAGCCAGTTCCACATGCACTGTCTGGAGACCTGTTGTGGTTTACATCCAGGCAGCAACTAAGCCCCACACACCTACTCGCTCCCCTTCCGTGGGATAAGGGAGAGATTTGGAAGGGTAAAAGTGGGGAAACTCATGGATTGAGATAACTACATGTAAAGCAAAAGCCCCACATGCAAGCAAAGCAAACCAAGGCATTCATTCACCACTCCCCAGGGGCAGGCAGGAGTTCAGCCACCCCCAGGAAAACAGGGATCCATCACATGTAATGGTGACTTGGGAAGACAAATGGCATCACTCTGAACATGTCACCCTCTTCCCTCCTTCCTTTATCCCTGGTTTTAAATGCTGAGCATGATGCCATACAGTGTGGTATATCTGTGTGGTCAGTTGGGGTCAGCTCCAGTACCATCTGCCAGAGCAATGACAACTGTCCAAAGGTGTCTGTACTGGGCTCAACCAGGAGGTGATCCCAACAAGGTCTGTTGAGAAACAAGTTCAAACACTTTAGGAATTGCTCTCTGTCAGCCTCTAATTGCTGATTCTAGTAATCACCAGCTGATGAGATCTGAAATTTGGATGAAGGAACAGCTTAAGCAAGTGAGTATTGCAACAACAAAAAAAGAGAATTCACACATGAGCATTATTTTTCACAAGAATGAATCTAAGCTCTTACTCTGCCAGTACCATGCAACAGCACTAGTTATTTTCAGAAGTGGGGCTGGAGGTGGTCATACTCTACAGAGGGCTTTGCTCCAACGTAGCAAGGTGCGAAGGATTCAATTTTAGTCTGAGCCAGGACGACCTACAGAGCCAGGTCTTAGTGCCTGGTCTGTGGTTTGCTACTGCTGACTTCATTCATGAGTACACACACAGGGAAGTTGTGCAAGCCTGGTAATGTGTTTGCACATTTAGAAGGCAGTGGTGCAAAACCACACGAGTCACAGCTGAACACACTTGATGGCGGAGACACTGATATATTTCACTATATTTAGATCAGCCTAAATCTTCTGAAAAAGCAAAAACAGCAAACAGGAAGGAGGACAGAGAAAGCATTTTCTTTCATAAGGCTGTTAAAGAGTAATGAAATGAAAAGGGCAAAGAAAATATTAACACTTACATTGCACTCTGGCTGCATTCATGTGTGTCCACTTTATTTAGAACTGGAAATCTCCTAAATTTGGCAAAGTAATGGAAGACTTAACAGGATGCATGTAGTTCCAGCCTGGCCTGTCTCTGCTGGAAGAACTTTTTGAAATAATGTCTCAGGGTCTGGCTCAAGGACATTCTGGGGAAGTAGAGGTTATATCCTTATTGCTTTCTAGGTAAAAAGGGAGTGATTTAAAGCCTGGACTGGAATGGGCTCTTTTATAGAGAAACAGAAATGTCAATCCCAATTTTGAAGTTCACCCCCAAAGGGGATCTGGAAACAAATTTCTGAAAGAAGAAAAGCAGTGTTTTATGGTCATATCCCACCTTCAAGAATGCTGAATACTTCTCTTACCATTAATCAACAGTAAACTGTGAGAGTAAAGAAAGGAGATTTACTCAGCCAAGCAAGCAGAGGCCAGGGATGCAGCACCTCCAGTGTCACTCTCCACTGGGACTACAATGGCATGTGCAGAGGGCTCAGAGCAGGACAGACCTGCAGGGTGTCCCTTACATCCTCTGAGCTGCTCCTCTGATGAACCCCTTTCCCTCCCCACCCTGCCACCCAGCTCCATCCTCCAGAAGCGGAGTCTGCCTCCAAAATCCCTCCAAGAAAGCCCAACAAACAAGGCTGCCATTCCCACATTTCCCTCAAGTTGCCAACTGTGCCTAGGCATAAAGGAAGGAGTGCTTTCTGCTAGATCCTCAGCTGGCTGGGGTTTCATTTAGCACAATCACGACCTGGAACGGCAAACAGCAATTCTCAGACAGATCGTGGGGCCTTCAGCTTCAGAAGCAGTACAAGATATAAGTGTTAATTTGTGGTTAAGGCATACTTATCTGGAACAGCACTGAAGGGTGTCTTGGCCTTTCCTGTAGCACAGCACTGAACTGCCAAAATAAAGAGGCATTAAAAGTTAATAAAAAGGTCTGAAACACGTTCATTAAAATACTTGGAAAACTTCGCAGTTTGGCTTCATACCACAGAATGAGTATGTGAGAACTTGACTGGGCTTGCCTGCCTCCCTAGCAGACTGTCTTGACTTAATACTTATAAAAATATCACCTGGCGCCTGATGCCGTGTTAAAAAGCCCCTACCATGTCAGGTACTGCTGTAATTTGCCCTGGAAATGCATCTGAAGCAAAGGAATGCATGAGCACAACTTCAGAGCTCGAACAAGGAAAATACTGGTTGTTACATAAATCAGTGGATACAGATGGCATTTTACTTATTTTAACCATCAACCTAAAGTTTCAGGGGCTGGTAACTTTGCCACCCCACTCTGGTTCATCCCGCCTCTGGATGGACTGATGTTGCAGCTAGCGCTCCCAGAGCAGGCTCTGTGGATTCCACATTTTCAGGTGTCCTGGCCATATCTGGAACCATTTCAAGGAAAATCTAGCCCTGTATTTGACCTCATCGTTCTATTTACTCACCACACTAATTAGGTCGAGCAGAGGGAAGGCCAACAAGACAGGCAGGATGGACTATTTGCATAGCTGCAAGCGGCTTCTATCTGATGGAGTGGAGTGGATTGAACTATAGGTGGATCGTGGGTCAAGAGGTTGTTTGAGTTTCACATTCACAGATGCCCTCTCCACAGCCAGTGCTTTTGTCAGCCGCTCCACAGCACTCTGCGCTGCTGCTCGGTCATGAACTGAGGGCTGCATTCAAGCTCCCAGGGATCAGGACTGCTGTGGTTCTGTATCCACGCAGCAGCCTGGGGACAAACCCTACAGTGCTTCAGTGAAAGTGCCTACTGTCCATCTCAGCCTACAGCCTGCCTGAAACCCTGAGCCTTGGCAGTAATTTGTCAAGAGATGAAGCCATCTTTGATCTAGTATTTCATTTTAGGGTAAAAAATTAAAAGATATATGAAGCACCAGCTTGGAATTCTTTGCCTAGTCCTTGTTCCTCTTACCCCAGACATTTCTCTGGAATGCCAAGCCTCTGGCTAACATTCCGCGATCACATTTTGGATTCTCCTGCTTCATAGTGTTTATCCTGCTTCCTTCAAAATGCAATGACTACCTTGGGACCAAGACACAGTATTGAATTTTTCCACCTATCGTAGCATCTATGAGTCCAAGGTGTTGGAGTTGGTGGCCTTTGGCCATTGCCCTAGGTGAGCTCTCAGAGTTGTCAGGAATAATAAAAGCAGCCTTATGGTTTTTTTAAGGTAGGGCTTATTTTACCACAGAAGGTAAGTAGTTTGCACTTTTCCTTTTGCCTATGCAAAAGTGTATGATTATGCAGCACTTCTCCAACAGTGGATTGCTGTTCCCAGACATGCTTCCTTTGGGAGCCTGCTGTAGATTTGAGCTGCATGTCTCCCACCCTGCAAAATCCCAAGGCTGGGATCATGGCCTTGTGGAGGCACAGGACAAGTTCAGAACAGGCAGACTGTGAGGTCACTGGGACCCATGTAGCACCATGTGTACCGAAGAGAAAGGATTTTTAGCCTTCCTACCCATGTTCTCTGCCCAAAATGACTTCTGCTTGAAGAGCATCACAGAGCTGAACAGCCAGCACCTTGCTTAGTTTGGGTGACTGAACCCAAAATCTCNACAGTGGAGGAATCACACATTAGCATCCCTGCATGGCAACCAGAGCTCTTGGGACAGTCCCATCTGTAAACACCCCCACAGTCCTCTGGAGCACACAGTATCAGGTATGACCTACAGTGTGGTATCTCAATTCCTGGCAAGAGCAGCACCCATCTTCTCCAGATCCATTCACCTGCCTTTTTCCTTCACAGGAAGATCACTGAAAGACTTCCTGATAGGAAAAGATCACTGCTGAAGGGATGGAAAGGAGCCCACACAGTGGAAGGTATGTACAAGTCTTCCATCTACAACTTCTCTATTATCAGTAAAGAACAAAGAAAGAGCAGATGTATATCTGATATGTTTACATGACAGCTGCAGTATTTACTGATGCTTTTAAGGTCATATTTTACTTCAGTCAAACATCGAAAAAAAATGTAGAAAATATCTTGCAGTTAGTTAGCTAAACATCTTTTCCTGCCTTTCTATTGGGTAAGACAGAGACTCACAATAAACTTTATCTGAGAGACAGTTCAAGGAATTGGCAAGAGAGCCTAAAATCCACTAACTCAAGGTCACTCATCCACTCAAGGAGTCCAGGCTGACTGAGGAATGACCATAAATGATCACATTTGACACTCATTCATTCAGTGGCTTGTGTAAAACATGAGAGTCTGCACACAGCTCTTGTGGGAGGAGCATCGTCTCACACTGACCAGCTACAGAGGCTTCTATGAAGAGGCCCAGACTCCTCTGGACACAGAAACATAATTTTCCACTTAATCCCTGGGAGCTGTAATCAAAGCATGTATAAACACAGGAGTGTGGACACATCTGTCACCTAAGCCCATTGTGACTGAGCTATAAATCCAAGAAGCTGCAGTCTGGAACCACAGCCAGGACACACCTTGGGTACTCCTGCCATCACACCAATCCTGGCAGGGGACATTACCTCTTGCCATCCTAGCAGCTTTCTGGGACCTATGTGGGCACCATCACTGTGGTATCCCAAAATGTCCCAGTAACCAGCAAGACAAGGAATTATACAAATGTAGACAGCTAAAGTGAATGGCCTGTTTTCTTGACGATTCACAGTTCAGATAAAAAATCTTGGGTCTCTTGAATGGAAATTTAATGTTTTATGCACCAAAACACCCTTCCTAGCAAATGTAGTCTCAGCTCTCCACCTGCTTTCTGGAGTGTCAAGAAATCACATGGATGGCCAAGTTGTTCACAGTCGGCTCTGAGGTCTATTGCCCTGGTCAGTGCAAGAGGCAGGGTACTAACTAAATGGTCCAATTCTGATCCAAGAGTTGTCCAATTATGGTGCTACTTGAAGCTTGCATGGAAAAATTAGGAGAAAAAGCAGACAGTTCCCTTTTGTCCTATAGAAAGGAAAGATTGAAGCCATTTTGCACTGTTGCATCCCTGTTATCATTCTAAACTGTCCACTATCTATATATAAAAACTGATGTAATGTGAGCTAGAGCAAAGCCTATTGGGAGGTACTAACACAAAAATAGAAACCTCCTACACTAAATGAAACAAATGCTGTGCATGCACGAAGACCTGTTTGAGAGAGACTGCTTGTAAATATTCTTTGCAGTGTGTGTAGGAGTTGTGTGGAGGCAGCCTGAAGACCTCCAGCAGCAGAAAAACGAGATAAATGGGCATTTATTTGGCTGAGCGTCTGGGGAGAAGGATTTTAATATGTGCTAGAAGAAAGCGGAGGTTGAAATTATTGAGCTGTGTCATGATGGACTTAAATAATAAAGGCCTGAGCTGCCTTGTACAGCTCCCATCTCATGGAGGAAGGTTTCAGAAAGGTGAGAAATAGTCTCTCACCACATCTTTTCTCTCTTCGCTTGGCAGCTTTCTGTGTTTCTTAGCTAAAATCTCATAGAAAGATGTCACAAATTTACTGTGCATAGCAAACTTCCATTACCTGAAAATGCCCTTCCCAGCTGAAAGACTCTGGATTGCAAAAATAATTTCGGTTTGTGAACCATATTGCTGAGCAGTGCCCAGCGTGGGCTGTTCTCAGGAGCGAGGGCACACGCGAGCCGTGCTGCGCGCCCCCGACGCACGTGCGCGATAAGCGGCGCTGGTCGCGCCTTCTTATCAGAGGCTGCTCCGCGCGTCCGCCTACACAGCTCTGCTCTCCGACAGCACTGCCAGCCGCTGCCTCCTCGGGATGAAATTTTTCTGCGCTGCCTCAGGCAATCTCATTCAATTTTCTACTTTTCTGGAGCTTATACTTCCAGCCAGAAAGTCGAAGAGTTACCAAGCAAGAAAAGGAGTAGTGAAAAAGTTATTGACCTTCATTTTTCCAAAATATAGTAAATGTGAGCAATTTTTAATTTTTTATGGAAAGGTGGTTTCTTCTTTTTCCTTCCCACCAATACCAGACCCTGTGGTTTCCAATACCTTCTCAGAGCCAGAAAACATGTGCTTTTCTCTATCTTTTTTTAAAGATGAAAGTAATTTCTCAAGAATCCAATTAAACAATTTTCTTTTTAAAAATCACACAAAACCCAACACTTAAGAAAAAACATTTCAAAGTAAAAGCTGCATATTTCATAAGTGTTAGCTAACCAAAAATAGAACTATTAAGGAGAAATTTCAGACATCTCTATATCTTTCTCACAAAACTATAGACAAATAGAAGACCTATCCATATTAGAATAAGGATTGAGTATAAGCTATTTAAATCTATTACGTGAGTTTATTTTGTTAATTGTAGAAGCTTCATAGCTCCAGAAGATCTGAAAGTTCATGAACATTATATATGAGCTCATCTCACTGAGACAAATGTCTGGTTACATTTCATCTTTGTTTGGGCACAGCAGAGAGGGGGCAGGGTGCTCACGGAAGAGGGCTGGCAGCTGGACCAGAGCAATGGGAATATTCCCATTTATGTGGAAGGAATTGGGAAAACTGATGTCAGCTCTGGAAAAAAAATCTCTACTTAGAGCATGCTACAAATTGTCCACTTACAGCTGCAGCCAGTTATGCTGACACAATTAAATTGCCAAGTATGGGTGCAGCCTTAGAAGTCTCCTTATATAAAACAATGGAGCATCTTTTAGTTGCTGGTGTAATCACATGCCACAAGAATCTTGAACTTGACAAGCTCACTTGAAAGCTAGGTCTTACTAATACCTGCAATACAGTCATGCAGGATTTCCCCTACAACAACAGCTCCTCCTACCCTGGTCTTTGGACACTGATTTCCATCACTCTTCTGGATGTGATGGGTCATGGGCTGTCCTGGTGTCACAAATGACATTGCAAAGGAAGCACAGGAATGTCCTCCCGGGCATCATTGTACATGTCCATAATTTAACTTCAACAGTAACTTCCCTGTGGTCTCTCCAGAAGGGGAAGTGTGATCATCTTTGAAATTATAACGTCCTATAATGTAGACATGTAAAATCAGTGCATCTGCATTTGAATCTAGACACCTAGGCATTCCAGCCAGGATGGATGGTGCTTTGAACAACCTATCTAATAAAAGATGACCCTGCCTATGGCAGAGGAGTTTGAATAGATGATCTTTAGAGGCTCCTCTCAACCTAAACCGTTAAATGATTCTATGATGCTATGATTCCACGATCTTTTCTCCACTCCTGAACTCATTTTAGATACCTATACATATAAATACATGTGCATGCACACGTATGTGCACAAAGATATGTGTATTCACAGACCAGAATGAGACTTCAGAAGCACCGGTATGAGCATATGCCAGTATTGTATGAAAAAACACACAGCATATTCTTTTTCTTATTTCTTCAAGGCAGTGTTACTGCTGGTCTGGCATCTCAGCATCTACTGGGCCATTCTCAGCCTTGCATATGAACACACACATGTGGGCATATGTACCCAGGAAACAGCACTGGCTGAAGACTGGATAGGATTTATACATCAGTCAGGAACTGAACCGCTTCCTCCCTGCTGTTGTGAAACTCCTTGGAACTTGGGTGTTTCAGTAAGGAAGGAATATTTCTCAAATTTATGCAAGGACAAATAAAATCTTTGATTGATTGACTGATTGATTGATTGATTGATTGATTGAAATTTCACCCAGTCTGAAATAATATCAACTCACAAAGAGCTGGAAGAAGTATGGCAGGTTGGTACCTCTGTCCTGAGCCCCACTGTAAGTTATCATAGATAAATATGTAATACAAACATAAATGAATCAAGCACTATTAAAAACATGTTAGGCTGCTTACCCCACACTGTTAGAAAGCAAGCCTATGGGGCACCACATCTGCTAATCTGGTGTCTGGAGTCAGCTGTGGGCAGCTGTCTTTTACCTTTGGTCTTACCTCTGTCCAGACTATGAAATGCCCAGACCCCTTCCTGGGCAGCCATCATATTTCCCTTCACCTCATTGTGCCAGCTGAAACAAAACTGACACTCAACTCTCCTCTCATAACATAGGCTTTTCCATCCCCTGCTCATTTGTGATGCTCTTCTCTGCACCTTCAAAAAATTCCTTGGGAATGCAGGCAAACACTGCATTCATTTCCAGCTGACATTCAAAGGAGCCCTGAACCAGGGCATTAAACCTGCCCTTGCATTGCTGGTCAGCCGTACATGTTATACAAACTAGAACAATGCTTCCTGTGTACCAGTGGCTCACAGCCATGCTGTGACTGACTAACGCAGCATGATGCAGCTCATGCACCAGCTCCAGTGAGACACACTCCCATCCAGCCAGTCATCTCCTTCCCCTGGTAAATGGCTGTATTCATAGCAAATGGTGCCCAAGAACTGAACATCTCCATCCTTACAGCAGCCAGCACAGAGCCCATAGCTACTGCTCCACTATTACATTTCACCTCATTTCTGTTACCAGCCTTGTGTCATCAGCTTATGTTACTGCCTCCTTTTCACTTCTGGTGACACAGTTGGGAATAAAGCATTAAAAAAGGTCCATTCCAAGTCCAGCCCTAGAGGTATACCACCAGTATTTGTTTCTGGCATGTTTGTTCTCATCAATCATAACCCACCATTATCTTCCTGCTTATCAGTGCTTTCCTTATATTAAAATTCATGTTTCTCCAACATAAAAAAGAAATTATTTGGTTTATTTCAACATCTTAGTGCAGATTGCATTTGCCTTGCCTGAAAAGGTCAGCTATCTTATTAAAAAAGGCATGAGGTTAATTTGGCATGATCTACTTTGAACAAATTCATGTTGCATTTCATCTCATTTTCAATTATCGCCTGTCTCTTTCCTTCAGCAGAGTCTTTATATCCAGCTGGTTCACGGATCTAATGCATGAGCAGGAGGGGAAAAAAGAGAAAAATTTGGTGCCCAATTTCTCTCTGTTTCCCCACTCTGCTCTATATCTGTGACTTTGAAGTTGCTGAAGTCCATGCAGGCAGACTAAAACAGAAGGAACAAAACAAGGAGTAAAGTCATGAGCTCACCCATGAAGCTCTCCCATGGAGCATGGACTGTGCATCCTTCCTGACAGAACCTTTTGCCTCATGAAACTCAGAGCCCAAGAGGCTTAGTCAAGTATCTTTGATAGAGATGAAACATTAGCAATTATTAAAAGACAATTAAAAGGATTATCTTTCTTCATACTCCAGAAACTCTACTCTAGCTGGGCTAGAAGGACATGAATTCCTTGGTTGAAGAGCTCTTGATCAGGTGCACACCATAAATTTAACAACATCCTCCGTACGGTTTGGCCACCATGCAGAACAGATACCACTGCAGATGAAGAATTGCTCTTCTGCACCAGGGCCACAGCTGCATCTTCAACCTCCACAGTGCCTCTCCATTGCAGAGACACACCACTTCTGGGGAACGTCAGGATATGTGGATACAGTTTGCTTTTCACACACTGCATTTAGAAGTAGATACCATGGCAAAGCTCTTGTGTACACTCCTTGCCAAGCAAGAGCGAGCCTGGATGGAATAGATGCTGGGTTTGGTAAGGATGGAGGCTCTGTATCAACTTATTAAAAGGATGGTGTCTATCGATTTGGGCATGTAGGTAGGCAAGCTGCAGACACAGAGCAAGGTTTAAGGCTCTGCAGCTCGCTGGGAGTGGCTTTGTGAGAATGCACCTGGCAGGTGCACCACAGTGTGGCCAGCACTGCAGAGTGGCACAGCACCTGTGCAGCCCGGGGAGGCCCTCCTCGCCCTGCCCCCATACACACAGGCATTTGTCACAGCAGCAGCACAGGAAACTGCCAAGATGGCAGGTGCCAGTGGTTAGCACACCATCAATTTCCACCATCTGGAGAAGCCTGAGGTTGGGTGCTTCAGGAAGGGGTGCAGCCCAGACAGGCAAAGCCTGTATGTCCCTCCAGCTGGGTAGCAGTATGGGAGACAGCGACTGCCATCACTTATGCTCCCAACTGACCCAAAAATGAAGAGGTGGGCCCAGCCCAACAGGTAAACTTTCCCAGAAGACTGGAAAAGGAGAGTAAGGGAGAAGACAATGACAGTCCTGCCAAGCATGTCTCAGCCCAGGTTTCTCTGTGCGTGCAGCCACTCGAGGAAGCACTGCCTGTGCAAAGCTTTGTGTGCAGTTGGCCAAGAACTGAGCACTGCCTCAGGCCCCTGCCCCTCACTGTGGTGCCATCCTCTCTGCCCACTTGTACATACCCAGCTCTTCCACCAGCCCCTGGCACAGCAATTGAGAGAAACAGTGATGGGCCTCCTTCCAGACACCTCCTAGCTGCTGCTGGGGCAAGGTCCACCTCAGGAATCAGACCCCCAGGAGCAGTGCAGTGGCATCCCTTCACCCCACATGTTGTACATTTCTTAGTCTCAAGCTATGTCTGTGTTCTGCAGATCGCAATGCCCAGGAAGGCATCCTCAGGGGCCTACAGCAGAACACAGCATGCCTGGGAAGAGCAGTTTAAGACTGATCAGTCCTTCAATACCATTCCATGTGTATTTATAGAGCTGCTGTTTCCTAAACTGACAGGACTTTCTATGAGTGCAAACCCTTCTAACATTCAGTGAACATCAACAATAACAGAAACAAATGACAGATAATTCGTGTATAATTGGTATGTTGAATGGAACATAATTTATGAGGTTAAAAAAAAAGAAAAAAAGTGCAGTGGTAGAAACAAAAATGGCATGAAGCTGAGGCAGTGGAGGTTTAGGTTAGATACCAGGAAAAAGTTCTTTACCCAGAGGGTAGCTGGAAGAGCTCTTCAGGGAAGTGGTCACAGCACCAAGCCTGAAAACGTTCAAGAAGCATTTGGACAACACTCCCAGGCACATGGTGTGATTCTTGGGGTGTCCTGTGCAGGGCCAGTAGCTGGACTCAATGATCCTTGTGGGTGCCTTCCAACTCAGCAGATTCTATGACTCTATGATTCTAAATAAAAAAACAATTCTCACTTCATCTCATTATGAGCTTGAATTTTACAGCTATCACAAAATAGAGTACAACCTTTTAGCACTTTTGATACTGTATAATCTACAAAACCCTTCATTTAGAAAGAAAACTTAAAACATGTCGAGAAGAGAGCATTTTCCTTCCTGCTGTGAAGTTAATGTACTAGCTCCCTCATGGCCAAGTGGTAGAGAAATATAAAAGTGATTTTGCCCAAATACTGATTTCTCTGTTGCACTTTGTTAAGTAGAGCTGATACATCATTCCTGGTGCTCTCTTTGGATTATGTCAAACAATAATGAAGCAGAAAACGCAGACTTCAAATAAGGCAGGACAATAATACTATAATAAAAGAATTGTCTCTAAGTTTAACAACATTTATTGTTAAACAACTGCACTGAAATCCACCTCAGCTTACCAGGTTTTAAATGAAACAACGAACAAACAGTCCCAAAACTGTTGACATTTTGACTACGACTTTTAAAATACATTCATCTTTATAAAGGTTAATCTAAAATATCTTGAGAGCTCTCTCACTTTCTTTCAATTTATTTGAGTCCCTCAGCAACCAGGACATAGTCGCTCCATAAAAACCATGCCTCTTAAGTGCTAGATTTGAAGAGGATCTTGCCTCAAAAGACACTGCATATGGTGGCAAGGGACAGCTCTTGTTTTTCTCCACATTTTCACAGCTTGGCATTTCAGAGAAAAAGAGCTCGTTAAACAGCTAGTTAATATGCTGGGAATGACCTTGCAAAGAGAAAACAGCATGAGAATAAAGTTCTTGTGAAACTCATACTTATGTATGCCAGCTTGGATAGACTGAAAAAGGATGGAAAATGGTTTAGAGTCTCCAAAGTTCCAAGGCACCTGCCTCTGACTTCGCCCAAGTAAGCTGCCAAGCTGCCTTCCCCTACAAAAAAGAGTTTTATGGCCAGATCTTACATATCTCTGTGCTTTGCAAGAAGGCTGGTGCCCCATGACAGCCACCCTGGAGGCTAGGCTCCAACTATGGCCTTCATTCCAGTTGAGGATCCCCAGCCCATTCTGACCACAGCATTGGAGTTTCCCCCAGTACCGAGTTTGGTGGCAAGGAACATACCATGCTTTAATTTAAAAAGACTGAAAAACGGAGTCCAGCACATGAAGAAAAAGTCTTTGGAGAAGATACGTCTGTGGTCTGAGACCAATCAGATCCCTCTGTCTTGCTAACACTGTTCAACTGGAGAACATGTCCTCACCATAATAGATCCTCTCCCTGAGGACTTAATATAGACGAAAACTTCAGGGACCAGATTCTCAGACAGTATAAATCGGCATAATTTCATTAACTGAACCAGCTAGACTCTAATCTCTGGTTGCTGCAAGCTGCATTTGGGATACTTCTTTTCCTATACTTTTTTGGATGACTATCATCCTTCTGTCTGACCATCATTATATTATGGTAACCACAGAACAGTGTTTTTACCCCTAGACATGATCTGACCACAAAACAAAGAGTTGTCAGAAGCCTCAGGAAATCAGAGCTGGCCCATCATCTACTCTGCAGAAGGATTAGCTGTAGTTGCACCGTAGACTTGTTCTGTATCTTCAGATACCACAGCCTATGGCTATTCCCAGGAGTTTTGGTTTTAATGACTGGGCAATTTCATCCATTGCAAGACAAAAAGCAGAGGGAATCTGAACCCTTACAGGTGCAGAGCAGATTTAGAAGCAGCTGCTCGCCAAGATCCCACCAGGATATTGGAGTGAGATTGGGCTGGGAAATAGCAAGGAGCTCAAACTGCACGTTGGGATCCACCAGAAGCACTTTTTCATGTTTGCATAGGCAAGCGTAGCAAACTGGCTCTGGCTGCTGCTGTCAGTGATATTCTGAAAGCTTGGAAGAAATGGAAGATAGTCTGAGTGGTTGGGCCAAGGGTTTATTTGGGTTCAACTGATGTGCATGGACTAAGGACTCAGTAGTACTCCAAAGCTGTGGGATTTTAATGATCATTCTGCTTTCTTCTGCATGCTGTAAGTTGATTGTTACTCCAGCTATCACACAACTGGGTCTTAGCTCGCTCCAGACCAGTTTTTTTATATGTGGCACTAAGTTCCTGATGGATTCATTCAATGATTTATCAAGTACAAAACTTGCCACAAGTAAAAGACTGAGATCTGTGAAAGATCATTTCTTCAACTAAATCCCTTGAAACTGAATTACTGAATGCAAAAAGTCCTCCAGGGACAGTGCTTCTGTGCAGCAGAAAATAGCTGCCATTTTTCATTTGTACTACCAACATTTTACCTTATGCTCAGCTGTAGTTTGCACACCTAAACCAATATCAAGACACCAGATCAAGTGTCCTGACTTTGCTGTAACACCCCCACAACTGAAAAATAGAATCCTGTATGATGACTGCATTGAAGAGACAGACAAAAAAGAGAAGTCCTTCTTGCCAATAGAACCACTACCATATGAATATTAATTTAAGTTCAGCAAATCACCCTCCAGTAATTACCAGCTTAATCTAATCTTGCTTGCATTTTAACACTCAATTAAAAAGACATACACCACAATAAGCACAAAAAATCAACCAACCTGCAGCAGCACCAAACACATAAACACATCCACAAACCTGCATGGGGAACAACACCTGACAGAAGTTCTCAAAAAAATGATGTTATCTGTCATTTCTGTTGGAGCCCCCCTGTAACTTAAATCTGAATACAGCATGCATGGACTTTCTCCAACACATACAAGGGCACAAGTCATAACCAAAAAATATCAGTCAAATTTTTCTGAAGCATCCACAGGGAGATGGTATAATGTGCTTTTTACGGCTCTAAAGGCTTGGTAGAGGTATTTCTATCTCTACCAAGTGGAAGTGCTATCCTTCAGGATTTCTTCAGCCCACAACTGGACACAATTAATAAAGTACTGAGGCTTGCTGAGGTCCAGGATCTGGGCATTTGTAAAAGCATGCCCATGCTTGTGTGTGAAAGGGGAAGGCAAATTAAGCCATAAAGCAATACAACGTGTCAAGACATCAATTATTTTTTCCAGCAATTACACAAAGTCTACACCTTTAATTCAATTAATTTATAATAGCTCTAGACTTCTGACCCATGTCAGGAAAGACAGTCATCAGCTTCCCAATGGGGCAATGTCAGACGGGGGGTTTCTGTTCTCCATGGGGTCAGTCATAAGCTGAAGATCTCAGCTGAACCTCCAACCACCATGTGTTACTTGGAAAGCAGCATCCTCCTCGTGTGGTGGTGTAGAAACACAACAAGAATTACCACAGCAGTTCATAAAAAAGACCAGGACACAACTAGAGGGCCAGGCTCCTGCTCCTATAAGGGAGGGTGATGCAGTGGTCCCATGCACTGAGCTGGGATTACAAGGCACAACCTGAGATCCTGACCCTCTCCTCTTTGCACTTCTTTGCCTTCTTGAAGTTCACAATCTTCTCCTGAAGGAGATACTTGGCTGAGCTGAGCACTACTTTTCCCAAAACGAAGCCAAAGGAGAAGGCAGAGGTGATGGCACCCCATTACATGATAATTTAGTGACTGGTGAGCACTTGCCCACAAAGTGGAAGGCCACCTCTCAGTTCCCCCTCCTTGGCATGATCATAATCCAGGCTTTCCTCTGCCCATTTATATATACCCTCAGGCTTTTTTCTCTCTTCCTGCTCCAGATCTGCCTTCCTGTCTGGGCCCAGCTCTGCTTTTGCCAGCCCCCATCCTGGTGGTTAGAGAATACAAATTGTAATGAAAACCGTGGGTCTGAATGCCTTCAGGATGGAAGGAGTATTGGATCCAGGTGCTTCCCAAGACTAGCCAAGCATGTCAGCCATTATGCTTGACTGGCAAGTGGAAGTGACACCAATAAGGGCCACATCCTAATGATGGCAGCTACAGTGCTTTGTGATGATCTCAGAGATGTGCACAGAGGCAAAACCAGGCTGTAAAATGGCGGATTTCAAGTTTATTCACGCTAGAAGTCCAGTTGAGGGAGTCTACATGTGCCTACTTCCTCAGTACATTCCCTTAATTTCCTGCATGCCGAGGGAATACAGGTACTTTACAGAATCACAGAATATTCTCAGTCAGAAAGGTCCCACACGGATCATCAAGTCCAACCCTTAAGTGAATGGCCCATATGGAGATCAAATCCACAGCCTTGGCATTATTAGCACCAGGAGCTAATAGAGTTAGGCTGTGCTGAGGAGAATGCCTTTTGGATTACTTTCTAGACGTAAGGCACCTATATTTCACCAAAATCCAATTTTAAGCACTCTGGCTTTCACTGAAATTTGCTACTAAAACAGATATCCAAGAGTTTCATGTCATAATAGCAACATGTAGTCTTGGTTTATTGGGACAGGAATTAGAAATGGCATTAAGTGTAATTTTAAATGAACCCAAACTAAATATGAGAAGACAAATATTGTCATTCTGCCAGGGTGTTTCAAATCATGAGTTATACTCCTGGTTTTAAGCACTGGAGCTTAGGCGTTAAAGACAGAGGTATGTACTGCCTCAGGAGAGTTCAGCAAATCCCTTTTCCTAAAAGATGGTTCATGTAACAACCTAACTTAGCCTCGGTGTAATTCTGCTGCTCTCAATCCCAAGAGTTCATTTTGTTTGCTGTGTGTTTCCAAGCTGGGAAAAGAAACAACATGAAAAATGCCTTTCTGTGTCACAGAACCTCTCATGCTAAGGCCCAGGCACACACAAGATGTGTGACATATTTGGTGTACTGTGGACCAGGGAACTGTATCTTTTAAGAGATCTCACAAGATTAAGCCTCAAAACACTCTGCGTGACCTTGGGAAAAGCACTTCATTTTTCTCTGGCTAGGTCTATTGTATAAATTAAACCCTGCCAGGGGGATGTTCCAGGGCATTGGAATTCAATCCTGTATAAACTGTTGACATAATCCTTGGCATCAGTTTCACTGAAGCCAACTGGCAGTGTCCCAGACAATTCCCCACACAGCTCAAGAGTCAGCACAACCCAAGGCCATCCCCAGCAGCCATGAAGAAGGCAGCCCCTCCACTTTGTAGGGAAACTCATGGAACACAGCCTGCCCTGTGCCAGTCTCTGTGCTCAACAGTGCAAACAACAGGCATGTTTTGTTGATGAGCACAAACACATCTGATCCACCTAAAATGGGGATAATGTACCATTTTCTTTATAAAGACCTGTGTGATTTAAGCATGCAACTACCGTTACAGTTATTGCACACATATAGCTGGACTCCCCATGAAAGCACTTGTAAATGAACTGTCTTTCCCCTCTCTGAGTACCAGGGAACAGCTGCCAGAAAATACATCCTATAGGAAATTCATGCTCACACCTACAGGTAATAGCTGCCAGAAAAAAACAAGGCAGTAGCACGGTGGCCTATGGGGCAAGGTTTCTAATTTCCTGCTTCGTAGGTGCAGGAGGAAAGATGCTTATGCATTGCTCTCCTCCCTGTGAGAGAGCAGGGTGGCCTTGTCCATCTATCTCCACAGGTCCTTTGCTTTAGCTGATGCTCTCTTTCCCACCTGGCAATCTTGCCATGGCCATAGGAGCCATGTGGGCTTGTGTGTTGGGTGCGCTTTCAGCTTTGTGCCAACCATCCTCTCTTCCAAAAAAGAGCTCAGTTGAAGAGCAGTTGGTGATGCTGCAGATCTGCTTTAAAGGCCAGTAAGCAATAACCTGCAATTAATGCAGAAGAATGGAAAGGAAGTACAAGCAGAGAGAAAGCCTCCACCTCCCTCTAGAGCCACTGCTTCCCTTCATCCTTGCCAAGTATTCTGGAGCTCTTCACCCTGTTTAAGCCTGTCACTTGAAAACATTTTACTTACAGATCCTACCAGATGCACAAACAATTGGTATCTCCTCCGAGTGCTTTGGACTTCGGTGGTTCAGGAGCTGGGTTCAAAATACAAGTCATATTTCTTCCACCATATTCCAGCCCTCAGTGAAAGGCAGTCACTTATGGAATGGGACGCTGGAGCTTTGTAACAACTCCTACTGGCATTAATTACCAGCCTCCACAGTCAAGGGCTACCTTTTTGGCCAAATGGACACACAAATGATTGCCAACACTAAGCCTCTTCTGTTTGCTCATCCTGAAGCAGCAGGCTCTGTCACTTTCCCACACTGTCCTGCCAAACAGAATTGAACTGGCTACTCCTGATTTAAATTCATGCAACTTTGTATGTAAGTAGTCTTTCTAATCAAAAAACACATACATATATTTGATCAGTAATATAGGATAATATGGTGTGCAATACGATACCAATACTTTCAAACAATCCTATTTTGGAAATGTGCCATTCTGAGACTTTCGTTCCCAGCAGCATACACACAATTTCCTTCAGAGCTGTCAGCCTTCACCTCTATACACACTCTGTATGCAGGTGCATTGTAGTCCACAGCTTGGAACTGTTTTGTATTAAATACTTTCTGTGTAAAAAACAACAAAAATCAAACTGGTGATAATTACTATGGCAGTTCTTTCACTAAGGTTATGGAAGAAACCAATCTTTGACAAAGGAAGGCACTCAGCTATGTCTTGAGCCAGTAAACAGTTGTCTAAGTGTTCGCTAACCCATTTTACAGAGGGATCATGTTTGCAAGAGACTTTCACCTAAAATCATGCCCTCTGCGTAGATGATCCTGTAGCCTTCATCATCTGCTGCTCTCTCATCTCAGTTCTGAATGAAGGAATAAAAATATTCTTGTACACTTTGAAGGAACAACTTCCAAAGAAATCTTACAGCTGCCTAGAAGACAGAATGGTTCAGCCAGTGGAGAATTGATGGACTGGCTGTAATAGAACTTACTCCGTCACCACACCTCTCTCTCTTCTGATGGCAATATAGAAGTAAATAATGATCCTACAAAAGCCAAGTTTGGCACTAGCTTTGTATAAAAAATGAGGATGCTTCATTGCTCTCAGAATTTTTAAAATTAGATGGATTATTACCTACTAGGCTGTATTTTTTAAGTGCTCTTTTGGCCAAGTGCCCCTGTAGACTGTAATGAATTGTCCAAAACCCTCTTCTCACTATTCCCAAAGCAGAAAATTTCTACAGTATTTGCAAACAACTGCACTTTTCAGAAAGGCAGAAATACTCTCAAATTTAGCTACATGTTTGGCAACCTCTGTTCACAGCACTCCAGCCATTGCTTCTCCCACCTCACAAAAAGAATTGCTTTTGACTGACAAAGCTTGAATTTTGACTCAGCCAAACCACAGCACAGGTACATAAAATCTGTGGCCAGTTGGCACTAGCTCAGTCCTGGAGTTGATGGTACCTGCCCTTCAGATTTTCCAAAGGAGAGTAACCCTTGCGTCACACTGTTCAATGCCTCTTTTGTTCTGGTTTTAATCCTGTGTCCAGCCATGGGTTTATGTGACTCCTGAATTGCTGTCAGCAGGAAAGATGCCACTCGGTGCCATTTACAAGAGATTCAGCACCTGCAGGCTCAAGCTATGAGTCAAAACCCACAACTATGGGAAAGTAAGTTATGCACAGAGCAGGAAAAGCAAGTATGTCGGAGTAATGCCTATTATTCAGAGAAAAGCCAGCGACATGAAGGCAACTGTATTGTTACAAGGATACATGGTAAGAGAGCGAGAATGTAGGTATATAGGCTGAAACCAACTCCATTCTCTCTCTTTTTTTTTTTTAAATTATGTGAAACAAAAACGTATGTGATTTATTATAGAAAAGGAGACACTTGGTCCAAGACATACTATTTTCATGAGGCAAGAAGATTAAATGATATCATTTGTTTTCAGTGGACCAGCTGTGGAAGACGACGGTCCGGCGTAGCTGAATCGGCCCCAGCTGGGCGCTCAGGCGCTCCCGCCTGTGTACTGAGGCGCAGCCATTTCCGGCTTCTTCCCAGGGCTCAGCTCCCGGGATCCCGCCCGGCGCGCCGCGGAGCTCCGTGAGGCGGAGCGAGCAGCCCGCGTTGAGGCGCCATGGCCGCCCCGGCCCCGGCGGCGGCGCAACGCCGCCATCTCGCGGCTGCGAGCGCGGCGAAATGGCCCCCGCGGCGGGGAGCGGCTCTGTGAGGGGGCTGCGGGCCAGGGACAGCGAGGGCTCCGCAGGGAGCGGGAGTGGAGGGGCTGGGAACAACCGAGGGATAAAACCCACGAGGTAAGGGGCGCCGAAGTGCCTCATGAGTAAGGGCCGGACTGCGGGCCTCCTGCATCTCTCCATGAGGAGCGCGCCTCTCACCTGAGGCGAGCAGGGCAGATTTTTAATTTTTTTACATAGAAATTGACATCTTCCCGGAAAATTTAGTAAGGGGGAAAAAAAAAGGTGGGGGCGGGAGAGGAAATTTCACAACCAAAAAGGCAGCTCTATATATGATGGGAAGAAAGAAGGACTTTCTTGCTCTCTCCTGGCTCTGTAACAGCCAGATGCACTCTGGTGTTATTTCACATAATCACACAGTCAATTAGACTGGAAAAGGCCTGTGAGATCATTGAGACCAACTTGACTGAATACCACCACGTCAACTACACCATGGCACTGAGTACCACGTCCAGTCTTTCCTTAAACACCTCCAGGGATAGTGACCCCACCACCTCCCTGGGCAGCCCATTTCAGTGCCTCATCACCCTTTCCATGTAGAAATTCCTCCTAATGTCCAACCTGAACCTCCCCTGGTACAGCTTGAGGTGATGTCCTCTTGTCATGTCGCTGGCTGCCTGGGAGAAGAGACCAATCCGCACCTGGCTACAACCTCCTTTCAAGGACTTGTAGAGCACCGTAAGCTCCCTCCTGAGCCTCCTCAGAGCTTGCAGATACCATGTAGAGAGAGAGAGCTGCTCCACCCCATTTCCCTGCCAAACTTCATTGCTTTGAAATTTCTCATACAATTTGCCTGCCTTTGGCTGAATTTCAGCTTGAAATTTTCTGAAAAATAGTTGTGCCAGGACCAGAAACGCTTAGGGGTGCAACGTGTTTTCTTGTCCATGTTAAAATCACGTACAGTCATTTTGTACCATCAAACTCCACAAATTTGTGCAAACGAGTAAGTCCCTACTTTGAGGCATGAATTTGGTAAGGAGCCAAAGGAATGTAACTTTAGCCCAAACTATTAAAATGTTAAAAGATGTAGAAAATGTTCTTTTCAGTAGGAAATTTTTAGATTTTGGCAGCTGAAATCCTTGGAGATGTATTAAATTCCAGCATAGGACCACCATGTATAAAGGTGACTTTTCCTTCCAGTGCTGCCTTTGGGTGCTGCAGACTGCAGCTATATGATTCAGTGCCTTTAACCCCTCCATTTGGTGGTTTGTGTGCTTAACTGCCTGTAGTGATGGTTCACAGAGAGTGGCAGCTCAGTGCCATCAGCTCAGGGACTGTTACACCCTCTGCTCAAGCAGAGGTGGGTGTCATACCATAAATGTTTCAGCTGCACACCCGTGACCCACACAGGTGTGGATATGAGGCCATGTGGTGGATTTGTTTTCCAATTTGGTCTCTAAGAGCCTGGGCAGTTAAACATTCACAGAAGTTAACGTTAAGGTCACAAAGCCACATAATCCGCTCCAAAACACAGAGGCTGCCTGTGCAACCATCATTCCAGCCCTTGTGCGTGAGCATCACAGGGCATGTGAACCTCAGACTTCTGCCTTTCGCTGGATGGGGTTCAGCCTATGGTGCCCTCTATATATCATGGTGATGGAAGCCCTGGGCATGTAAAGATCAGTGCCGTAGCAAGTCCATGTGAAATTGGAGAGGGACTCATGCAGCTTAGTATTGTTCAGTGTCTGAGCATGAGGAGCTCAGGTGCAGCCAGACCGCAGTCCTGCCCTCCCATAGCTCACTATGCCACGCTTCCTCTTGTTCTTCATGGGCATGAGCAGGACAAGTAGTTCTGTGGTCTCTGAGAGGTCAGATGTTTCGGAACCTAAGGTGGACATTAAGAATCCAGTATTTCTGCCGTTTAAAAAGTGCATCTCCAAAATTAGAGAGCTCACTACTAATTCATACAAACATGCCTTTTCAGTTTGCAGTGAGCTCTGCTACTGAGACCTCCGTGACTTGGAGGAGGACAAGGACATTCAGCTTCCATCGGGGAAACCAGCTTTCACCCACCACACGCACACAGCAGTACAGTCTTAGAAACGCGGGCCATTGCATCCCGCTTCTCTCCCACTGAGGAGTAAGTCGGGCAGCAGCGGGGATTTCCCTGTCCCGAAGCCGCCGCAGCTCCTTCCTGCGCGGTCCGAGCCCACCCCCTGCTGGGGGCTCGGCTCCGGCTGCCAGCGCGGCCGCATTCCTGCACTCCAGCCCCGCCCTCCGCAGGCTCATGGCGTTTGTATCCGCATCACACAATTTCCGTCTGGCTGCACAGCAGGCAGTTCTCTGGAGCTCACAAATACCCGGTTTGTAGTTGACAGCAAGCTGCTTTCCTACACACAGCCATGTTCTGCTGTCTCCAGCAAAAACTGGGGAGAGACTCAAGCCATTAATTTTGAGGACTTGTGCAAAACTTTCTATAAAAAGAATCCTTCCCTTCTATATTTTGTTATAGACAGATAATAATGAATTTGGCTTGTTTGCTTGGGTTTTTTTAATATATATTTTTGCTGTAGTTTTGGAGTTCACTCAAGGTGTATGAATATCAGACATCATTGCTATAGCTCCCTTAGGGAAGCGGGTTATCTGGAGGGCCAGGGAAATCCCAGCCTCTGGTTGCCCTCGTTTCTTTCAGTGAGGAGGGAATGCTGAGGCGATGAAAATTACCAGCTCTTTGTCACTGGAAATCTTACACATTTGGGAAGTGACTAAACTGTGGTTCTGGGGAGACTGCCTTTTATAGATAAACAAGAAGAAAAGAATGTTCATTTTGTGTGAAGTCAGAGACTAAAAATCTGAAAATGGTAGCAGAGCTCTGGAAAAGTGAGTTGTCTGTAAGGGCCAACAGGGTGGAGAGAAGGTGCAGCAGATATTCAATAGCACAAGAAATTTCTCTGGGAGTATCTGGTGGGAAGACCATTTCCACTGTAGCCTGAGATTACCTAGACTACAAGGGTTCCACAAGAAACTGCTGCTCCAGGAGGTCCCACAGATCAGCTGTCTAAGCAGAATGAGTCTTTCTGCTTTACTTCTGTTTGCATTGATTTTTCAGCAGTGCTCATGTTTCTGCCAAGGCTCACAGGAAGGAAGGCCTGCAGGGCTTTAACCATCAGTTGGAACTGATTTTGTGCTGACTCTTGGACCCACAGGATATAATTTCTGGTCAGCTGTAGCCTTTCCTGCGTGCTGACACATTAAGTGGTGGCTCTCTGCATTTCTGAGAACTGTAGGTTATAATTTCTAGTAAAATAAACCTTTTCTTTCCTCTTCTCTACTATTTTACTGTTTTACCAAATGAATCAAATAATGATTGGAGCTCCAGTGTCAAACACTGCTGTACCTTGCCTAGAAGCCTGAACTGGCAGCAGTGAGGAACTTCTACCTGCAGGACACACCTCACCTTGTACTTCTGTTCTCACCTTTGGCTTGTCCAAATGTAGTACCCTTGGGGCAGGAGCTGACTTCTGCCTTGTGTTTGTTCCACATCCAAATGATCCTGCTCCTTAAACAACAGGGCTTCTGATCCTTTAACACATTTTCATAATCCCATGGGAACCTTCAAGTCCTACTGGGGTAAGAGGTGCCACATTGCCAAACAGCATGCAGGCTATGTGATGGCTAATTTATTGGCACAAAGTTACAGGGTGACCCAGGCTGATCTGAGCCATAGCCTGCTACTGCATATCCATCCAGGAGGTATGGGGTGTTCTTTCCAAATTTTTTTACCTCCTGGTTTAGCAGGGCTCAGGTTTTTTGATAAAGTTACAAAGTCAGTTGACAGGCTAAACCAAAATAAGATCGAAGCAGACAGAAATTATAACTGGAAATAAATGTTGGCAGCTCTGAAATAAATACCAATTTTGACCTCGTTTTTGTAAATAAAAGCAAGACATTGAATTCTACCTCGCTTCCCAGCAGGGCAGCTAGCAAGAACCAGAACAGCACATAACTGACTAGTCATGCACATGCATAGGTAGGAGTCAGATACTAAGCAATGTTCATAGCCCAGTGGGATGGAAGGAAGCAGCCTTCATCTGGGGCTTCAGGGTACTGCTACCATGTAAATTAGAAGCAGCTCCATTCTGTCTCCACCGTAAGTGATAAGCAAGGCATGAAAGTGGTAAGATTGAATTATGTCATTCTTGAGCACATTATATTCCTTTTAGTGGGTTGAAATTTGTTCTACTAGCTTTGGAAGCTAGCACGCAGGTATTTCATGCCTTTGGCTAACTATGCATTTGTTGACTTCTCAGATGTCATGTGAAGGGCCTGCTCTCTGTCTTCTCTGTCTGTGACGGCCATATAGGCTATGCCAAAAATACAGCCAAGACAAGCACTTTGCTCTGGATGTAAGCTGCCCCGATTGTAACTCCTGCACACTGTTAACAGGCTTCAGTAAGTTTGAAAACCAGCATAAAACACAGATTTCTCTGAACTTAAAACTTTGCTGCTTTTACAGTGTGTTATGTTTCTGGGCAGGAAATCTTGATTAGATGCCAAATTGGTAGGATATTCAATACCATCCTATAAAATGTTTATAACTGGGCGTGTATATCTAAGTGCACCCTTCTGTTGCTAAGTTAACATGATTAAAAGAATCCCCCATATGAGAATCAATCAGGCTGCTGCAGAGTGCAGAGAAATTCCTTCCAATAAACAGTGTAAACATGAGAGAGCCATTCCTGTCAGGGCCTCAGATCCAGAGTTCCTCCCAGTATCTTCAGCATTTCCTGGCATATAGACTTGAGCTTTTATTTTGTTCATCATTTTAAATGACAGAACTGTGATTAAAACTATGCACATCATTTGCTTTCACAGTATAAACCAGAAGCTTGATCTTACCCTAGCAAAGGCAAATCCTTGGTGGTTCTAGTCTCACAACCACAGCAGTTACTAAATGGCAGACATCAGATCATTTTTCATAAATACATGCTTTTATAATTTTTCAGAAGTATAAAATTTGCATGTACATTTGTAAATTATATATGTTGCTCAGTTGGACAGTTGCCCAGTTGTACCTATCTTCTCATACTAGGTAATTTATTTACATGACACTATTACAGCTATAGGGTTGTAGAAAGTTAGCTTTACAAATACCCTGTCCTCATTCATGTCTTATAAGGAGATGCTAAAACATCTCCATTATGTAGTTTGCAAACATGCCGAACTAGTGTTTAAAATACACTCCATGGTTAAATGATCTTACTATTCCATGAGCAGGAACCATGTGATCATCCTTATTTAAAATTAGCCTCTTCATACCACTTTTATGTTCAAAAATATTCACTCATTTATAGAAGCTTAAATTAGTTTTAGAGAGCCTTTTCAAAACTATCCTTGGTTTTCATTTGCTACCCATTATTGCAGAAAGCCTTTCTATAAACTGAGTATCTTAGTAAGGAGACTTGACAGAGCAGGCACACAGATGTGCGAAGTGAGCTGAGTATCCCCAAAGCTGCAATGTCCTGTCTGTGGGACAGACTGAAGCTCCACCAGCCATTGCAACTGCCCAGCTCCAGGTGTTTTCCAGTCTGGGTGTGTTTGGGAGTTCCACCTGTTGTTCAGTGTCTCAGGCCATGCAGAAGTGTGTTTGACTGAGGACCAGATCCGCAATGACTGTAACCCCTGGCTGCATGGTGGCTGTGTCACTGCCGTCCCACAGCTGTGTGCTGCTTACAGGAGGTCACTGATGACAGTGCATTTGGTCCTGTCACGGTCTCTTTTTATGTATCTCAAACCCCCCATAGAGCATGGCACATTAAGCAATCAGCTAAGCAAATTGGGCCCAGGAGTGCAGTAGAGCATACTGCAGAAAAAGGCAGCAAGCTGCTGGGAAAGCTGCATGTGTGATCTTAAACAGCACGTGTCCTTTTATGACTGGCTGAGGCCAGCGATGCTCTCAAGAGGACAGATGTACACTCACTTCTGGGGGGCTGATGCCAAGCCACTGGAATTCTGCCACTGTAACTAATGAACTCCCTTAGGAACCTCAGAGTTAGGTTTAACATTTTGAAAAATGAATTTATTCCCAAATGTGCTGATAACGATATCCAGCTGGTCTGGATGCACAAGACTTCACAGGACACACACTACGCAGCCAAAGGTTAATAAAGCTAAGATACAAACTTAAAACCACATTTGTTCTTTGAGGAGTTCACCAGATAATGTGATTTTCCACCAAATGAGCAGCAGATGATTAATTACCAAGGTTCTGCTGGCTTGTCTGACATGAAACCTGTGCTGCTTGAGAAAAGGAAGAACTTGCACACAAGGGTGCTAGAGAACATGCAGTTGGGGAGCACTGCTACCTCGCTGTTAGTCAGACAGAAGAATGCCCCTCTTCAGCATAAACTCCAGTTCAACTAGAACACTCACCCTAACAGTCTCTGCCAGGTTCCCTAAATACCATCTGTAAGAACAATCAGGAAGTGGAGAACTGGGTGCATTTAGTCTACTGTGTGCTTTTAGAAAGCTCTTATGCTGCAATTAATACCTGGACAAGGTAAGTTGTGACAATCCATTTCCTTGGCACCCAACAGGCACTAACGCCTGTGTGAAAGAGCATGTAGGTAGTTCTGTTCAGCTCCAAGCAAGCAAAACACACTCTGCAAGCATAGGGTGATGATAAAACCAAAGGGAGTTTTGATGTTGAGTTTGACCAGCACAAAAGCAGACCCTTTTCATTAGAGACTCCATGGTGAAATTAAATTGGCCTGCTCGTGCTCCTGCTGCCCCTTGTGGGTAAATCCGTGTGTGTTTTAGCCTCTGCCTAAGCCTAAGGCGTTAACTACAGAGTTTTACCTTTATTCTCTGATATAACTCCTTCTTTGGGTACTTTGCCAGTACCTTCCTTAGAGTTTAATGTACCATCTTCAGCCTTACTTTGGCAGGACTCCTCAGCTCTCTCTCAAAGTTCGTCAACAGAGGGGTTTATGTATTTGTAAAACATTATAGTACTTTAGTAAGTAACAGAGTTAATAGCAGAAGGCAGTTTTGTATGTAATGCTATCTCTGCACGATCATTGTTTATCTTTTCAGATAAACAGTAAGTACCTGTTGCTGTAGTAGCTGTTGTAAATTCACACAACAAAGGAATACTTCCTTTCCTGCTCTGGCTACACCAGAAAATAAAGGGTGGCTGGCTGAAAAAAGGTGAAGATACAGGAATAACCATAAGTGAAGTGGTCAAGAAGCTAACAGCATTGAGCGTGCTCAGACTGAGAGAAGAAACAAATTTATCTGCATCAAGGGTTTTGAAGAATTGATGTATAAAATACAGATTTTAAAATTTAGGAGTGCTGCAGCCTGACAGCAGAACAGTAAGCACCATACTCATGTTTACTACAAACACTGAGATTATCTTGGCAGAGAATTATCAGTCTTTCTACAATCATGAGCAAGCTTTAGAACAATTTTTGTAGGAAAGAATAATTAAGACCTAAAGGTAATTTTAAAATTATGTAGATAAAATGATTAGGACAAACTCAGCTGGTATCTCTCATTGATTTCCCAGGTGTAACTTTTTAACCTGGATGCTGAACTGTCAAGCTAACTTGCTAAGCCAGGTTGATTTGATCCCTTGCGATGATTCTTGTCTTGGATTGGACACATACCCTTAGAACTGGGTGTCGAAGTGAATAAGGAGCCAGCATAAGACAACATGGGCAAGGGTTTCTGAGTAGGAAAGAAAATAATATTGGCATTCCTCAAGGAGTTGTGCCTGATAATCTTAAAGATTTTCATTTATTACCATGGCACAGGTGAGGAAGTTCTGAAGTCTTGTCAGCCTGAAAGAGGGATGGAATATTAAAAGCACTGCATACCACTGGGGCCTAAAGCAGTGCAAATAAGGTGGCACTTTTTGGACAGAATACGAGCCATATATGAAAGTAGGAGCTATTTAGATGTCAAAAGCAAACAGCTAATCAGGCTTCTTTGTTAGTGATACAGAAAGAAAAGCACTTCTGGAAGTTTAGTCTTACTACTTGAGGAAATTTATTTGGCATAAATCCCCTGTGGGAGGTGTCTCATGCACTCAAAAGATAGCAGTGAAACCTCCTGTTCAGTCAGCTAAAGCTGTGTCAGATTAGCCTGACCTTCAGATGAGTGCTCCAAAAAGGCCACCCATAGGTCTAAGAGGGCTGCAGCAAGGAAGGAATGAGGATAGTGGTTGATCATACCATGACAGTGATGGGATGATTATGAAAAAGGCAAACAGATACTTTATGTATCCAAAAAGGTTTTTCTAAAGCAGAGTACTGGCATATTCCCAGGCATATATAACCAGAACTCATCGGTGTGCCGTTCAAGAGGCCTGTACTCAAGGAGGAAGATCTCAAGACTGCACCATGGGTAGAGCAAGCTGTAACCATCGATGGGAGAATGGAAAATATATTTATCAACAATCCCTAAAGGAACTGGGCTTGTTTTGCCTCACAGAGTGAAGGTTGAGGGGGCTTCTGTCGCCTTTTTAAATGTATGATAGCAAAGGAAGAGCTTTTAAAATTCTTAATATGATGTAGGCGAAGGATCATAGCCTGGTTAAGAATAAATTTGAACTCAAAATACAAAGTTCTGAAACTATCAGAGCTTTTGATATTGGCCAATGACCATTTTCAAAATGTTGCTTGAAATGTTTGTAATCAGGGTTTTTTGGTTTGGGTTTTTCTCTGAGATGAATGTCATAGTGAAGGGTCCTATGGAAACAAAAATTTTGCACTATTATTAAGACCCTTATAATGGAGTCTTGATATCTCCTCTTTATTTCTGGTTCAAGCTTCAGTATTGTACCTTCTCCCGCACGTTCTCAGTATCAGTCTATTAAAGAAGTTTTAGTTTTAAAGGTTATTTTCTGATAATGGATGAGTCTTCCTGTGCTGCTAGTCTTGCCTGAGAAATATTTACCAGCAGCTTACTCCCAGAAACTCCTGTGCCCAAGAGGCAGGATGCCAGGGGAGTTCTGATGCTCAGTATACATAAATAGCAAGGTGACATTAGACATGAGAAATCCTTGGTAGGCAATAAACTGGTACTTGTCTATGATAACAGAAATGTAAGGGTAAACTCCCAGTCCTTTTAGATTCTCCTTTACCCTAACAGCCAGGAGTTGCTTTACAAATCAGCCTGTGTTGGAAGCTGAATGAGTGAATGATGTTTCTGGACTGGTTGCAAACATGCTTAATGATGTGGCCATCATTAAGAATCAGCCCCACTAGACTGGGTTCAGTGTAAGAGGTACTTCCTTTTGTGCTGGCATTTTTACTGCATCCTTAGGTAGAAACTTGCAAGTGCAAATAAAGTGGAGGGAAGAACAGGAGCATATTCAAATTTTACTTTGAAGAATTGCAACCCAGTTCTTTTCATGAGCTTTTAAAGACCTTCATTTCAGTGATACAGGTGTTACCTAATGTTTGATTAAAATCTAACATACAGACAGATTAGAGTTGTGAACTCAAAGTGGTTGCCACAGCTCAAGACTGTCTTCTCCTGGAAATACAGTCCAGTTGGTCCTCTCTCCTTAGTACAGAGTAAGTCAAGGATTTGCAAAGATAAAAAAGATGAAGGCAGACTCCTCTTGAGAACTCTTTCTCTGAAAGGAAGGATGAACTGGATGAGATGCAACAGAACAAATCACTCAGTTCACTGTTGTTTTCCCATCACAGTTTGTTGTTTTCCCACTCCCAAGGATCACAGAGACATGGGCAAGTGTGTCTTGCCACCGGTAAGATGAACGTCTGCAGATTAGCTCCTGTAAGAAGGATGCCAAAATGCTATTTACATTGCAATTTTTGGTCTGACTATGAAAAGGAGAGGATGTAACAGAGTTCTGGACCGTGAGGCCATATAATGGCTGGGCTCTCAAGTTTTCCAGTGGTATTCTTGATGGGTCTGTTGTTGATGCAAACATCTCCTTGTACGTATTGCTGGCACAGTGACAGAACTTGTCTTCTGACCAGTAACAAAGGCCTAAAGTAGAGTTTGCAGAGTACTTCTTTATCCTCTCTGTACCATCATTTTCTGTGCAGAAATGTAAAACCTTCTTCCTTCCTGTTACATGCTTGTGAGATTCATAGAAACTCTCAGATATGCTTCTTCTCACCTCATGCAACTCAGGCTCAGCTCTTACTCATGCAAGGAGGAGTGCCGGTGAAAAGAGTTGTCTGTCATCTTTAGATTTCTCTTTGTATGGCTTAGTAAGTGCTGTGGTAGTGCAGCTTGCTCAGAATTGCTGTTGGGGGCATTGTGAGAATGCAGTGAACTTTTGCAGCTTTCCTAGAAAGTAGGACAGGAGCAAAGAGGCAGCAAGAAGCAGCTCTGCAAGGCAGTAAAGAGGTGTGAGACTCCTCTGCGGGGGCTCTTCCTCACTGACTCATCTGAGAGCTGTACTCCCACTTTTCATTTGAAAATGAACCTCTACCCCTCCCTCGACTGTAGTTGTCCCTAACAGTGTTGGCGTCACCTTTACACCTCTTTCTCTCACAAACATGTGTGGGTGGTGCTAGCTTTGCACATGAAAACAGTGGCTAGTGCTCAGCCTTGCTCTTTTGTTCTGGTAGTGGTCACCATTGGATACACTTTCTTTTATACCGTCAAAAATGTTTCCACCATGGCAAACCTAGGGATGGAGAGTGCTGCGAGGTGAGGTGCTCCTCCTAGCACGCAGTGGGTAACATCAGCCAACAGAGACACGGGGGGAAGATCTCTGCTCTGGAGTTCTAGCAACTGCCTCGCTTTTTGAACACCCGTGAGACAGTCTTGCATTACGTGTGAAATGAATCCATCAAAAACGATGACAGGGGAACATGGATCAAACTGCCAGATGGAGGAAAGGCATACTTACAGGACTCCTTGCTAATCATACTGAATGTTTCAGAGGGGAGCAGAGTGACTCACAGAAGGGAGCTGCTCTTCTGTCTTCCACGCAGGTGTACTGATGGTGACAGCATACTGCCACCCCATGTGGGTGGCGGCTCTTTGAAACATGAAAGGAAGGAGTAAAAAGACCTGGAAATTTGAATTCTAGAATTACTTACCCTTAGGTTAATTCAGTCCTTCAAGCTTTCCATTGTCTTCCTCAGGAGTGAAACAAACATTCTGGTTCTATAGCTGAATGTGATGGCCAAGTCACAACTTGTCGAGTCTGGCACTGCCCAGAGTCAATGGCCTGAGTCCTAAATCCTGACTGCAGGCACATCCCTTGCAGGGAATGGCCTTTCAGGGATGTGACCTCACAGCCACCTTCCAGCCATGGGCTCCTGCTGCCCATGTGATCCACGTGAAACATCAACTTGTACGGACAGTCATGCTATGAAAAGCCAGTGTCCATAAAGGAGACAGAGGAGTCCTGCAACTTTGTTCGAATGAAAGGAGAGAGTCCACTGGGGCATATGCCCACAGGGTTTTCTCCCTTAAGGTTTCAGAGGGCACAGCCTCCTTCTATCCTAAACTCACAGCCACATGTTGCCCTCTTCCTTTCTCCATTGGCTGAGGTACTAGAAAGGTACAGCCTTCTTGAACCACCTACCACATATTGCCCCCCTGAAAGTGTCATTTCCCCCCCAAAGTTCAGAAACTCAGGCTTGTGTGGACCCATATGTCTATTTCAGGAGTCAAACTGTCCGGGTTCTGTAACAGGCTTATGGCTTGAAGTTGGTAGAGACGTTAAGACCCATTTCAAAGACGTTAACACCTATACCCTCACCAAACATGGAATTATTTGTAAAGACATTAGCACACATCTTTCCTATCAAACTCATGTAAACCTGTAATCTCTTGGAGAGTTCCTGAATGGTGCTTAGCCTTTATGGATCAAATCCTTTACGAAGATTAGAAGCAGTGAGTCGAGGCATCTCTAGAATCACAAAATCCTGCTTCTTAACCCAAGGCTGTTTGCTGTTAGAATGGGCACACAGGGAGCAGGAAATAGAACTCGGCCTGTCACTCGTTCACAAACAGGATGCAGCAGCAACACACCCAGAAAGGTTTAACAACATCTCACCTGAAAAATGAGTCAAAATGAGATCAGCATTTTGAGGAGTGAGTAGAAATTTTCTGTTCCCAGGACAACAGCACTAAGCAAGGCTGAAAAGCGATGTTTTCTAATACTGTGGAAATGCAGTCTAGTCTGTAGCATCCAGGATGGAGTCAGGCTGATTTCAGCATTACAGTCAGAGCTGACTTAATCAATGATAGTTTAATATCCTTCTCAGTTGCTGTTGTCACGGCTGCTGCTTCATCTTAGCAGGCACGTCACAGCCCAGTCCATCTTAGGCCAGTGTGGTTCCCTCAAGGATGAGTCTCTTCCAGACATACTCACCGTAAAAAGTGGTGTCACATGTAAAGACCAAGATCAGGGTTGCAATATCCAGCATGAAAAATACACAGGAATTCAGTGGTAACTGGAGAGCTATTTCTGTCCACAAATGTTTCATGGGTGGTTTGCAGGTTTTTTTTCTAAACTGTAAAAATAGAAGGCATGATGCTGAAGAAAGACCTGCTTGTTTTAGGCACTAGAGAAATTGTGCAGCAACAATTAGCCTTTATGCAAAGATTAATCCTTAAGTAGGGAAGTATGGGCCTCTTTTAACACTGCTTGACCTTTCCACAGGACGTTTTGTATTTATAAGTGATTGTTCCTGCTCGCACAAAAAACTTCTGTCTCTTCGTTTGCTTCCCTGGAGACTTCTGAACTTGTCATCAACCTGATATCCCAGTCAGAGGAACACTTCCCCACTGTGCAATGAAGATTTATCAGCTTGTCCTTCAGCATGTCTCAACAACTCAGAGATTATTAACTCATCTTTCAAGTGATTAGTACTTCTGAGTGTTTGAGAAGCATAACTCTGGTACTTGTGAGGTGCTGAGAGGCCACGGAAAAGAAGACAGAAAGGGAATGCAAAGCATGACAGTTTGGATTGAGGGGCAGACTAATGCTGCTCTATTTCGAGTCTTGTACCCACTCCACCTGGGTCCCATTTTAACTGGCCTCTGTAGCCCCGCAACACAAACAGCCAACAGCCCCTTTTAATCTCCTTCCTTTGTATGACAATCCAGATCTTTGGATTCTCAAGGGAGTACATCTGAGAAGGAGTCATTTCACTTAGAGCTGCCTAATTATAGCCACATTGACAGCCACAGTTGTAACTCCTCTGCTAAGAGATTTTTAGTATTCATCAGTAGGCACCTCATTGGTCGCTGCAGAGTACCTGTCAGTCATGATAATTACTAATTTGTTTTAACTTGCCTCAGAAGCATTCCTAGAATTTATGGCTGTGCTTTGAGTTGATACAGGCCTTGTTATTCCAGCTTTGCCTTCTCCTATGACAGAGGTATGGCAGAAATGCAACATATATAGTTATCATGGCCTGTCTATAAGTGATGCACTAAGAAAATGCATTACCCCAATGCATACATGTTTACGGCATGTACAACACCCAGCAGCACCTTACTATGAAATCACTCCTAGGATTGCTTTTGTGGCTCTGCCTGCATTTTGAATGTACACACTGATAGGTGTGTGTTTATAATTTTCCAGAAAAGCTGGTCTGTCTGTCCTTGCACTTATGACTGAGGCAGCTAATAGGGCTGCTGCATTCAAACAGAATTAGGTCAAGCAAAGAAGAGCAAGGCAGGACAAAGTATAAAGGCTATTTCATGGCCAGGCAGACATGGGTCCAGTGCTTTTGTCCAAAAGCTCTCATACCTAGCTCCTAAACTGACCCTGACAGCCTTCCAGAAAGCAAAGTTGCTTCAGAAGATTGTCATGCCCCCTATTACAGCAGGGGATGTCCACAGCACTGCTTTACTGGAATGCATTGGTGCCAGTAAAGGGCACCCAGATAATGTCAAACACAAGGCAAGAGTAGCATAAATACAGAAATCTGTGCTCTAACAAAAGGCTAATGTTCTAACCATAAAGTTGGAAATTAAGCAAAATATCCCTTCCCTCCTACCACATACTGCATGGCAAGCCTAGACCATGCTTCACCCCCGCCTGCACACCAGGACTTCTCCACAGCATGCCTCTATTGCCCAACAAGCCACCCCAGCAACTCTGATGCCTGTGAACTGCTCCGCTACAAGCCTCCTCCTCCATTTCCCACACAGCTTTCTGCCTCCCACGGATATTGGGTGGCTTTCTAAGTCATGATGAGCATGAAAGAAGCTTTCCAGCTTGGCCCAGTAGTGCTGAGCCATGGCTGTCAGCTTGGAAAATGCAGTCTCTGTGAACTTCCCTGAATACCCCATGCATGACAGAAGGAGGGGATTTACATGCAACACCTCAGCTCTGCTGGGCTACTGCTCTCAGGAGAGTCCCCTAAGCATGTATTAAATTGCTATAAGTATGCTGGAGTTGTGATTTTTTCAGTTTGAGTGCCTGTTATCCCTGTGTCCATCCTGACCAGAGGCGGTTTCCTTGCACACCCTGCTCCAGGTCCTGAGCTTTTGAAAGTGCCCTGTTTAGTCACTGCAATTCCAACAAGAAGATCATGACATTGTTCCCAAGGCTGGGCAGGGAGGGGTCCCTGGCAGGGAGAGCAGGGTTACTAAGCATGTGGGCTGCCTCAGTAGAGTGATTCTGCCCAGAACAAGATTCCCCTCTGCCAGCACCAGTCCTTTGCAGGAACACCTGGGCTATAATCCCCACAGAGACCAGTCCCAAAGTCTGAAGCATGGTAGCCATTAAGAATTTCTGAGTTCAGAAGAGGTTCACTCACTATGTTATATTACAGATAATGCTATTAATTATTTTGAATGGGTATTGAAGCAGTAACCCTGTGTGTGTTCCCTGCAGGAAAAGGCTGCTCCAGCAGCACTACTCTTGCTTTTGATGCTATTGTTTTAATTCAAAGACCCATCATACAATCAGTTCTGCTACTGGTCCTTGAATCCAAACAATTTCCCTTCCATCAAGTAGAAAGTTTAATTTGATGAACAGACAGATGTTTCAAAACGTGACCTTCCCCAAGGTGAAGTACTCAGTGGATGTATTATTTATTGGTTTTCAGTTTTTCCACAGGCAGACATGTCTATTCTGTCAGGAAGGTTAAACAAGAAGATGTTTAAAAATTCATTTAAGTGCAAATGCAGTCCTTACTAGTGTAGTAATTCTTTCTCTTAACTACACATTTAAGAGCAAGATATGCCTATAGAAGAGGATAAATGATAGCTTGTCTGAGGCAGGACTGACAGCTTGTAGATATCCACTGCTGGCTGCAGGCGCAGCATAAATGGCTTCCAGCCCTTTCCTTGGGCTTGCTTGCCATCCATCTGCTCTCTGAAATTCTCTGAAATTGGACCATCCTTTAAGCGTGGAGTACCTCGGTTTGTCTCAGCATCTAAGTTTCAGGTTCTTTGGAGGGGACAGCACTGAGGTGCTCAGAGCAGCTCCAGCCATGCCAGCTGACCTTGCAGGGCTCTCGTTAGGTGGGCCAGGGCCTTGTGCAGGGGTGCAAGTGGAGGAAAGGCTCTTCAGTTTGGAAATATTGCTCTTTTCTCCCTCTGGAGTAGGAGCAGAAGTCACCTTGGAGGTCATTTGCAGGCTTGCCTCTTCTGGCTCCTAAGGATCTTGATAACTGAGTGTGGCTAATTCACAAGATTCTCTTTTCTTTCAGACCAGTGTAGCTTAAAATTTTCCACATAGGTTAAATAATATTTCCAACAGATGCAAGTAAAAACCCCACTAGTGGATTATGGCAAAGTAGAACAATTTGCTGAGAAATTAGTTCATTTGATTGGAAGTAGTACATTATATGCTGTAGTGAATCCTTTAGAGCTAGAAAAATGTGCATGAATAATGTAAATAAGAGCAGTATTTTGTACTCATCTTTCTGGGAAAATCAGTCCTGACAGCTTGTTGAATTTGCCTCTTCTGGCTATTTATGATGGTGACTTAGAAACTCTCCCTGATTGAGTGTTCAGTCAAGTAAGAAGGAAGAATAAAACCAGCATAGGCTTTTATATGTTCTGTTATAAAAACTGACAGTGCCTGGCCCTAACACAATGTGTTATTCTCCCGTGCCAAACTGGGGCTGGGCCCCTATACAGACTTTGTTCCCAAGCTCTGGCTGCCGACACCATCTTCTGATTTACACTGTGTAACACAGAATCATCAACATATGCCAAGCAAGTTTAAATTCCTTCATAATCGGGAGTAATCAGTATCACAGGATAAAAATAGTAAGTAAAAACTGCAACCCAAGTGATAAAAATAGCCTGACTGAAGCAGTGAAGATGGAAGACAGCAGAGCTTGTGGCTGCAAGACCAGGACCTTGGAGTCCTCCTCTTCCTCTGCCTCTCATATGCGCATTTATAGTCTCAGCACAAGGTGCCATTAATACCCCATGGACCATGAAATGGGGTGTTCTGCACCAAGGAAAGGATTTTTCTGTAAGCTCTCTAGACACAGAAGAAAGGGCAGGTTTGATAGTGTTTGCAGAGCAGGCATCACAGCCCAGCTCCCCCTCTCACTTCTGGCCCCCAGCAGAGTCCCTACACAAGCAGCCAGGCTCTGAGTCTAACCAGTCCAGCACATTTTTTCACACCTGCATCACCTCCTTATGCCTTGGTGAGAGCCACCCTGGTGCATGCTGGCAGGTGGGCGATCCCAGGTGCTGCACCGGGGAGCACTGAGCCCCTGCAGGTGCCTGCAGCACAGCACCCAGCACGACACGGTCAGCACTTGCAGTCTTGGTGCAGCACTCCTCTGCCTCGAAGCCCTCTCAGATGAATCAGCAGCACTCTGAGCATGAAGCACCGTCCCCTGGCACTCCCAGAGCCCACTGCACAGTCCTCATCGTGCCGCTGGAGAAATGTGGTGGCACTGCCACATCCTGCTCTTTGGGCACATCAGTCTTTGGGAGCTGCACGGGCTGCAGAGGGCACATCCCCGGGGGCACAGGAAGGAGTGCCTGGCTCTGTGTCTGCACTGCAAGTGGAACATGGTTATCAGGGCGTGGAAGATGTAGGGACTTCCAGTCCTTTCCAGTTCTTTCCCACATTCTTAGAATGGGTGTGTAGAAAATGAAGAAATTAAGCAGCTTGCTCTGCTATTTTTCCTCTCCTGTGACCCAGGCGACAGTGAGTAAGTGTAGTGCCCGTGACATACTCTTATTACCATAGTAACTCAGCCAGGAGCTGATGATTACACAAGTAGATGCCAAAAGGGAAAGACTGCCTAAGGAATAAATCAGCTCTGCTAAATGGGTGTATCGTCCCTATCTGCACTTGATATGCCTTAGAAGGCAGTGGGATTCCTCTGGCACACAGTGAGAGCAAATTACACCTTAGGTCTAAGTCTGTGCTTGCAAAGCAATCTTCCCGAAGGATCTAACATTTTACACCTAAACAAAAAATTACCCACCCCTTATTAGAAGAGGATGATTTTCAGCAAGGCTCTGCACTGCCCTCTGCATTTCTCCCATTTCCTTTGAAGGAAGGACATGGGGTGCAGCTCCAGCTGTGACACCTGTGAGAGCACGGGCATGTCTGCAGTTCTGCATAACAGCAGCTGCTCCATGCAAAGAGGAGGTCAGCATTAATGTTTCAGTTTAGTGAGAGCAGCAGGAGCCTCCAGGCATGGGATGCCCTTGGCAGCACAGTGTCTAATAGCCGAAACCTCTGCTCTAGCTCTGGTGCTCTGGGATGAGAAGGCCTTAGAACAGACTGTGGTGATGAGACAGGCCCTTGCTCTGGGCTATACCATCTACCTGAAAACCTCACAACAGCAGCTGGTGTTTCATGCTCTTGCCATCACAGTGCTGCATGGTGTCTGAAATCACTGTTGCACTCAGGCAAGTAAGGACTGAAATACAAAGAACTCAGCCAGGTACCAAGGCCATCAAAGGGACATGTAGCAGGGCAAGGATTTGAAAGCTTGTGTCCCTGGTAGACATAGTATGAGTCCATAGGGGATCTCAGGGTCACGCATCCTTTTCTAAAACAATTAAGATCAAAGAGGGCTACTCTAAGAACATGGAGTTTTCTTCATATTTTCTTCTTTGTTTTGCCTTTTGGGTAGTAATCTTTATATCAGCATTAAAACTGCTGGTCTAACATTCACCACTGTTATTCAGGGCCATAAAATTTCTGCTTGGTATCCAAGGAGTGAGAGGGACACAGAGGAGCAGGATTAGACCATTTTGGGAGTCATGGACACCACGACTCTTTGAAGGCAACATCAGATGGTGACCACCCTAAACAAATCCATCCTTCCCAACAGCCCAGGACACCTCCTTCGATAAGACAGAAAAAAACATGTCCATTACTAACATGACATTATGGTGGGAAGTAGCAAAGTCCTGCTGCACAATCCTGCCTATCTGGATAAAAATGTTTCAGAAATATTTTCATAACCTTTCCACCAAGTGCTGTTAACAGGTACAAGGGCAAGGCTCAATTATGCAGGGTTTCTACTTAAAGTTTCTGGTCAGCAATAGCTCAAGCTCCTCTCTACCCCTACCTAGAAACCTGCAAAAGGAAAACCTTCTCTTGAGTCCTAAAGCTGCACCAAAACCAAATATATATATATATTGTGGAGGAGAGGAAAGGAGAACTGGAGCGTTCATTTGGGAACACACAGTACATAACTCATGTAGATGAGCTATATATATATATATTTATATATGTGTGTGTGTATATATCTGCCTATTTGTTCATATAAATCCTGAGAGATCTCTCTCCTGCTGCTGTGGATAACAAACCTCTGTTCTCTCAGGGCACAAGGTGGCAAGGCTACTTGGGCTCCTGTCCCCATCTCACACTTTTCTCTGTCTTTGACCCATAAAGGCACCTGCTGACCTTAACAACCCATTTGAGCAGAATAACCAAAATGCTTCACTAGGAGGCCAGAAGCAAGTATAAAAGAACCCTATCACTGGGTCTTCCTGAGCTTTACCAGCAGAGAGCAACAGGTGATCGTGCTGCTGGCCCATTGTTTCAGGGCCAATACTGGAGCCAGAGACGTGCCACAGGGCCAGGCTGGGTGTCAGCACACACGGGACAGACACAGACTTCTTGGATGGCCTCTCCTGCTTCCAGTGCTAGCCACTCATAAAAACCAGAGCCCAAAGGCATTGCAATAATTGAGGTCCTGAAGAGCTCTGCCAGGACAGAGGCTTGTTTCAGCAGGGCTGCTTGGGAGAACCCACAAAACATTCCCCAAAGCACGGACTACGGCTGCAGCAGGCACATGACTGATAGTCACACCAAGAAGGAAGATGTGCTTGGCCAGAGCCAAGACTGCCGTCCCAGTGCTGCCACTGCAATCAGACAGTGGAGTGCATATGCTGAAAAATAAGAGTATACTGGAAGATGGGCCTTTCATTTCCCTGCACCTGAGCTTCAAGGAGGACATTTCTACTTGAAAGGGAACTGAATAAATGAACTGCTGCTTCGGTTACAGGAAAAATTAATAGTGTTGTCATAAATGTCCACAAATCTCAGTGACAGTTGCAGGGGACTATTAGCATTTGATCTTCCTTGTCTCACACCTGTGTTTCTGGGTAGCACACACCACTTGTATGCCAAAGCCTGAGAGTGTTCACCCCCCAAAACATACCAAGCAGAGTAAGTTCCAGCTTAATTGAACTCAGATACACAAAGACACAAACCTTTTGACTGAGTGCACACATCAGAGAAATAAAGAGAGAAATAGTGTCAGTCTGGTCTGTGCTCAGGTCAGAGGAGCACCTAAGGAAGATCCCTGTTTCATTTACCTCCCTCTTTAACAGGCACAGCCCTCTTGCCTTTCTCCTGGACTTAGCTGGTTTTTTTCTTACATTTCCTGAATCTTGAAGAAATTCACCTCCACTACAGAGCAAGGAGGGTTTGTTTCATACAGACCACCAACAAAATCTGAGCCTGCACAACTTACACAGTTCCTACCTGGATGAAAAACACCATCTCTGAGTGCTTATTGCACATGCGTGAAACTCAGTGGTGAGCCATTGATCTACAGCAGTCAGGAGGTGATGGCAGTGGAGAGCAGACACTCCTGTTAGCCACTGCTGGCTTTCATAGCAAAATCTGAGGGGAAAATAGGCAAATAACTAAAGTATAGGAAATGTGGCAGTGAAGAGGACCCTTGTCCTCTGGCAGTACAGCTCCCATGATGGGACATCCAGTCAAAACCAGACTTGGACAACTTACTTTGAAAGCTAATGCATTATTTTACCTACTCTTCTCTTGAGATACTAATGCAAAAGTACTTGGGGGAATGCCTTTAATTATGAGGCTTATGTATAAAAGTCTTGTTGCAAGGAAGAGCCTTGTTGCCAGGCTGACTGGCCAGCTCATACCTCCATTCCCACTGGGGTCAGACACCAATAGGTGCTGAGTGTGTCCAAACCCGCAGAGCACCTGCCCCTTTCTCTTTGCTAAAATCTCTTTACAACAGGACAAACCAAAAGGTGATATGTGCCAGTCCCAAGCTTGTTTCTAAAATACTAATGGAAACAGAAAACAGGGTCAGAGACAATGTCAGAGCTTTCTATGTGACAGCCTGCACTTAAGGAAACATACTGGAAAGAGTCCAGGGCAGAGGAAAGATGAAAAGGAGAAGAAAGTGGAGATAGAAGTCAGTGGAGTGGCTGGAGTGTGTGCTTATGCTGGGGGAGACTCTGCAGCTAATGATGAGATGACAGTGTGCGAAGAGATTTGAAAGTGGAAGCCGAACTGGGAAGTTAGATGAAAAGCTGGAAAAGGCAGGTGCTGAAGTGTGTGTGATCATGGAAAATAGTGTGGAGAGAGAATGAAAGTGGGAACAGCAGAACAGAAAGGTTTTCTGAAAGAAGAGACATCTGTCATCTGCCCTACCAGGCTCAAAGGAAAGCAAAAGGAATCAGGGCTGAGAATCTCAGCCCTCTCTGCAGCAGGTGGCTTGCAGGCTCCCTCCTCACCAAAGCTCTGGGGAGTCACAATTAAATGCAATGAAGTGGAATAAGATAGGCTGGAGCATTGTAGTGTGGCAGTGTGTGAAGTCTGGAAGGTAGTTTCTAAATCCACCTAGGAAAGGTTTTCTGAGTCTGCAAGGAAAATTGTGTTCACAGACCTGCTAAGGGCCAAAAAATGAAAAAGCTGAAGTTTACTATATGGTGGCAAAACATTGAATTCTGTAGCAGCAGGGGAAGAAGCTGTGTGCTGCCAAAGCCCTGAGACAGCTCGAGTGTAAGCCTCCAGCCCTGGACCTTGCACCCTTGGGGCTCTAGGGATACAAGGAGCACTTCTGTCAGGGTGGTGTTCTTAGGAATCATCTTCCTTCTCAAGTGTGATGACTTGGCGATCTCTCCACAGCTGTCTGCAGGCTGCTTTCAGAGGAACAGAGGGCACTGAGGCATTGTGTGTACTTTGTTTTCAGCAAGGCCGTCTTAGGCATGTGGAATTGGCTATTTAAGCACCCACACCCTGTCCTTACACTGATTGTCAGCCCAGATGGTTATGCTCTGCTCTCTGCTCCAGCCTCATGTGAGAGGGAAACCCAGCCCTTGAGGTCTCTCCTTGCAAGGGGGTAACAAAGATGTCTCCCTCCAGCCCATGCACTGGGATCCGCAAAGGGCCTGTTTCCATTAAAACCAACAGCAAACTGCCTTTGGGACAGACTCTGAGCTTCCTTATTCCAATCTCAAATGACAATGGGAGCAGGCGAGGTGTGGGCCAGACACAACTGGGGAGCCAAATGCCTGTATCCCCAGCTCTTCTTCTAGGCTCCGTAGCTCTGTACGCCTAGGTCACTGTCGTGGGTTAACCCTGGCTGGACACCAGGTGCTCATCAAAGCCACTCTATCACTCCTGTCTTCAGAGGGACAGAGGAGAGAAAATACAATGAAAAGTTTGTCTGTTGAGGTAAGGACAGGGAGAGATCATTCAGCAGTTACTGTCATGTGCAAAACAGACTCAACTTGGATAAATTAACTGAATTTATCACCAATCATATCAGAGTAGTATGAGAATTAAACCCAAATCTTAAAAACACATTCCCCCCACCCCTCCCATCTTCCTGGGCTTAACTTTATTTCTGACTCTCCACCTTCTGCCAGCAGCACAGGGGGACAGCGCAGGGGAATGGGAATGGGGAATGGGGGTTGTGGTCAACTCATCACATGTTTTTTCTACCACTGTTTCCTCCTCAAGGAGATGACTTCTTTCCCTGCTCCAGTGTGGGGTCCTTCCCATGAGAAACAGTTTTCCATGAACTTCTCCAGTGAGTCCTTCCCATAGGTTGTAGTTCTTCACAGACTGCTCCAGCGTGGGTCCCTCCCACAGGGTGCAGTTCCTCAGGCACAGCCTGCTCCAGTGCAAGTCCCCCATGGGGTCGCAAGTTCTGCTAGCAAACCTGCTCTAGCATCATTTCCCCACAGGTTCACAGGTCCTGTCAGGAGCCTACTTTAGCATGGGCTTAACACAGAGTCTGAGCCTCTTTCAGGCATCCCCCTGCTCTGGTGTGGGATCCTCCATAGGCTGCAGGTGGATATCTGCTCCACCATGGGCTGCTTCACCATGGTCTTCAGCATGGGCTGCAGGGGAATCTCTGCTCCAGTTCCTGGAGCGCCTCCATCCCCTCTCCTTCACTTACCTTGGTGTCTCCAGAACTATGGCTATCACATAACCTCATTCTGGTCTTCTCTGGTCACAACTGTTTCTGCGCAATAACATTTTTCTCTTATTAAATGCATCATCCCAGGGGTGCTGCCATCACTGCTGATGAGTTCAACCTTGGCCAGCCACTGGTCCGTGTAGAAGCCACCTGGCATTGACACTGTGGGACACACAGGAAGCTTCTAGCAGCTTCCCACAGAAGCCAACCCCTATAGCCCCCCACCCCCACCTATCCTCCCCAAAACC
>VZRR01011992.1:0-96034 GCA_013398015.1 Oreocharis arfaki | reverse complement strand
TATATATATATATATATCTAAAAGCAGCCTAAGTCCAAGGTTTCAGCAGAATGAGCGATGGGAACTTGACAGTATGTTTAAGCTCCCTCCTGAGTGAATCATACACACGCAACTGCTCTGAAAGATCCAGTAGCAAAGTTCCCAACATGAATATGCTTCATTAGGTGCATTTACTTTTGTTTCTATTAGACAAACGTTTCTATTTGTCTCATCACACAACAACACCCACAAAGCAGACAAATAGTTTTTGCCAGCTTCTGTTGTTTCACACCAGTAGAGACTAGTTATGCTGGTCTCAGGAAGTCGACCTACATCCTTTTGGCTGTTATTATCTCATCAAACAGGCCAACCTCATGCTAGCTAGTTCTTGCCCTGTCTTGTTTCAGTCAGTTGGCATAGTGGCTCTTATTTCAAGGATTCACATTTCATTTGCATAAGAACATTAATGGAGTAATTTCAGAAATAAATGCCCAGCTTAACCCTGCTGTACCCTTAGGAAAAGTCCTCTTCACTGTGGAGGCTTTTTGGCATTTCCCTTCTCCTCCACTGGCTAACAAAGGCTCACATGAGAGAGGTCAAGCTCCTCTTTGTGCCACTTTCAAAAACAGTGGCTTTCACAATAAGAAAACACATCCAACATTTCCTGTCTGGCTTAGGCTAAAGTCATAATTTGTCTTCTCCAGAGGGACCAAAGCAATGTAAGACCAGAGTAGGCAGGCCAGAGAATCTTACTGCTGGCAAACTTCTGAACTTTACATTGAAGGATGGTATGATTAGCACACATGGCTGGGGCAGTACCACATTCTGAGTCCTGTTTTGCACATTTCACCTGGTGGGTATTTAGAAAAAAACAAAATAGTCCCAAGAGTGGAAAATCCCAAATCTCCCTGCACAGGGCACAGAGCCCAACTCTTGGGCTTTAGAACCAAACGCCTTCTGTTTCTTGCTTTGTTCCCCACGATTTCTGCATCCATGGCTACACTGTAGTGTGTTCCCAGTTCCAGCAAGAAAAGGTTAGAAAAATCTTTCTTTATTCTTGAAATAGCCTGCACCTCATTGGCTTCTGAGAGGAGGTGGTGGATGTGTGCTCAGGCCCCTCCAGCTGAGCAGATATTCCAGGTGCCAGATGCCACTCTCCAGGGGGAGGGAAGCTGGTGCCTGTTTTATCCCATCTTTCACACTCACTTTCTCTTTTGCTATGAGCTGTAAAGAAAGATTGTGCTTTGTCAAGGTTAATGAGATATTTATTCTACATTTGATCTCTCAATTTAAAGCTTAATTACTGCCCTAGAAGGCTCCAGTCCTTGAAAATCAGCATCTGTGAGTAACAGAAAGATGGAGCCCTCAGCTATTTCACACTACATGAAAGGAGCACCATGTCAGATCATGTTATGAGGTACCTCCATTATCTGTGAGTCAGTCAATCGTAGGTTTTCCTCAAGCATGTGCTACCCTCCACTGTCATCCTCCTTCCTTGATGCTCCCTTTTAAGATGCTGTCCTCCCTCCCTCTTTGATGCCCATTTGAGGACACCCAGCTGGGGTGAATGGTCTCCAAGACTGGGAGATCCTTCAGCCTCTCAAGGAAGGGTTTCCTTGACATGAAGGCACTCACCTATTTGGTTGACAATCCCCTGCAGAGATACTCTCAAGCTGTCTTCATGATGTGCTACCTGTCTGTTCTCTGGAGGGGTGCATGCCTCCCTGGGGATGCCTGCCCTGGGATATAGAGATGAGCCTTGAAAGATGAGGGGAGAAGACACAGAAACCCAAGACAAGCAAAAAGGGTCACTCTGAATGCAGGGCTAGCTCCATGCAGAGCCTATGCACACTCTTCTGCAGAGGCTTCTGGCTACACCAGCCTGGTGAAATGAGAGCTGGTCCCTGCTGCTGCTCCTGCTGGTGCCAGTGTCCCACACCAAGGCCTTGTAGTGAGATGTCAGCATCACCTCTGACATCTCCATCCAGCCTGGGTAACATGGCAGAGCCAAGTCCCGTGGTGTTGCACTGAGGGAAGGGGGCATTTGAGCAAGAAAAGCAGTGGAGGGCTCTGCCTACAACACCCCAGCATCACCCCAGGTCCCACTGAGCAGCAATGCCCACCCAGCAATTTGCAGAGGAGCCAGCATACCCTCTCAGGCCCCCATCCTGAACCCAAGCATTCCTTTGCTTGCCTTCATTTTCAGAAGGCTAACATGCCAGCAGTCCATCAGCACCTGGGGGCAGCTCAGCTTCTGGGCTGAGTAGTTTTGGGTGTCTCTGGTGTCCATCACAGTGTAGGTACTGCTACAGCTCATCTTCATTGTCACAAAGGAGCTGGGTGTGAGCTGCATGGTGTGGCACCTGGAGTGCAAGGAGCACCAGGGCTGGCACGGCACGGCACAGCAGGAGGCACAGGTATGGATTTGACATTGTCATCAAGCCCCAGAAGGACCAGTACCAGATCACAGTGAATGTGCAGATGGCACTGTGGACTGAGAGCCGCTGACACCTTCATTGTATGGCCAAGGCCCGCGGTGGCAGATGTCACCCTTTGTCGCATGCACATTATCGGCCCCATGGGACCCAGAACCAGGATGCAGTTACTGGATGCAGTTACACTGATGCAGTTACTGGTGGGGACCTCCAGAGGTTAGGGACCTCCAGGGGTTGGGGACATCTATGGGGACAGAGACCTCTAGGGTGGTAGAGGACTCTGGGAGGTTAGGGAGATCCATGGGTTGGGAATGTCCAGATACAGAGGACATTCAGGGATGGGGTCAGGAGTGGGTGATGCCCCTGCACCATAGTGACCCTACACCCAACAGCATGTGCCTCTGCTTCCCCCTGCACATGGCTGCAGGTGTTGGGAGCCCCTCTGTGGAGGTGTGTTGGGGGAACTACAACCAAAAAACCACATCAGGTCAGAAGCTTCTGCCAGGCAGGATGCAAAGCAACACAGGCCAAACCTCCAAACTGCGTCAGCACAGCATGTTACACTGAGCTGCACTAATTAGTAGCCTAAAGAGAAACTGCATCAGCATGGATGAGTTCTCTCTGCATCAAGTCTCCCTGCAGAGACCTGTTTGTGCATTAGCCCTTTCTGCCGGCATTGCACCAGCTTCCAGCTCTAGCTCTAGGTCATTGTGTTGGTCTCCCATGCTGAGATCAGATGCACCTGGGAGGCTACTTCATGGGGGCCAAGGAGAGCTGTGGGGTCACTTGGGCTCTTAGAACCGAGATGTGCTGGGCAGGAAGCTGAATGCTCTTTTGGAAAGACTTCTGTTCCAGGCCCCACAACTTCCTGAGGAGGCAGGGTAAATGGGTCAGCGGGAGGTGTGAGCAGTGACTCCTCAAGTGTCAGCATGGACTGTTTTCACTGGGACGTGTTTCTGAAGTCAGGATTGTGTGCATTCTCTGAGCTTTATATAATCACTTCTGTAAAGAGAGGAACAGTCATATGTCGAATGTCTTAAAAGATTTTAACAAGCTCTTCACCAGAAAGTTATTCTGAACAATTATGTTTTCAGTGTGGCCCATGAATACATAAATATAAATGATTATATTATAATCAAAATACTGGGGCTCACTCAACAAGTCTGATTCATGGCTCTTTGCAAAACACTCTGAAGATAAGGGAGCAGTTACGACTCATCAAGCATACATAAATTTAACTATGGGCAAGAGAAAACATTTTTAAATGTAGCTGCTTGCTTCTTAAAGACTTGCTACATTTAAGAGGTCAGTGTCCTTCCAAGGCCCCCCACTACAATTGCAGTTATTCACAAAGAAAAAACTGTTCAGCCTCTGTATTTCAGTTGGAGATAGCTTGGTGAAATCAAATCCACAGAATGTGTCCGACTTTTCAAAGCTTAACTTTCAACATTTGCTTTGATATAACGTAGTTGTTCTATTGGTAGTTTAGCCCAAATTGATTAAAAATTTCTTGGTTACCTAAAGAACAAATAAAGAGAACAGCAGCCAGCCCTCTCCCAGTACTGCAGGGAGGGAAGAGCTCTCTAGCTCTCTGTATCAACCTGTTGTTTCCCCAGTGCAGGACTATGCAGTGCTGCATGGCTGTGTTCAGTCTTAGCAGGGAAACATCAGTTTATGACACTCCACAGTCTCCAGTTGAAAACTGCTCCACTCTTGGAAAAAACCTTGTTTAGTGCTTGCCCTAAACTATCTTTTGTTGCATTATACTATCAGCAACATTTCAAGTATCCCAGAACAAGACACTATTGCTCTTTCTTCAGGCCTCATCTTTAAAAAGAATTGCCCAAATTTTAAAATAAACAAACAAGCAAACAAACAGTAACAAAACAACAAAACCTAATCCAGTAATAATAGAGGCGAGTCTCTCATCTTCTGTTGCAACAACAAGGTTAAACAATTCAAGATGTCATCACCGCTCTGAGAGGTATTCCTGCTTACGGCAGCTCTGACGCAGGGAAGGGAAACTCCTTTCGGAAGTGTCAGGACATGCCCAGTAGTGGCAATGCATAATGTTTCCTGTTATCATGGGATCTTTCATTAAATATGAAAGGAAAACAAGGTATGTTATGCTGTAAAAGCCATGTTCCTTGCACTGTGGCCACAGCCCGCGAGGTGGCAGAAGGAAGCGAGTGTCACTGCAGGCTCAGGCAGCTCAGCCTGCACTTCTTTTGATCACTGGTGTTTTGAATTTTGAAAAGGAAGGCAAAAGAAAAAAACAACTGAAGAACAGAAGCATGCTTAACTCTCATGTACAAATTTTACTGGAGAAGAGGCTAAGTTTCTAAGAGGATTGTTTATAAACATTAAAGACCGAGAGAAGTGCAGAAAACAAAGTGCACATTTTTAGCATGCTTTTAGCACTATGTATTTCAAAATGGTAAGACAAATAATAGCAATGTCTAAGAATTATTTTATGGCTCCTAATGAAGTGATGACTGCCAAGAAAATGCCTTCATACAGCTCCATTGCAATATAAGTTTGCAACAAAATTATCAAATCAGCTCTCTACTAAGTCCACCTGTCCTGTATGTTTATTGACTTGTTTATTGACCAGATCAATATCCAGCGGTAATTAGTTAAAAAAACAAAACACTGAGAGCTTGTTCGGCTCTTTAGTCTAACACACTTTGAAATCCTGAAGGAATGCAATACATTAATTTATTCAGAAATCAGCAATTAACTTCTCAAGCTCCAAGAAAACTGGGTCCTAATGAAGCTTCCGAGGAAATCCCATCACACACCTTACCCACACAAGACTACAGCTCTCTCCTCTACAGAGAAGACATGGTGGTAGCATTACTGAGTAGCATTCCCGATAGCCATATACTTGTGGGATTTTCTTCCTGGCAGAGCTGTGCCTCAGTTGGAGGGTCCTATATATATTTCTTAAGTCCTTTTGATGGATTCTCAAGATATCCTGCATCTGTTGGAATTACCTGCTGAAGGAAGCTCATGCAAACACCTGGTTTCATCCTATATTGCAAAAGAGGTTTAAATCACAGCTGCAAGATACTGGTCTCCCCAGCATGATAGTTCAGCAATATGGCTTTACTATTAGTTTCTTGGGAAAAGACCATAGAAAACAGAACAACAGTCTGTTTAACTCCCCCAATTAGCAAGGGTAGGGAGGCCAACATGAGCTTATCATCACATCTCAGAGAGCAGAGAACCCCAAGAAAGAACTTATGTGTGTCTGCATCCTGTGCAACCCTGTGCATGCCCCAAAGGGAAGGCTATGATGAGAGCTTATGCTGTTGCATCCAACCACAAAGCATAAAGCCTCAGAAAACCAGTTTTACTCAGCCTGTCCCTCACCCCTATATGCAATGCTGCTAGCCTGAGATCATGTGTTGTATTTCCTAGATAAAAGTGAGTAAGGTCATCCTGGACTGTCTTTATGGTAGATCTTAATTAGATTGCCCATGGACTATGTCCTTTCCTTGCCACATCTGCTCTGACAAAGTAGGCTTGCTGGCCATTACCTGAGGAGTTTTGCTGGCTGGCTGAACTGCCTGTGCTCTGGACTCCCTGGAGGCAGGTCCCACAGCACTCAGTGCTCACTGGCTCACCCTGCAATGCCAGCCCTGCTTACACAACCGGCAGAAAACACTTTAGGAAAGGGGCTCCTTTGCTATAACAGTATTTCTGCTCCATGTTCCCTTCGTTAGCTTAATTCTCCATAAAGCTCCCTCACCAGCAGGCTGACACCACCTCCTTAGGAACCTGTGGTGCTTCTTGCAGATCCAGCACAAGTGTGAAGCACCCATGACTAGGAAATGTTCCTGCTCTGGTGCTCTTTGTGTATCAACTTAGGTTCTTCTGCCTTAGGAAACTCTTAGTCCTTTTTAGTGGGGCCAGCTTTGTGCTTTTCTGTCACTACGAAGTTCAGTACACTTACAGCACCACTGTGTAATTAACATTACTGTCATTTGCTGACGATCTTCATTTGTTTTTCTTATGCTGTGGGTTTGGGCTAATGCAGATATCACCAGCAAAAGGATGACTGTAAAGTCATTTGCACCTGGGAGTTTCTTTGGATGTAGAGCTGGTGCTCTTAGTTATAATAAAACTCTTACCTTAAAAAGTTAAAAAGCAGTTGAGCAGCACAGTTAAGAAATCTGTTTTCCCATGGATTTATAGCTGGATTCTCTGGTGTTCAGCAAGACACAAACTACCCCCCAAAATTTGCATAGGTGGGATGCAATGTCTTTTCCATGTATGTTTTGTGGTGTCTGAGAGCAAAACTCACAGTGCAGCTCTCACGACCTGGGGAGGATGCTCTGTGCATGGATGGCTGCCTCTGCTGATTAACTGCTCCCTCAGATCCTGACTGAAATCAGCCAATGGATCCAAAATTCCTAGTGGGACAGACTGAATGGCTGTATAAGCATCTTCTCCATGGGAAAATGCTCCAGAAGAATACATGGTCAGACTAACAGTGCATGTCACTAATTGTGCTCTGAGTAAGCCAATTTACCTCAACCAGTCTGGTCCTGCTAACAGAATGTAACTACTGATATAGGAGACATGCAAGCAAAGCCTAAGTATCTCTGATAACACTGTGTATGGAACAGAAAGTTTAAGATAAAGTCAATGGAAAGAATGTAAAGCTGGGTGAGATCTAAGGCTGAAGCAGAGTCCTGGCATGGCTGGGACCCCTGCACTCAGCTGAGCTTTTCCACTTGTGTGGCAGAGGACCCCCTGTGCTTGTAAAGGCTCCCCCTTAGAGGAGAGACTGCTGGGGACTGATTGCAGGGTGCTACACTCCTCCTGAAGAGAAATCCCTTAAAAATGCAGTCATCATCTTGATTGCTGCTTCTGTCTGTTGGCAACAGAAAAGAAATGAGAGCTACTTCTGAGTTAGTAAGCTTGCACAGACTGGGTCAACATACTGCAGAAGCAATGGATGTTGTGCTAGAAATAAATTCGACTCTATAGCTTGAATAGATGCCAAGGAGCAAGTCTGATCTCCAAAACTGCAGCTAGCAGACCATGAAGAGAAATTGGCAGAAAAACACAGTGATCGGCTGTTGAGAACTGCAACACGTCCTGCAGATGAGGAGCTCAGGGCTGGGTACCACATTCTCATACAATGTGCAAGCCGCAAATGATCAACTGCACCTCTGAAATTCACTTGTGGGCCTTCTGGAAAGAATTAAACACAGGCAACAGCACTCCAACCAGTAGAGGTGGGCTGGATTTCTGCCAGTACTTATCATACATAAGACTTCATTGAATAGAGAGTAGAACCAGAGAGAAGGTCAAGTACATCTGTTGTCTGAGCATTTGCCGTGCTCCTAATGCTAATGGACCTGTGCACGTCAGTGCCCATGAGCAATGCAGCCTACAGTATTATTCAGGATTATCTTTTAGAATGTCTTGCAAGCAAACCAAAGTTCAGAAATTCTTAGTCCCACCTTCCTTATATTCCTAGCTGACATTGTCTGTCATGATACTACTTTTGTCCTTATCCAGACTAGGGCTGGCTGAGGCTCTGCTGTGTCATGAGCCATTGGATTGCTGTAAGCCCCCTTCAAAATCAGTTCCTGAAGGGCAGCACTGGAGATGTTATTGGAGAGCAGCTACCCCAAAGGGGTCGGGGTTTAACTTCTCTAGGCTCTGCTATGTCTGTGGTAGAGACTTACACAGCAGGCTGGAACACATTCGCTAACACCAGACTTATCCTGTCTGGACTCAGCCCTTTCTTTTGAGAATGGATATTGGATAATTTTTGAGGATTACTGGTGTTGTGCTAGATATCATTGCTGCAGTCTTTCTTGTTGCAGCACAGTGGAACAGCTGTTTCCCCCTTAGTCTAAGTAACAGGATCCTGAAACCCTTCCTAGAGGCCATCTGACACTTGGTCAGAAGTGCCATCACTAGACCATGCCAGGGCAAGTAACCTCAATTCTATAATCTGCTGTCTCTCTTCTCACAAGCAGCATAAGAGCTGCAGGCACTCAGGAGCAACCAGGCTTCCTACCATGTGATCAAGTTGATTCATCATTTCTGTAAATCCCACCTAAAACTCTTCAGATATTCAGGATGTACTAAGGTTAGATGAGAGACAACATGCAAGTATGCCTGCTGGTTTAGTATCTCCTTGCCATCATGCTTTGTCCTAACTGTTAAAAATCAAGTATTTTGCACTGAGAAGGCTGTTGGCTGAAGTCACAGGTTTCCACAGCCACAATGCCTTTACCCAGGGCAAGATGCTGATGTGTCAGGGTCTCTGTGTGTTGTGCAACACATCCCAGAGAAACTGCAGCCACATCTAACATCACCACTAGAATTTAAGAATGTAGCTGTCCCACCATGAGAAAGCTGGGAAGAGGGAATCCAGCATGTGAGGTCAGTGTATTCCACAGGATTATAAAACAGCAGAGGTGCATAGTAAGCCTGCCATGAGCCTGCCAGCTGTGTCCTTCACTGGTTTTTCAGCATTGTCATATAATTCTCTCCAACAGCCTTGAAGAAATTCAGAGACTTGAGCGGAGTCTTTTCTCTTGCCTGGGCTGTTCTAAGCACAAGGGTGGTTCCTCCCATCTACTCCTCTTTCCCAAGACAAACATTTCTGCCTTCTTTGAAGGTGGGTGTGGTAAAAAGCCACCTCCAGTGCTGAGACAGCAAAGCCATACGTTCTTTCCCGTATCATCACTGTTTGCCCAAGCACCTCGCCCTCCACACAGCCTCTCTGAGCAATGAGAGCCACAGGCTCTTGAGCTGTGTAGAGCACTAAGGTCGTTTCCTGACCCAGGGTGAGGTCTAAGTGGTGGAGTTATGAGCTGCAGTGCCTGTGAGGAGCATTAGCAAGGCTCTGTGCTGGCAAGGGGCTGCAGGGTTAGAGTGATGGGGAAAAGGGATTCAAGCTTCAGAGCAGCTATTTCAGCCTGAGTCCTTCCACTGGTGTGTTTTACATGCACAGCTGCATCTGGGTACTGCTGGAGGTTTCCCAGTCAACAGTGGTGTCAGGGCATCCACAGGGACTCGTGAATGTCAGGCTTTGCAGTGTTGGTTGTGGAAACTGCCTAGCATATGGGAAGGGGCATCCAGAGAAAGATCTGGGGAAGATTCTCAGGACTTCAGGGCACCCAGTAAAGCAGTCAAGAGGACAGTAAGACCTGGACCTGGTCACCCTGGGGGGCAGGTTGTCCACAGCACAGTCTTGAGAAGTCAGAAGAAAAATACAGGGGTCCTGTTTATAGGCTGATGGAAACCATTGGAACAGACTGGGAGCTGACTGTATGAAATTTAAAACATAATTGTTAATGGGGAGCCATCCTCGCTGCCAGTCTTTTTTGGTAGTGTTAGTCCCACAAGGACCTGTTCTTACAAAGTACTATTCAATACTAGTTTAAGCTCTTTGGTTTATCAAACAGAAAAGTTAAAAAAGGATCCAATCCTGATTTTAAATGTCTGTGGAAAAGATTTCTCTCACCAAGGAACTCTTTACAGTAACAGAGAAAAATATAAAAGCAAAAAGCCTGGGAGGTTGTTTCCAGGCTAAATTTATTTTGCTTAAAGGTGCACATTTTAAAATAGGGAACAGGTGAAGTGTGCAAAGGCTCATGTTCTACAGACAGCCTTTGGTTTGGGCTTTGAACAGATGGAGTTGTTACCATGAATACTGGGACACAGGGGACAGTACCAGGAAAAGCTTGGGACAGCTGGTTTGGAGAAGGGTACCCTGGAGATGCGGGAGTAGGAAGGCTCAGGTGCAGGATGTTAAGGGGTTGTAGTCTCGGTTTGGGGACAGAGATAATGCAGCTTGGAGGTATTTAAGCTGCTCTTGTCTATGCTTAGACAGGATCAGGCCTTTGTATTCTGACCTGGTCTTCTTGCCCATGAAAGCATTTTAAAACTTTCCCACTGGGACAAACAGGCAGCACTCATTTGTCTCCAGCACCAGGCATTTCCACTTCACTTCTTTATAACTTTTTAGCCAGGTTGCAAGAGCAGAGTTTTTCAGAGCTTTGCAGACCAGTAGTCAGATTAAAATAAGTCTCTCTTTTTTTTTTTTTTTTTTAATCTGGTATTTTAAATGAGAGCTTTACATTTTTCTAGCCTAGAAAATACTAATGTGCAAAGTCTGTACCTAATGTTACCTCACAACCAGCTCTTGGGACTCTTCTTTAAGTGCCATTATGTCCTGCCTGATTGGAGGTGTGCACTGAGTGTTTTCACAGAAGCATTAATTCATCCTCCTTGGTTTTCTCCCCCAGTTTCCAAGCAAAAGCCAGGCTAAAGGACAGAGTGAAAAAAACAGCCCTCTGCCTGTGCTGCTCAGACACCAGCCATATAGCAGGAAAAGGGTTTTCCATTCCTCCATCCCATTGCAGTCTGTCCTACGAGTACACTTACAAGCATCTGCTGAGACATGACTTTGCATATCCACAGTAACTCAGCTGCAGAAGTTCTGGCAATTACCACAGACATTCTGTCTTGCTGCCCCATAAGTAAAGTGTTTTACCTCTACAGAGCTGCCACCTTTTGGCATTGCTGGCTCCTTCCAGGAATGTGTTTTCTGTTCTGCTCCATATCCCATAGCACATTCCTCTGGTCCAGCAGTCTGAGATCTTTAATACAAAGAAATGGAATCCAGTGGCCTGGTGCAAACCAAATCATTCCCCTGATTTCTCTTGCCAGGTCCTGTTTATCCACCAGTGTTTGTTAGCTAGACCTTACTATGTTCCAAGTGCTGTCAGCAGCTGGCAGGAAACACTGGCAATCAGAGCAATCCCCACAGCTCAGCTTGCAGCAGGCTCTTTGGATTCCTGCCTTTAAGTCATGCAGTGACTCCAGAGTGAGTGTAACGGGGCATCTGAAAAGGAGAAAGTAGAACTCCAGCAGATGTTTCTCACTGATCTGTTCCTGAAGCAGCAGAGTGCTGGGACTGAGCCAGCACTGCTAACCTGGGAAAACCAGCAGTGCGTGTGTGGCACTTTCAGATGTCCGAGGCTGCTTCCCTTCCATGGAGAATATGCTACAGCTGCAGAGCCCTTTCCTGTGTTACTCTCTGTGCTTATTCTCTGATGTGTAATTCTGAGATGCACCTTTGGCCTTTTGCTTCCTTATCCAGCAAGATTTTACGTGCTGTTTGGAAAACATGAAGAATTTCTCACCCTGGCCTCACCAGTTCTAGAATGGCAATGAAATCTGCACGTGAATGACTGAAAACCAGATAGAGAGGCTGGCTCTGGATGAGAAGTAATTGCCCCTTCCGCAAGGTACAATAAGTAGCTACCAAAATATTTCTAGTATGAGGCTGGAGTATTGCAGATGGGCTGAAGAACGAAGCAGAGATAATGAACACTTCGAGCCACCTCAACACAGAGGCATCTCTGGGATGTGCAGCCACTCAAAATCATAGGCTGAGGGATGCATTCCTCTCCATGAGGCTAGAGGCCAGTTGTCAGCAATGTTGGCATGTTTGTGAGAGGTTTTAATTGCTGCAGGTTTTAACATGCACATGATACAGTGTGTGGATCTTCTTTTTGCCTCATACATGTACCTATATTGGTGGAGAGGAGGGAAACCTTGGTATTCTGAATGAATTAAAAATTTACAGATATACTTGTTTTCATGATAAGGCAGGGACTCGAACACGTACGAGATTCAAAAGCATGAATGGAGGGCACATGCAAAAAAAAGGAATGATTAATCGGAGTGCATTTAAAAATAGTAATTGTACGTAATGCTGAGCAAAGCTAAAATCTATTTTAAACTGTTTATACAGAACGGAAGCGTATGTTCTCAAGGTCTCCAGTTTGTCTGTGTGGGTTGGTCAAAAAAGTTGTGACATGCTGAGAAAGGCATTTGTGCCTTGTTGTTTTTAGCAAAACTCACTTCCAACAAAGTGGATTTAAAAGAGGAGAGACTGCAAAATACTTAAAGGTCACAAGGCAATCTTGGCCCATGCTCTCCACGAGGTGTATATGCCTTGAAACCCTTGAGGAACTGCATCTCCATGCTTCTGACTGCCTCCATCTGTCATTCTTCATGAGTCTTTTCCTCAAGCCTTCAGATTTTGTCTCTCAGAGGATGTGGGCAGGTCCTTATTGCATCCTCCCCTGTACATTTTTTTGCCCTTCCAGGGGAGAGGAATGCTCACTGAAGCAGCTCTGTCCATTCTTGCTGGAAAGGGTCAGGAGCTATGGGAAGAAAAAAACAGACCACCAAACCCAGAGAGAAGACAATTAGTCGTAGTCTCTGTGCCACCAAAATCTACCATTGACTTTGAGAGACTTCCTTGGGTTTGTCCTAATTTAAGGTTTGGTGGCAAAAGTATTTCTGCAGGCTGCCTTGTTGCACAAGAGCCTAAGCCTATGGTAGAGGTGAGGTAGAAGCGAGAGTTGTATCAGCTTCTGGAAAAGGTTTACAAATGTGTGACCACGTGGTACACTGCCAGCTCACTGGGGGTGTGGAAGAAGGGGGCACTGTCCTGCTAGAAAGGACAATGTCCTTCTTGTTTATGTGCTTCTGGAGTCTACTGAAGGGACCAGGAGTACAGTAAGAAGCACAGGGAGGCTGGCAATGTGGTGGACATCACCTGAGGTTGTCCTTGTTCTGGAGGATGCCATCCATCAGGCGTCTCTGAAACAAAGAAGCTGTTCAGAAAGGCAGCAGGCAAACCAGGAAAAGATGCTGCATTGCTACTAATGGGGCTGGTTCTTTAAAACAACATGGAATTGGAAGGGTACCACAATCCTGAGGTGCCCTGCCAAGAGAGGTGAATTGCTGTGCCGTCTTCTTTCCAAAACAGAGCTTAGTCTTTGGCTTTCCTTCTCACTTTGTTCGCTCTCCTTTTTTTCTTACCTTTGTTTTCCACTCTTAAACCTTGTGGATCAGCATGCTTTGCACTACAGAACACCTAGTTCTACAGTGGCATGCAAAAGCAGGCATACCATCACGTACCTTAAAATATTTATTTCTGCAGTATGTATGTATTGTGACTCGGTATCATCTCAGGCCAGTGCAGTGCTAAGAATCTATTGAACTTGTGAGCCAAATATGTGATTTAAGATCTCACTCCTTTTTTGTATTTGCCACAACAGCAATACTGTTCAAGCCCATGAGGTGCCCACTCCCCAGCTCTGGAAAAGTAGCACACAGCAATCGGGGTCAACTGAGGGACAGGACTTAATGCTGTGCCAGAGAGGCGTGAACTGGATGTATGAAAGCTGGAGCTGTGGCTGTGAAAAATGCCTTTACAGGGAAAAGAACAGGATGCTAACACATGGGGGAGGGAGGAGGTGAAAGTCCTCAAGGCAGAGAAAGGGTAAATGAGCAAAACACTACCTTGTGAGGCCCCCAGCTTGGATAGACACTGCTGCATGATGTTTTCTATCAAACAGCCCTAACTACCAGGATTCCAGCCTGGCTGGGGTTCTGCCTGCACCCATGTTATTCTGTCCCTGATATTCAGAGATGATGACTCTGGTCTACCATTGTATCAGCCTTGTATATTCTTTCAAAGGCTATTGGGTTCAAAGCCAATCTCTGCTATTCTGTGTTTGTGTCAAAATTGGTCTGCATCCACAAAATCTAGTGAGAAGACTGCTGTCACTTGCAGGCCCAAGGCATCTCCTTCCCTTTCCTTTACTTCTTTAGACATGACAAGGGGTCATGGTGGGACACCAAATAAAACCCCTCAACCGGCAGATACACGGTACCAGCATGTTCCTCCCTGCAAGCGAGTGGCCAAGGGCAGCCCTTGGCCGCAAGCCAACATTTAGCCAGCTGAGATGGTGTTTGATGTGACACCGGATCAATAGTGAGCACAGAAGCAAATGAACAGGAAAAATACACCACAGTAAGTGCAGCAGGGAATGGCAGTGGGAGGACCTGGCAGATGCACAGGGGCTGATTCAGAAGGGAGATGCAGCCCCACCTATGCTGTTGCGAGCAAACTTGCCCTGCACCTCACGACAACTGCTTTCAAAATGGGTTTTATAACACATGTCAACATGCCACCTGGTTCCCAGCAGGGAACTGTGGTGGGGACACCAGTCATGCCAGGGTGAGACAGCTCAAACTGACCTGCAACAAAATCCAAGTGTCAACAAGTTGCTGTTGAGCAGAACAGGTATTCTGACCGAGTGGCAGAAATTGCACCTCTTTGCGGGCACAGAAAATGATAGGGGGCTGGAATCCAAAGGGATGAGAAATAAGCATGAGAATAACAAACAATCATGACTGTTTAAAAAAACCCCCAACAAACTAAGAAAGAATTCTGCCTCACAGCACTGCTCCTTCCAGTTTCCTTTGCTGCTTCCCTCCTCAGTAGACCATCATTTTGGGGTTTATTTGATCACATTGTTCACCACATTCAAGCTTGGGCTTAAATTTAAGTCTTGTTTCATTGCCTCATCATGAGAAGATAATTTTTTTTTTTAATTTGGACTATTTTTAGGGGCTACATAAAAGCTAAAATGCCTTATCCATATCCCCAAGGAGCAGTGTTTTCTATATATGATGCTGCTAAAGATTTCAGTGAATTGTAATCACTGAAACATTTTTGTTAGGCTTGGCTTGGGGCAATAAACACCTTGCATTCAGTCTACCCTTAACTACTGAGAGATGTTCTTGTTTTTCACTCCATTTTAATGCAGAGTACTTGGTGATATCTGTGGGATTTGGGAGACGTTTTTAAATTAGAAAACAACAATTAAACAAGAAGCACACAAAAGTGCTGCAGTGTATTTCTAGTAATTTTAAGATGCAACATTTTAGTCTAAAGCCTGCATTTATTTTACATTTTAACTTCTATTTAAACTTTTTGTTCATACACTCTGGCTTGTTTCACCTCATGTGAGAGCAATACAAAGGAGAGGAAGTCCACTAGCCAGATAAACTGCAGTTACCACAGGTTCATTTTGTCAGAGCTATGCAAAGCATCCAGTGCACAGGCCCGCCTTGCCTGTCTAACAGCTCACCACATCTACCCCCTGTCTCTCTGCTAACCTGCACATGTGCATAGAAATAACCCCTTTGGTGAGACAAATAACTTTCATGCAGTGAATCAATTTTGAAAAATTATCTACAGTGAATGGGAAGTTTTCCTTCTTATCTTAGTAGTAGAAATCTCAGCTATGGGTACTTATATTCTTTCACCGTGGTTTTTTTTTTTTCCTAACAGTCTCTTTGGAATAATCTAAATTGCAAAGCCATGATTTGGGCAATACAGGGACCGATGCTGTGACCAGAATCTACAGCACAAAGGGATAGAAGACAGAGCAGACAGAGAAACAGCCACAGTCCCCTGTCCTGCAACATCTATCCCTTGTTCTCCTAAAAGCAGAAAAAGGTTCCAAGACCAGCCAGAGCTCAGCATGTGCTCGGGGGATCCGCTTTATTTGAAATTCTTGTCCAGCCAGATGTATCGCAACGCCATTAGTATGGGAACATGACCCTTGAAAAACCCTCTCCAGTTCCACTTATGAGGCCAGCAGTCCTCAAAAATAGCATCAGCCATGACACAAGCTACTTTTACACTTGTCAGTCTCCTCTCTGATGAAAGCAAAACTTCATTCTGAAAGCCACCTGCTTGCAGGCACAGGACACAAAATGCCTTCCTCTCCACACCACCCCAAAAGCACATGCACATATGCACTTGGAGTGTTGTTTTTTTTTTTTTTAATAGTTGCCTATTTCCATAAAATTCAGAAACTACTGACAAGATCATTTTAATGCAGCGTGGAGTGCACTGTCCTGGTACAAGCATTCTCAGTGCTATCAGTCTAATGTGGAAGACATAGTTTCAAACAGGAAGGTTAGGAACTTTTTTTTTTCCAAGGAGAATGTTAGGAAATTAATTTTTTATCACACACTTATGTTTGACTATCTTAGATGTTGCAACATCCAGGCCAACTTGCAGTGACTTAAATGTCAGAAATCTGCTATACAGCTCCTTCATAACCGCCATCAAGCTCTAGGCAAGATTCATGGTAACGGCCTAAAACCTTCACTGTACTTCTTTGGGGATTTTTTGTTGTTGTTGTATTTTCCTCTATTGGATCAGAACCTTACAATCATTCAGCCTAAGTTCTGCAAAACATCAAATCAACACCCCATAGTTCCTCTGGTAGGCATATTATGTTTGCTCTTTTGCCCCAGACACAGAACTGTTAAAAGATGCCAGGTTTTGAAGCTACAGCAACTACTCAGTGAGTGGCAGAATGTCATCTCTAAGCAGAGATGCTGCCTGTATTTGTCCTTCTTTGTGCACTTGTTTGTGCCTTCTCAGATAATACTTCTCGTAAGATGTGTATAATCTGAGAAGGCACAAACATCCAGCCTTCCTTTGTCTGAATCCTATCAAGATGACCATAGAAAATAAAGAGCCCCTTTAAGCTTCCTTACAGAACCTGCCTACGTCTATAATCATGCAAGGCAGTACCTTTCAAATCACGTATGCAGTGGATACAGCCTGCAAACTTCCTCTGCGATCCTTCCTCAATGTGTCCAAACCAGATCTAGTGCCCTTTAAACTTGAATAAAAATTCTGCTTCTCATCGCAGGCCGTTTCCTTCTACTTTCAACTCACTCAACCCTTCAAGCCTACACAAGGGCCTTCTGTGTGAACTGCAGCCAGAAGAGGATCTCATCCTCTCCGCCATCCCTGCCTGGCCTCTTCTCCAGTGCCTTCCCAACAGCCTCTCCGGAGCCATTTATGTGGATCCCACTGAGCAGGAACAGCACTATTTTTAGGCCGCGCCTGTACGCTAAGCACAGAGGAATGTGGCTGGGAGTGGGCCCTGCGGGAAGCGGCGACGGTCCGAGGGCAGCGCTGCCGCATCCCGCGGGCGCTGCGGCACCGCGAGCCGGGGCTCGGCACGTGCAGCTCCCCGGGGCTCCACCAAGGCTGCGCTCCCGGAAACCGGGCGGGGCAAGGCTGCCTGCCCTGGCTGATCCCGGCGCGCCCCAGGACCGGACCCCGCCCAGCACGGGGCTCAGGCGCGCCCCTGCCCGCAGCCGGCGCAGTTGGGTCCCGAGAGCCCCAAGGCGGGGCTTGGCAGCCCCAGCCACCCAGTCCGGCTGTCCGCGGTGGAACCGGGCAGGACCCTCCGCCGCGGGGACCCGAACCCGCGGCCTGGTAAGCGCCGCGACCTCCCGGCCCCGCAGCCGGTGGGTCTCCGTGCCCCCCCACGCCGGCGTTATGTAACGGCCGCGCGCCGCCATTGGCCAGCGCCGTCCGGGCGCGCGGGCGCGGGGGCGGGTCCGGCGCGCGCGCAGTGCAGGTCCCGGGTCCCTCCTCCTCCTCCTCGTTCTCCTCCCGAGCAGCGGCGGCGGCGGGGCCGCGCGGAGCCTCCACAGCGCTCGCCAGGGCCGCCCAGCCCGGATCCCGCACGGGTGAGCAGCGCCGGGGAAGCGGAGGGGGAGCGGCGTGAGGGGAGAGGAGCAGGCCCGGCCCAGGCTAGGGGAAAGCGGCCCGGCCCGGCCCGGCACCGGGGCGCGCTCTGCTCGCGGACCGCCGCTCTCTGGTTGCGGCCTCCGTCCGTCCGTCCGTCCGTCCGTCCGTCCGTCTTTCTGTGGTCACTTCCCTTCTGCGGAGCACGTGATGGGTCTGCGGCCGCCCCTGCCCCGCCGGGCCCGCCCGAGGGCCGCGGCCGCCCCCGGTCCCTCCGCGCTGCAGGCCGGGCCCGGGCCGGGGCGTCCCTCGCGGAGCGGCCGCCTGAGCCCTTCGCCGCCGGCCGGGGAGGCCGCGGTGCCTCGAGCGGCTGTGTTTTTGGAAGTGACAGCGGAAACAGCTGTCGGTGTCCAGTTTTAGGACTTGAAACTCCGCTCGGGTTCTGGTTACTTACAAGGAAATGACCCCATGTGAGGAGGCATGGCTGTGCTGCGGATTTCAGCCTCGGTTCCCGACAGTGCCCGTGCTGCTGTTGCTGTTACGATTTGGCAGCAAAAAGTCCTGTTACGGTTTGGCAGCAGATTTTTTCCGTGCGTTCGGTTTCCTACGTGATCGCGCGGTCTTTATTTGGAGACAGCAGGCTGGTCTGCTGGACTCCGTGAGGGTGTGCCTGATAGGGAGGACAACACTTACCTGCGTTGTGCAATTGAAGTTACTGAGTTGGCCTTGTAGATGAACTCATCATTCTTTTAAAAGAGTTTTGGTTTTGGGGTTTTTTTTGTCACTTTCTTAGAATAATAATAATAGTCTAAACCGTAATTTTCTCTGTTTCAGAAACACTGTGTTTTAGCTGTATTAATGTAACTTGCAGTATTTAAACTCTTGGATTTTTGGTCGTGGACATTGTATGGTGATTGATATTTTTGAGCAAATGTTTGTGGTCATGTTTTCTTGTCTGTGACTTAACTAAAACTAGCAGTTGCCAAGTACATTAAAGCTCAGAGTGGTTGGCTGTTGTAATGTAGCGCTTATCAAGGCACTAAAATACAAATATGAAAACACTTTGTGAAAAGAATTCTTTTTTGTTACATCTGAGTATTTTCTGTCAGCAACCCTCTGACTTACCGACAATTGCTGTAATGCTGGTGAAATAGAAGTGAAATAAAACCTACTGTTGCTTTTAGCGTATGCGAAGTTATTGGCAATATATTATGTTAGGTTTTTTTAGTTTTAAATGGGAATCCAGTGTTGTGGTTGAGCCATGCTGTATATAAACAGTGTGAGGCCCTGGCTGGGGTGTTCTGGAGTAGTTGTAGTATCCACTGAAACACAGACTGGCACTTCTAGTCTTACTAACATTCAGTGTTGTATCTTATGGAAGCTGTTGGACGCCACATGTATTTCTATCTTCTTATTAATGGAATTTGTGTTGTGTTCAATTTTATTAGCTGTATGGACTTCTGAACTCTCTTTTAGAGAAACTGGTGGGGGAAGAGGAGGGAACACTGAAGATGTAGTGTGATACTTCTGCAGAGGGTTATGTGGTGCTGTTTGATGCCATGAAAGAACCAGGCTGTGGCCTGAGAGGTGCCTCTCCACCCACAAGAGCTATTCTGGGTCTCAGGGCCATCGTTTTGCTCACACATTAGGCACATGTGCCAAAATTCCCACAATACTAGTGAATTTTCACATGTTGTTGATGTTTCATAGAAACTGCATTTTCGTAACTGTTTTTAAGGGCTTTTCGCATGTATTTACTAGAGGTCAGTCACTGTTTGGATAGACCTTTCTCTCACAGTGGGAGACCACCTGTCCTGATGGGAAGGATTGCATGACAGGCTTGGTGTAGCCATGCAGTGTGTCTGTCTCACAAGTACCAAACTCGGGGCAAGTGCCCAGGTTACCCAGAGGGGCGGTGACCAAGCAGCTGCCCTCCTGGGAACACGAGACTTTACAGGTTGTCCTGAGAACAATGGACTTCACTGGCTGTCCTGTGCTTGGGCAGTCAGTGTGGTGCTTCTGAGAGAGCTGCACAACTGAACCGTGTGTGGGCTGTGAGGGACTAAGAGAGAGACAATAGCAGAAATTGGGCTGCTGGGTTATATAACCACACACTGAATCCCACTCTGTTGGTGTGCCCAAATCCTGTCTGGTGTCTGCTCTGGGGGTGGGGTGCAGACTGAATTGGGTGTCCTGGTAGGCTGTGTGCAGGTGGAGTGCACTGCTGTGAAATGCAATGTCTTGATGCTCCCAGAATTGTGACAGGCTTGTCTCATTTTGTCTTCTGGTGGACCTTGTAATGGCATATGGCAATAGCATTTGCTTCCTTTGTGCTCCTGTGTTATATGGAGTAATGGCTTCTGATGGGGGCCGTCTTTTTTCTTTTCAAGAAATCATGTGCACATAAATGTGGCTGAAAATAAAAATACAACAGGCACCTGTAAAAATCACTTTCAATAAAGAGGGGTGACCTATGGTTTTTGGTGTTCCCAACTCCAAAGCAGCTCACAAGCACCTACAACAGAAGACAATAATACACCTTGGGCAATACTTTGATTTGCCTTTCTTGAAACTTGTTTCAAGTTCCAGAGATAAAGGTTGAGTCTTAAGCATTAATTAAAAAAAAACCCCTCAAACAATAAAACCTCTGCATTTTTCGGTACCTTTTGAAATACAGAATAAGTTTCTATTAACTGTAAAGGAAACTTTTAATTATTCTGATTATTGAAAGCACTTTTCAAAAGTAAAGCTTGAATCTTAGTAGAGGAAAACACCTTAGAATGGCCTAATAATTCTGGTGTGTATTTTAAGAATGATACTGGACCCAGAGGCTTTACATAGCGAAGAGCTCGAACAGATGTCTGTTGTGTTTGAGTTATGGGAGTTATAGGCTTTTTGGACAGAGCGCATGCCTGCATTGTGCTCATGGTTACAGCTCCTCAGTCAGAAAGCAGCAGTTGTTTCTCATGTTTGTAGACTAAATGTCTTCTTTTTGTTTGTAGATATGGCTCGTGGACAGCAGAAGATTCAGTCGCAGCAGAAAAATGCCAAAAAGCAAGCTGAGCAAAAAAAGAAACAAGGACACGATCAGAAGGCTGCAGCCAAGGCTGCCTTGATATATACCTGCACTGTCTGTAGGGTAAGAGGAACTGAAGTCAAAATAGTATTGTAGGGAGAGGGCTGTCTTCCTGGCTATAGAAGGATTTTTAGGAGATTTTATAGTGGAAATGAAAATATTTAAGTGGTTGTCTAGCTCGTTGCCATAAGAAGCATTTGCATCTGTTATGTGACTTGCTTACAGATTACTCAGCTGTGCTGGTAACTGAGATAGAAAATCTGAGAGGTCCTATACAGGTCTGGTTTGGGTAGTTATTTTGCCTTTTGTATTTCAGTGGTCTGCATGTGCTGTAACTACGAGATAGAAAATATAAAAAGAGTGCAGTCGATTGCTGTTTAGTCTCCACATGGAAACGTGTTTTCTTTGTGATGGAATTGGCGGGTCTTGGAATCAGTGGTTATCGATGTTGCTGTAGAGAGGAAAAGCAGTGGTGCCAAAAGGTCTAATGTAAGCTTGATACGCAGTAACTTTTGCTAGAACAATTTACTTGACAAGAAAACAGAAATTTGAGTACTAATCAGATTGTACTTTTCCTTCTGGCTGGTTTTCCTGAATGCTTCTTTTGGAGCTGAAGGATAAACTTGCCGTTTTCACTTCAATGGCCAGTCCCAGAATAGATCTGCCACTTTAAATATCTTAAATAAGATTCCAAATTAAGGGTTGCTTACTTAAGGACATGTAACCAGCTCCTCTTGTTGTGAAATCAGGCTGTAGTATCAATCACTTTGGGCAGTTGATGCCTGCAACTGTGTTGCAGCAAAGGTCTGAGATAGGTTGTGCCAAGTAGAGAATCAGTTCATGCCATGTAACTTCTTGGCCTATTAGTAAACTAAAGAAATAGCTTTCGTAAAGATTTTATTCTGGAAAGGATAAATGTTTATCTTTAAGATGTTGAAAAAGAAAATTTTAGGGATGTAGGTTTTCCACCAAACCAGCCTATGAAGTAAGATGTGCAGGGAGATACCTAGTCAGAGTAACACCATTGAGGGACATGCCAAAACAAGCGTGATAGTAATGCTTAAAAGTACCTCTGAAAATAGGTGGTTAAATACTCCATCTTACTCTGCAGCTAAATAAGTGGTGTTTCTGTCACTAGAGCAGTGTCATCAAGGAGGCAGTTGGCTTGGGAAAGAAAATAAAATCTAGCGGGGATTAGGTTTTGCGGTATTATTTAACTCTTGTGCTGTGCATAAAGTTTAATGTCTCTCTTTAATCAGACTCAAATGCCGGATCCCAAGACCTTCAAACAGCACTTTGAAAGCAAGCATCCTAAGACTCCACTTCCTCCAGAACTGGCTGATGTTCAGGCATAAAGTTGTCTACAGGTCATTACCTTTATTTTTAATTGATTATCTGAGAAAGATGTATTATAGATTGGTTTTTTTACCACCACCAACTGGGACTTAAAACTTGCTTCATTTCTTTTAATACGAAAACTACTGTAGGTTAAAGTTATACCCCTGAACTGTTAAAAGTAGAAGAAAGAAGCAAGTTAGTTCTTACATGGGTGAAATGGCTGTGGCATTTCACTGTGCCCGGAGGTTGTTTTAAAAGGGAATCATGTTATTTCAAATAGTCATTCTTAGTGTTGTAGGAATACTTCATTATTTAGTTCTTGCTTTGAAGTGTTAGTTTTGCTTTGAACAAAATACGTAAGTAAAATCTGTCTGTTGCTACAAAACATGTAATGGAAACAGTCATTTAGTATATTTCAAACAATTTAGCCTTTTTGTTCCTGAAGCTATGCAAGTGAATGCAGAAAAATCTGTGAATTTCTGTGTTAACTGTAGAAGAGATTTCCTAGTAGCCAGTTGTTAGGATCTAACTGAAAGTGGCTATAATAAAAGGCTGAAATGAGGTAAAAAGCAGTAGTATGGTATTTCATTCATGCAAAGGAAACCAGCATTGTGTAATGGTTCAGCTTAACCGAGATGTTCTTGTTTTTTATAGGTGAAGTCATGACACCTATTGACTCTTCTACTGTCAGACCTTACATAACAAACCTGCAGCTGCTTTTCTAAAACTGTTGATCAGCAAAAATGAAGGGGCTACAGAAACATTCATATTTTTATGCTGTTCCCTCTTGGGCTTCATGCAAAGACAATTCTGTGTAAATGTACAGTTGTGCCCTATTTGGAAATCCTAAAAAATCAGTCCATACTTGTTATAAAAAATTTTTTACAATTGTAATTATATTGATGTTCATATTGTGTAAAATAACTCACTTAATAAAGTAGTACTTTGATTTTACAATATCACAGATTAACTCCTTGTAGAAATTCTGTTTCACCTTCCTGCATTATCTGCCTTATAAAATAATGAAAAACACAAAAGTGGAATTTTCCCCATCCTGCCAAAACATGAGCAGTATCATTCCACTGCAAGTAATGTACATTACAGTAAATTAATCTTAAAGTGGAGAGGGAAGCTGCTCAGATCTACTGTCCAGTGTGCTGCCTGCTTGAGCCCAGCCACTAGTGGTCAAGCTGATGGCTCAAGGTGCAACACACCCCCGAGCAGCTGCATGAGAATCATGAGACTTCCTCCTATGTTTTTGTCCTACATACTGGAGTCTTAAATACTGCAAGCCGTTTCGAATGGGATTCCTTTACTGTGAGGGATCATGTTCCTTGAAGTCATGCACTGGAGGAACTCTGGTTATGCTTGTTATGCTTTCTATTTAGGCAGATGGCTGAGGAAGCCTGAGAGGTGGCAGTTTTTAAATGCTGGCTTGAAAAACGCTTGCCAAATACTAGGTTAAAGCAACTCTGCTCTTAGTTGAAAACTGGATTTGAAAATATTTTTAATGATATTTTGAGCAAACAGCCACACTTGTTCTCCCTCGAATGTGTCTGGTTATTTCTCTCTTGAAGGAATACGTAAAATAGCCAGCCATTAATAACCTTCCTTCACAACCAGCTTAAAATAAGCCTTTTGGAAAAGAGCCAATGTAACTAAAATAATATGGCTGCTTAAAGAAATCGGATGTGATTAAAGTTGCATTGACAAGAAAAAGCTGGATAATAACTCTGGCCAAGAACATTGGAGCAGATAAACATAATTACCCCTAAAGTGTTCTGGGCTGTGTTCTAACCCCAGATGTACAGCACAAAAGTACTGGAGAAACATCTGAATTGTGCTAGAAGGTCTACTATACAAAATCCCATCTTTGGCATTTTGGAGGGGGCTAATTTAAGAGCTTTAGTTTCAACCCTGCAGTAGGAAGCAGTACTAGAATTGCTGTGATTTGCGGACTTCACAACAGATGTAAAAATTCTGGCAGTCCAAGTAACCCTTGCTATGCAGCAGGACTATACATCTGACCTTCAAATGGCTTCCTAAAATCTAGGACCATAGTCTCAAAGACTCATTCACTTAAAAGAATGCACTTGGTATTTTATTATATAAAGTCAAAACCTTTGTCTTCGTCCACTCATTTGCTCTTTATTGGACTACTTCTGTGAGATTAGCTTCCTGTCCTCTTTGCTGTGACAGTATCTCTGTAAATACTTACTTTGGCATAAAGTTTCTCTGTATTATAGTCACTCTGGGATAACCTGTATACCACTTAACTTTTATAGATAATGTTATTCTCCTCAGCGTAATCCACTACTGCACTTGTACACCTGACATCAGAATGTAACAATTCATTTATTTTTCTTTAATGTTATCGATACATACATCCTAACAAACTGGCTCCACAGGGCAGGAAATCTGCTTTCAACCTTTGTGCTGTATGGGGGAGAGGTACTTCAATGTTCTAATGCTGTAGTTTGTCTAAAAATACGCTGAGTAGAAATGGAAAAGATGTTTCTTGCGCTGATTGGTATTTGATAATCTGGTTTTACTCTGGAAAATGTTTGGGGATGTATCCCTAAAGCTTGGGTCTGAGGTGAAGTAAATGTTCTATTCCTTCAATTCAGATTGTGTAGCATTAAATAAAAGACTTGTTTCATAAACGATCTCTGTTAATGAACACTGAAGAGCTGGAAAGCTGCATCATTAGTGGGATGGTTACATTTAGTTAGAATTGTATTTTCAAAACTCTTAGGATGCTCAAGTTGAAAATACCCTATGAAATGATGGGGTTTATGTGTCAGAAGGCAAGGATGGATGATCCTCGGTTCACTAAGATCCCCAGCCACAATAACTGCCCTCTCAATTATAGAAGTAAATGAAAGATATGACTGAGTTGTTATAAAGGCTGTACTAAATGTAGCAATAGTCCTCAGTTAGAATACCTGCAATACTCATTGTACTTAAAAGATCTGAGGAAGGAGTAGTTCTCCATCGTCTCTTCCTGATGTGAAAGATAGCACACCTTGGTACCTGGCTAAAGACACAGTTGTGCATTGTAATGTGTCTGATTTAAGAGAATTAAAAATGTAAAATGTCATATTTCCTGCCTGCTTTTAAAATCAAGTATTGCTGCACCTAGAAAATTAATTTCCTGGCTGTGGACAGCCATGTAACTTGAAGCTGTCTAACTATGCGAGAAAGAAAAATAGACATGGAAAGTTTCCTGTATTCCGTTGAGAAAGATTCATTTTTGTTCACGGTCAGCATTCAGGTAAAGGGCTCTTGCTGTGTCAGTATGGACATCAGCTGTCATGGATATTTGTGGAATAACTTTAAGAGGGATTTTGGATTTTCAGAAGCCCACATCTTCTGGGAATCTCTTTAAGCAGCATTTGAAATCGCGTTTTAAACAAGGCTTAAAATATTCTGGAAAAAAGTCTCACTTTAGAACAGAGACTAAAAAGTTAGCAGGTGTGGTTATGATGAGGCCACCGTGGGGACTACAGAGTAATCAAGAACAGTTTTGCTATTTTTGTTACTCAGAATTCCTTAGGCTTATTTCTGTACCTCTGCTTTACCTATCTAAGGGCCTCTGGCTTCTTGCTATCAAGAAGCTGTGTGAAAAATGCAACATAGAAGTTGAAGACGGTTGCTGTGTAGCCTTAGGGAAATTATGCAGTACTCTTGAAACATCCCTGGAGACTATCGCTTTTGGGTATTTGCTGAAAACACTTCAGCTCGAGTAAGTAAAGCTAATGACCACAGGCTGTTTGCAAACCACATAGTAATGAAGGAATTTGTGGCATTTCTGTAAACTATATTGAACTACTATCCCATCTTGATAAGAGCTAATAGGTAGAATGTCTTTTGTTGTCAAGTACTGATAGGCTTTCCCATTTTCAAGGAAATTCCCATTCCAATTTCCCAAAAAAAGCTGGGAATTACTGGGCTTTACTAGAAGCGTGATCTTCCAGGGTCTGACAAGTAAATTTGATTAGTCCTATAGGATCCACATGCGAAGTAAAGGTCAGTTTGTGTTTCTGTCTACCCAGCCACCTTCTGCTGTGTGTGATTTGGGGGCCTTTGATTTGTCTGTTTAGAACCTTATAGGTTTTGCGGTGGACTTTGAATGCAGCTCCAAAACTCACTTTTCACTGGTGTTCAGTATGAGATTTTGCTCTAGTCCAGGCAGTGGGAGGGTGTCAAGTGCTGTCTGTGGAATTCTTCTGTTCGTTTTTAAAATTATTTTGAAATCTTTTAATAAATTGTCTATTGTGTTACAGGTTTTGTATAGATAAGGCACAACAGGGACTCTCTGAGGGAGTTGCATTATCTTGGTCGCTTTAAAAAAAAAGTAGATTAGGTTGTATATATGTTTTATAATTCTCTTACGTAGCTTTTTGCGCTGGGGTTCCTGGGAAAGGAGGAATCTATAGTTGTCCCAACATAGTTACCTAACTGTTCAAGCTGTGTCTCAGCTTTTTCAGGAAATATGGCACAGCCTTCCTCTGAGAAATACTGTCCATTAAATATATAAAGCTAAGGTCCATGCAGCACATCGATGACATGGCAAGCATATTTTTGTGTTCCTTCTTCGTAGCTGTGACAAAATCACAGTGTGCAAAGCGTAACTGAAAGCTGGAGGTCTTTCAGAGGACTGTAGATTAAGGGAAATCTCAGGAATTCATCTGGTCCATCTCCTTACTCTGAGATTGGATAAAATCTGCCAAGAAGAACTACCAAGTGTTCCTCTAACTCTTAAAACCTTCCAATGAAAGGGATCCTGTGACCTTGTAAGCAGCATGTATCACTGCTGAACTGTACAAGTGAAGAGTTATCACAGCGAGAGTTTATCCTTACCAGTTAAGTCAATTGCTTACTGTTCTTGTTGGCAGTAGATGTGATGAATAGTGCCTTCATTTAAACATTGTTACTTTGTTCTCCTAGTCTTCAAAGTAAACCCAGTTAATTGAATCACTCTTCATTGGTCACATTTTCTAAGTCTGGCATTTGTTGGTGCTCTGGATCCTCTACATTTTGTGCTCTTAAGTCATATGGTCCAAAATATGACCCAAAGTGCTGGCTGAGGCTAGGGCAGAGTAGCTGGAACAACTAAGGTCTGGCACTTGCATACACTGGAATTATATTAGGCTTTCTGTAGCAACATCCCAAATTCATTTTTGGTACCACTAATAGTTTCCACTTTGTGCCTCTATTTAGTGTCCACATACCTGCCTCTAAGGCATCTCAGACCACACTGTACAGTCCATCCAAGTGTGTTATCATGGGGGATATTGCAGATGTCCTCTTTCACTCTTTAGTCTGTATTGTTCGTGAACACACTGATGGGATAGATTGCAGGCAAAGCCTTGCAGGACCTTGCTTGAGTATCTTGCTAGACTCCAGTAAGCCTTTGGTAATTGCTTCTTGAGAGCACTTTGTACTGCTGTGATTCTCTTTGTGGTCGGTATGGATTGGAGCCCCGTACCTGTGAGAACTTTGCAGACTGACAAAGGCATTTACAACAGCAGGGAGATTTGGGGTCCTGTGTGCCTGTGGCCACCAAGCCAGTTTTCACAAAGAAAGAAATGAAGGGTAGTGAGGTATGGCATACTTTGTTCCTGACAAATCCATATTGTCTGGCTGTTACTTAGTTACTTTTTCATATGCATTTACAAAGGGAATTTTATAAAAATTGTTCTAGCCCTTTTCCAGGTTTAGGTTGACTGACAAGGGTCCCTTTATTTTTAAATTCCTTGTGCTTGTCCCACTACTCTGTTGGGCTCTTTCCTGTGCTCTGTGAGTTCTCAGAGGGCAACACTCATTGTCCCTAGTGACATGGCTGATTACTGGAGCATCCTTGGATGCAAAGAGTTATTAGCTGTTGCCAACTTGAATTCCATCAAAGTCCTCTGACTACTTAGCTTATTCTTTCAACTTCTTAGCATGGTTTGTTAAATTTGAGTGAAGTCAAAAATGCTGTTTATTACTTACTTGTGAATCTTATCTTTCATTTTCTTTACTTCTTCGTCAGGTTATGGACCTATACTTAACTTTATCTTTCCTTAGATATTTGTAGTCTTTGTATCTGCCTTTTAGAACCTCAGCTGTGTTTTTGGACTTTGCTAATGCAGGTGTTGCTGAGTTGACTTTTGAGTCGTCTGAAACCCAGTCATTTGTGTGTCTATCAGGATCCACACTCTTACATGTGCAACCACTGTAGCGAACTCTTTGAAATGTTTTTTGCATGGTTTGCCCACTGTTCAGCTATCAGAAGCTTTATATACTCCATCCTGATCTGTTCAAGGCCCCAAACATGCAAGAGCATTCTCATTAAAGTTTGAGCTCTGCTGAGTATTTGTTTACCTACAGGCTGGCAATGAGAAGGACCGGGCTGGCCTGATAAATCTGAATGTGCAATAGTTGTTAATGCTGGGTATAAAACTGCAGAGCACTAATTAGACTAAATGCTTGAGTGACTTTTCACCAGACATCATTCTGGCCATTTCTTCCTCTGGTTTTCAAGACTCCCTATACTTTAATCATTGCTGCCTATCTTTTCCATATGGATGCCAATGTAATCCAACCCCTCACCAGAGTACATCATGTCTGTCTCTTTACCCTTGGTTTACCGATAAAAGAGTAATACGCAAGCTGCCTCTGTGTCTTTTTCAGTGCTTTGCAAAATTAAAGTATGCCTGGACAACAAATCCATGTTAATTGCCCAGCATACTTGCAGACCATCAGGATAGGCTTTAATTTTTAATTTCTTATTCCTGATATGCCTTCAAATTTCTGTAGCCATTTTTAGTAGTTTTTACTTTCTTTTGGTACATATTTTCTTTAGCTGTTGATATTCACTGCATATTTTTCTATAAAATTCTTGCTTTATTTATTTATTTCCTGTGAACATTTGTGGATCCTTTTAAGAGGGAAAACTAAGTATTTCCAACCAGAAGAATAATAAAAGAATAATGTCTTCTCAAAAAAACCCACAAAAAGCCTAAAATGTTTGTATATGTCCTCATGGTATTCAGAATTATTCTTATGGTCATTACTCACTTTTGTTACAGTAATGCTTAATGCAATTGCTTTTTCTGTTACTGGAGACATAACTCAGATTTTATATCACAGTGGGCTGTGTGCAGTAAGGCAACTGATCAGGATGTCAGTGAAGCTCCTTTTTCTTTCCACACAGAAACAGAGGGGGAAATAATTTTTATTTGCAACTGGTTTTCTCTTGGTGCATTTTTATTTAGAAAGTAAATTTAGACTCTTTATTATTTTATAAAAAATTGCTTAACCCTAAGATAGATTTTCTAAGGGACATCTACTGCTGCTATTAGCTCTTATCAGATCAGTGCTAGAAGAGAATATTTCTCTTATTGAGGTCTAAGAAATAGTGTTTATTAAGGACCATGTTAAGTAAGATTAAGAAATACTAAACAGCTGCTTTTTGCTGCTGCAGTAGATCATTCAAAGAATTTGCTGTTATGCATCTGAAAACAAGAGCTGTTAGGCAGCTGAAAGAATGTGACACTGTTTGCACCATAACCACCAATAGTGAAGGAGGACAGCTTCTCAGCTTCTGGGCTGACTTCTAAGTGGACAAAGCCTGCCTGTATTTTTCTCAAACAATAATTGAATTCTACATCCCTGAAGTCAGTAGGAACTTAATTTTGTCACGTGCTACATACTCGCATGTGCAGAAAGCTGCTAGCTTTGTAAAATCTATGTCACATATGTTACTAAAAGCAGTGTAACTGATGTCTGTATATTAGAAGACAGTTTATGCATGGCTGGAAGATGCAGTAGTCTGTTCTAGAAAACATATATAGTGCTGTACCAAGACAGACTTTACAAACTGTGATTGATAAAGTCATAAGATATTTTTGGGCTATAATCATTGTCAGTCCTCAGACTTTCTCCTGTTGTTTTATCATAAACCTTTGGATTGGAACCTCTGTGGGCAGTACGACTCTGTGGACCTCAGAGAGGTCTGTGCCCTATGGATAGAGATTTGTATACCACCCTCTTAGACACTTCTGAAATTAATTGTCTCCCTTGCTTGCTCTCTGACTCCAGCCGGTTTTTCAGGACCCAAACATCTCTGTGTTGCGCTCCACTTCCCCACTTGTGGGGGTGAATGGGTAGGAGCACAATAATATAACAGTAAAATTGTCTAGTGCTAATACTAAGTGCTAATACTGCCTTCACCATGCAGTGCTGTCTATTTTTAGTCAGTGGTGGCCAGACTTCACCTTTCACTCCCTACAAAAGGACAGAAGCAACCTGGCATCTGCAGAGGTGCTTCCTGAGACTGCACTCCTGACCGCCAGCCTGCCACCCTCTCAACATGGGGCTCGTGGAGCTCAGTCTCTGTAACTGGTTGTGTCTAGCTGGCCCTAGGCCCGAACTGTTAAAACCCCTGGCTAAGGGCAGCCATATTTGCAGAAAGGGAGGTATCTTAAAGGCAATCCTGTTGTTCCTATTCATGAAAATGGCTGGGTAGAGGAAAGGCTCTCTGTCATTATGGGGGAGGGTGGGGGATTAGAGCTGCAAAATAACCTCCTGTAGTGCTATACATCAGAGAAACACTTGAGAAATGCCCAAACTACAAGACAAATTTTCTTTGGTGCTTGTATTTTTTTTTGTCAGGGAGGTGAATTCACACCGAAGCAGCTGGTACGGAATCCTTTTCCCAAGTACAGGCAAGTGAGCAGTCAGCCCCTGGAAGAGTCTGGCAAACCGAGGTGCCTGTGTGGGGAGCTTGTGTTTGGGAGCAGGGAAGCAGCAGGGAGTCTGCATTTCTGGAGGAGCTCCGCAAAGACAAACACCTTTCCTTGACAGCTGCCCTGCGTGAGGAAAGAAGGAGAGGCAGTGGTAGGATCCCAATTAGAGACTGTAAGAAAGTTCACTGTGCATTTGCTTACATGAAAAGTTTGCTTTTGAGCACTTGAAGCTGGCTCAGGATTGATTGATTACTAATGATGGTTAGGGTCCATTTAAAGGCAATAAACTAACAATGTCTTGATGAAAATGTGTTTTATATTGCACCCATGACAGATAGTGTGCAAATACTGACACACCATCCCTCTAACTAATGTGGTAATCAATGTGCTAAGTGCTTGAGTGTTTGGGGTTTTTTTCTCCTCCATCCCTCCTTGTTGTCTATACCAGACCTCCTTGTGCTGCACTGATCCTTACCCAGACATTCATCTCTTCAAGTACAATTGAACAGGCTTGTGTATAATTGGTGTCTCAGGAAGGGAAAAACTGGATGGGAACTTAAACAAAACTGATACTGAGATTTCATAGTCAGCAGAGAAGTTTATGAGCTGCTTTTGACCAGAATTTGGCTCCAACAGATGACATGCTATAGCTCTGTGGGACAACAGAAATCCTTCCATTTCCAGGAAGCTCTGTGGGAGAAAATGAACAGGAAAGCTCAATGAAAGTAGGCCCCATTCAAGAGAAGACTGGAACAGAGAAATAGGAACATTGAAAAATTCCGCCAAAAAACCAGTATTGTCACCTATGAACTTGACAGCCAAAAACTGCTACTTTCCAGAGTTTTCTTTGCAAGAGGCCCTGGCTCTCAGGCAGGTAGAAACTCTGCTAAGAGCTCATTGCCATGGTTGCTAAAATTGATTATGAGAGAAAGTGTTGAAATGTTATTCCTCCTGAAGGTTAGTCGTCCAGTTTCTTAGAAAAAGTAAAGCTGTTACTGTCCCCTTGGAGAGTGAATGGAAGCAGACTATAATGAAACAGATGGTGCAGAATTTAACTTAAAATCAAGATTCTTATAGAGACTGGTCTGTCTCAAGCCACTCTTGAGGCAAATTGGTATGCAGAGACTTTAAACCATTAATCCCAGTGGTCATCCTTGAGTCACTTTCTTAGTTACAAGATTTCAGACTGCAGGAGACATTGCTTATTTTTTGAGAAAACCATCTCTTGTTTTTCTTAAGCTATAGTAAATACCATCTATTTTAAAAAGTAGGTTCCAATCTGTGGATTCGTATAGTGTAGAAACAGTCCTTTTAATTTAGCAAGACCTATCAAAACCAACATTATTTATAAACCTTTTTTGTCTTCCAACTGCTGCCATTTTCTAGTTTCTCCATTCTTATGGCCGTCTTTTCCTTATCCCCATTTCCAGCCAGCTTTCTAGGAGAGCTGTATTAAGTCTTTCCTCTCCAAAAACATGAGTGAGTTACCATTTTTACTCCAAATAACTCCTCAATATTCTTCTTTACTGTGGAATAAATCACAGCCACTCTCTCTGACATTTCCAAATTAACATCTAACCAAAAGCCATAGCTCTGTACCCCTGAAAGAAAGCTCTTAACTTCTTGCCCACAATTCTTCTACCCCTTAATCTTTTTTGCATTGCTACAAGTATCATGTCTCTTTGGATTGCCCATGAGCCCTTGATTTGGTTTGGGTCTCCATCTAGATCCCTCCGTATGAGTTAGAAGTCTTGCCAATTCTTCTGCCTTCCTTGGTCAATGCTTTTTTCCAGGTCCTTGACATCTCCTTTGTGCAGCACCCCTCCCTCTAATGTCCAGCCTTCACATACACTGCTTGGCCCTGCTCATTTGCACACCCTTGGAGAGTGTGAGTGCAAAGAGCTGCCCAAAAGATCATTGTCCTCATCCATTGTTTCCTGTATTCTCCTCTCCTCACTCTCAACCTCACTTCCTTCCTTCAAAACCCTGCTTTGCCAGGAAGCATCCCAAAAGCTGGTAGCAGCTGTCAGGCTGTTCCTGTTATCCTCCCCATCTCTCTCCTGTTTCACAGCATCTTCCCAGCTGTCTTTGCAACATCCAACAGTGAGGTCTCAAACAGCACCCAGCACAGTTGTCTCCAGCTCTGTGGCCAGACTTCCCAAATGCACACTGGTCACAGCCACACCGTTCTGTTGTCTCAGGTCACATTGACAAACCTTTCCCCTGCAGAACAGGTACAGAAGTTGTTGCAGCTGATAGATGCTGAAACAGCTCTTTCTCTGCCTCTCTGTGTTCCTCACTGGATAAACAGTTCATGAGCAGCAGAGGGGCTCTCTTGCTCCTTCTTCACTGAGTTAGTCATTTACTGCACAAGGTCTTTGCTTTTCAGACTATATATTTTTTAATTCTGATTTACTGCCTTGGCCCTTAGCATTCAAATTCATCTATCTTTTTTTAAGACTACATTTCCCTCTGCCATGCCACCCTCTCCTTTTCAACCCTTCATCATACATGACCTTATTTAGTGACAAGGAACTGGCAAGTCAGAGACATAAGGGCGAGGCTTGCGACCAAATGGGGCAGAGAGCAGGGCTGCACATCCACAGCCACCCCCACACGATGCCTTCTGTTCACTGCTTGCTGTGCAGTCGTCAGTATAGCAGTGGACAGGTAGGTTTTTTACTGTTGTATGAATATGCAGCTGGTAAAGAGTTAACCCAGAGCGGAGGGTTTGAGAGCAGCCCAAACCTGCTCTTCCTACATTTAAAACCACCATGAACCTAAGCAGTGTTTCTTCTGAAGTGAGCAACCAGACAGCTCCTTAAAAACCTTGGGTGTGTTTCACGCTATGTGTTTAATGTAATTAGTTCCCAGGTCAAGGCTTACCACTCTGGTTTTACCCCCAGTGAACCCTGAACTGACAAGACCTTGCAGATCAGCTTTGCTGAATTTCCAGCATCTCCTGCCTGACCTGCTTACTTCTTCCTCTTTCTTGTGCTTCATCATCTCATTTATTTTTCATTTAGTGTCCTTCTGTCTGGAGGCACCTGTCCTGTGTGAGAGGAAATCAATCCCTAGCCCACCTGCCCTCCTCCTCAGCACAGTGCGCAGTGCATGAGTGAGAGTGGGCAGTATAAAATCCACGTGGGGGATCCCACCTACGCAGTTCAAGTGCTGAATAAATCTTAGGAGCAGGACTTGCTGGGTCCAGCCCTTATATTTTAGACATCGAGGCAAGAACTGGTCTTTGTTTTGCAGCCATTACTTTTACCTTTAGCATTCTCTCGGGATCATTAATATGCCTTAGTCCTCTCTAACTGTTATCCAGAGTGCTCCTTACATGTGTGTTCTGCTGTATCCTGTATTTTCCAAAGCATCATTACTTTCTGGGCACAAGCAGCCAGGTGCTGGATTTGCTCAACTTGACTGTGGCTCTGCATAAATACAATTCATGTATATTTTGATATGGGCCTGTGAATTGACAAAAAAATGCTTTGGATGCTGATTCAACTTCAGTTGTAGGATTGGCTCAAAATTTGTAATTGCCTTTGTAGGTGCCATATCTTCCTGCACATACATTTTCCCTTAAAAAAATAAACCCCAGCTGTTTATAATCACAGTTTACAAAGCTATATTTTCAGTCATAATCTCTTGCCATTTCAGACAGACCTGCAGGAGTAATTCTTCAAGCGGCTAGCAGGGTATTCCCTTCCGTGGTGATTTAAATTAGCCAAACAATAAGCCCTTCAGTAATTAAAACACCCCAAAAAATCAGAACAAAAAGCTTTCCATTTAAGTCTGTGTTAAACCTATCCATTGGAGTGACACAATTAAAAGCTTGGGGCCAAATCCTGCTTGTCCTCTTCATGTAAGCGCTGCTTTTGAGAGCAAAGGGATGAGTGAGAACAGCATTTAGTCCATACATTAATAATGTATATTCTTTGACTGACAGAGAAGGGGCTGGCAGAACAAATGAAAGCACCCTGGGGTAAGAGGAAGAAGGCCTCAGTTTGTTGCTGCAAACTGCACAGGAATAAAAGTACATTTTGTTCCACTATTAAATAAGGAGATTGGGGTTATAATACTGTCTCTTCTGCAGCACTTCCATATTGTGCTCTTGGCATAGAGGATAAAACTGTCCACAGCTGTAATTGTTCCATCCAGCGCTCACATGCCTGGGAGAATTAATCGCAATCTGCAAAATCTACTCCTCTTAGCTGCCGAGCAGCACACTCGTGTACAGCCAGCTCCTACTGACCTGTGCATCCCAGTCCCCAAGGACTGTGTCCTCCGTGTCCCAGCACTGCACCCTGCAAAGCTGCTGCCTTCACGCCTGGGGTAGCTCGTGGTGGACATCCAGAGCCTCCTTTTTTCACCTGGCTTTGTCCTGGTCAGAAAGACATTGCTGTCTTTCTTTAAAGTAAGCTGGCTGGAAAGGGATCCATGGAGACAAGAGTCGCAATCCTACGTGAGCAGCCCCAAACCCTGTGGCTGCAGCGAGGGCAGGATGCACTGGGTGGGTGCCTCCAGTTGGTGGCACAGGGCTCCTGCTGCCCACGAGCAGCCAGAGCCAGCCTTTGTGGCTTCATCTGTCTCGGGGTGTTTAATGTTAATTTGAGTTGGATTTACTGATTACCTTTGGAGGTTGTTTTGGGTTTCTTTTTGCAAGAGGAATTCTAGACAGACATTAATACAAGAGAAACAAAGCAAATTCCAGGAACAAATTACCTCAAATTTTGCACAGTGTAATAACACTGCACTTCTACCATCTTTCCAGACATTCAATAGTGATTTCAATAGTTATAGTTTGAATTTATTCATACTGTTCTTGTCTAGCTTTTGCCAAAGCAACGCTTCCCTATTTGTTACTGGGCTGTTTCTCTGGATGATTCTTGTATTCATTTTGTACCTGATATTTTTCATGCCTCCAGAGCAAAGCCAGAAAACTGCTGCATCAGTGCTGAAGGTAGCCAGGGAGGGTGAGTCAGCTTTTCACTTCCAATAATAAATTAAGACTCCGTAACCAATGAAGACCTGCTAATCAGGGTAAGCACCTTGCCATTTCCTTAGTTTTGAGCACATAATTTCTACTGAGATATAATTATTACAACAAAACATATTAAAAGAAGCATGTTTGGATGCTTCACCACCCTAAGGCAGGATGATGACCTTGCACCTGGGCACCTCTTCAGCAGAGCAGCTGAGCAGACCCCTGTGCAGCTGCATTTCTTCCCCAGCTTGCCCCCACACATGGTCATTGCTGGGACACATGCCCAAGGCCAGCTCACAGGAATGCCTGCAGCTGTCGAGCCTTGTGGATGGACTGGGGTTTCCACACCCAAGCAAGCCTGGTCTTGAGACCCAAGAGCACAAGGGAGGACAGCAATGTGTTCAAGACAGGGGTGTTGACTGCCCCACGTGACATGGGATGGCCTTGAAGGGAGGTGGGCACTGTGAGGGTTGTGAAAAATAATAGCCGTGCTGGTTAGGCATGAATATGTATCATAAATTCTTTATAACACATAAAAAGAACTACTAGGAAACAAAAAAAATTGTGTAATCGTCATGTGCACTAGTTTCCAAGCTACCATTTGAAAGCTTTCTTCTTCAGTGGCTGAAAACCAAAGTGCCTGGATTGAGATCTTCCTTTGGTCAGCGGGAGAAGACACATCCCTGAAAGGCACAGCTTCATACCCAAGTTAGGGCTCGGGATGAGGGAAGATGTCTCCTCAAGGGACTTCACTCCTGTATGGATTTTGACAATTAGTTTAGAAGAGACTTGACTTGTAGAAAGTCAGTGTACATGAGAGCAGTCCTGCTCCTGAAGTCTCAATGGCTTTAGAGCATGACCCAAGCTCCTGGGTTTTACGGATAAGCAGATACATTTTATTTTGAAAATACAGGTAATTTTTAAAAAGTATTTCTCTTGCTGAAGTTTTTTTTTAAGGCTTTTAAAATCCTACTCAGCTGTCTGGCTGAAGCTTCTCCAAAGCCAGGCAAGCTGCTGTTGAGCAGAATCAGGGGATATTGCGGCTCTGCAATCTCAGTGGCAGGCTGAAACCCAGGGCAGGTGGCACCAACCAGCCACTGATGACCAAAGCGTGCTCAGGCTATCCGCAGGCCAGGAGTGCCTGTTGCTGAGCATGTGAAATGGTGTCAGGCCATGCAGCCCTGAGGTTTGGGGAGCCTGAGGCTGGCTGGCAGGAGATAGAGAATGGCAAAGAAAGCAGAGAGGGGACAAACTAGCAGGGAAAACTGGGATGGTAGGTGAGGACAAGGTGTGATTGACCTAGAGGAGAGCGAGGAAATGGGGACAGGTTGAATGACTAGAGACTGACATGAGTGGGGACTTGAAGGAAGTGGGGTGTTGCTGAGTTGGGAGCAGGTCTTGCCACCCCCTGGGGATGTCCCCTCCCAAGCACAACGTGAGCCCAGGAATCCTCTGCTGTGAGCAAGCCCTAGTGAAACTGGGTGCCAGGACGATGGACTGGGTGCTCTGTGCAGTGGCCCTGACCAGCACTGGAGGGCTTGCTGAGTTCGTTGTTTGGTGGTGGAGTGGTTAATTCTACATATGAAACCCTGTGGGAAGGTAGCAACGCCAGACACCCACAGCTGGGAAATACCACCTACACAAACCTAAATTCAGCCTCTGGAAACCAGTTACTGTGATACTGTCTCTAACGGCAGCCCTGCAGGCATCCATCCCTGCAATGCAGGGCCGGGCATTCTCTTCCTGCTCTCATGGCAAGAGGAGATGCAATCCCCCCCCCAAGGACACAGGTTATCTAGCTCAAGGAGAGAGACAACCCCATTCTTCCTGCTTCATTAGAACCTGACATAAATTTGAAGTCATGAAGCTATCAGGGGTTAAAATTCATTCAAGTTGGATTTACTGCTTTACTTTATTTCCCCCGGCACACCTTCAGTTGCTGGTTCATCAACAAGGGAAGGCACAAGCCCTCCATAGATGCTGGTGCTCCTCCCTGCCCTGCTCACTGACTCAGCAGCAGAGGTCCTGCCAGCTTAGGTGATGGATGGTACCTAAGTTAGTTTTATGTCCATTGGGGATTTCAACCAGGGGTGTTCCCCTGAGCTGAAGACCCCATTTTCTAGTACCCATGTTACTATATAAAAATCAGGAAGGGTATGACCAGCAGATTGCCAGTTTCTTCTCCAGCAGGCTTTAGGTAGCTGACCACTACCAGTTGATCCTCAGGAGCTGTGTGTAAAACATTTTTTTTCCAGCGAAGGGCTGGTGTTAGTTTGTGATGAGCTCCTTGCTCCAAGGCAGAAAAAGCAAACTTGGCCATAAGGTGTGACAAACTGCTGGAGTGTTTGAAAAATCAAACAAGAAGCTCTGAGAGAGTTGTCAGATGCTTGAAAATGAGACTTTAGGTTTTATTTGGATATTTGAAGTTATGACTCAGTTCATAATTTCTGTGTAGCAGCCCCACTGCCTTGGGCTTGCAAAGTTCAGATGCTCTGTCTGACAATTAGAGGCAGCAAGTAAGTGATTTTGTGTCCTGGTCACTGGCGGACCAATGCCAAAATGCTAATGATGGGACAGAGGGCTGGTGCCTGCTTCCACACTTCAGGACCCAGATGGGTACTGCCAGGTTTTCTGAGCCCAAGGGTCAGAGGTGTAAATCTGACTGACCATCTCAGGGGCTATAAATGAGGTGTGGCCTGTGTGACACGGTGCTTTTGGCGTGAGCCAGGGCCAGCACAGCCTGGCCAGGCACAGCTCTGAAATCAGGTATCCCATGACACCATCACCCCCCCAGTACCAACCACTGCTCATGCGTGGCAGAGAGCTTGAACCTGGAGCTGGTAGATGCCTCCAGACTAAAAAAGACATGCTCCTCTCACTGGGCACACAGGGCTGGGCAGGAGAGGTAGATAGACCAGCTGGTGCTTCCAAACCAAAAGGAGAGTTTTGGCATCCACTGGGAGATAGTCCAAAAATTATGGCTTGATACCCCTTTCATTATAACTCTGCTCTTTTACATAGCCAGAGGTGCAAGGGAGGCAACACTCTCTCCAAGGGCTCCTGTGGGCTGCACTGCTCCCCATCCACCTGAGATCTCCTGTGGGAGCTGGCTGCTTGCTGTGCTTCAGAAGGGGTGGAGGTTGTGGTCCCTACACAGTGAAGGGGAACAGAGGGATACTGTACTCATGGCTGATTCACCAGCTGGCTCAGCTGGGTTAGTTTGTTCCTGGTTTAATGTTAGATTTTAGGAGTGCTGGATGTATTAGACTCTCAGAAAATTATTCATCAGGGTCACACAAGACCTTTGTGCTCTTTACTCCTAATCAAAGCTAAATAAATAGAGAGTTTCTTTCTTGAACATTACAACTCTAAGATTTGCCCAAATTCCCTGAATGTTGCCATGATGTGGTCAGTGCCGCTGCACTTGCTGGTGTATTGGCATCCTTTTTTCATCCTTTCTTCTCCCCAGCTCACTCCTCTGCTGAGAAAACCCTCATGGCCCCACTCCCTTGAGAAAATTTGTCTTTATGTCCATAACCTGCTCAAGCTTTTCTCTCTCTCCTCTTTTCCTTGCATAGCTCCTGGGCCAGGGATCCTTTCCAAGCTGCCCCAGACCTCTCCAGTACTATACTACCTTTCTTCCTTTCCCTCAGTGCCTTGGGTGCCCAGGAAATTCTCTTAATTAGGGCATGCCCAAATCCCTCTTTCTTTCTGAAAACCATGAAGGACCTCACCAACATAGCTAAAGCACAGAGCCAAATCCACAGGGCAAACCAGCCACCCAGCCAGTGTGCTGCCAAACAGAGTCTGCAGTAAGGCAGGACTTTCCCTCCTGCCCTACCCTCCTTTCACATCCTCTTGCCTCAGAGCTCATTTCACATGGTCCCAAGAGGGGCTGCACAACAACACAGTGAACTAGCACCCATGGTGCACACCAGCATCTCAGAAGAACATGCAGCATTCTGGCTGGCGTCCCACAGTATTCCCAATATTTGCATGGACAAAGGGCTCCTGCACTGTGTGGCGTGGTGTGCTGGCAGGCAGTGGGGTTCAGAGCATGTATCAAATAGGGTTATGATTAAAACATTCCTGTTTTATAGCAAAACTTCTGCTGAACGCTACAATTTGCATCATGATGGACATGGACCAGATGCTGCAAATGGGGCTTAAGCTACATACATATTTCAGAATCAAGGCAGTGAAGCAGAGGAGGCTGAAAGTATCCCTTTATCTTTTGCCTTCATGGGAGAGCTTTCACATGGTAGCATGCTCTGGAGCTTGTGAAGCTCTTGTGCTAGAGCATTAGGTCAGGATCCCAGGATGCCAGTCTCCCTGCCCTGATGGAGAAACCTCACCACAGATGCTCCTCTTCATGCAGAAGGAACAAAAACCCACTGAAGTCCACCTTCTTTTGGTATTCCTGGGTCATGGTGAACCTGGTGTAGTACTGGCAGAGCAACCAGTAATACATAGTCCTGTATGAATAGCTACAAAAAGAACCAAAAAAAAGTCTGGTTGGCTAGATTTGTCCAAAGTGACACAGTCAGTGTCAATCCTGCCTTGCATCAGCCTGATAAGCAGTAAGGTATTCCAAGACACTGCCAGCTCTGTTTTCTGTAGTTTCCATTTGTCAGTCCCTCCTGTAATTGTCTCATCTTCAGTCTGGGGCTCTGCCTGTGGCTGAGGCTCATCCTCCTGCATGACCAGTTCCTCAGAGAGCAGCTCCTCTGGCTTGATGGGGCCAGGAGGTGCCAGCAGGAGATCCCATCCTGCTGGCAGCTCCTAAGGATGGTCTTGGGTCTGTTGCTGGCCTTCTGGAACATAAAGCCAAGCTCAGGGAAATGTGCAGTATGTCTTTCCTTGGTACACATATTCCTGGGGAAATTCCTGGGCAGCAGCAGTTCAGCACACACTCCCTTAGCCTGGAGAAGGAAACGCAGCTTCGGGCAAAAGGGCAGCATTGGCTCTTCGCAGTCACAGGCTCTGATTAGCAGGCGAGGAGAGTGGCACCGGGCTGCTGCATCAGCAGGTGCTGAGGCAGAGGCAGAGCATCTCTCACCTCTGCAGCGAGGGAATGGGCTGTGATCCAGCCATCCCCTCAGCCAGCTGAGCCCCTGGGTTACTCAGAGCACAGTGACCCCAGCCCAAAAACCCCCCACATCACTGTGGAGAGGCAGTGTGAGCCCGCGTTTGCACCACGCAGTGACCAGCAGCAAGCTCCAGAAAGGCAGCTCCACTCTCGTTGCATCCTGCCCTCAGAGAAGCTGAAAGCACTTCTGCATTGTGTTTGACAGCTCGGGCATCACTTCTGAAGGTTGCCAAGCTGATAACAGCAGTAGAACCCAAATAACCCACGTTTGCTAGAGCTGAGCTCCCACACCAAGTGCTGCAGAGATAGATGCTCACTGTTCTGACTCACGTGGTTTATCACAGGGTCTCTCCTCAGTCGCTGTATTTCTGCAGGGCAAATACCTGCTCCCTTCACTCTCCTATCTCTTTGCCTACCATATCTAATACATACTATTCTACCAAGATTATTTGCATATTGCCAGAGGTCTCTGGTTTAAGAAGGCCTATATATCTAGCCTTGGTCTACAGTAGCAGTTCTTCCTAACCTCACTCACTGGAACTGTTTGTATAGCATAGCCAGGGTCCAGCAAAATCAAGGCCTGTACAAATTTGTTTTGCCACTGAGTTCTCATAGCAGTAATTAGTTTAAAGAAACCAAGGGCTTATGAAGTGGTCCCGTGAGAGCAGAAGTAACTTGGCTTCGGCTATTGCCATGACCTCTTGCAACAGCTCCCCAGAATATCTCTGCCAGCAAGGTTCAAGGCTAGGAAACAGGGACTCCTCCAGACTGGCTTACCTGTCAAGTGTCACCACCCCGTTGCTGGCCATGGCAACATCTCTGATCAGAAGATGCTTCTTCCCCACAAGACAGCTGCGTGATATGCAGGTCATGGTGCTGGGACAGTTGTTTCTTTTGAAAACCAATTGAGTTTTATAACCCGTATTCACTAAGTGCCTTTACGTAAGAAGGTGAAGTTGGTCACTCAGGGTCAGGCCAGCTGGGTGTGGGAGCTGCCTGCAGCGGAGTCCATGTGCTGGCAGGAGCAGGGCATGCCCAGGAGGCACTTGTCCCAGCACTCCTTCAATTTCCAGCCATTTTCAGGAGAATAAAATGAGCCACAGTTGGCTGACATAGTCTTATTTTTTCCTCGTGCAAATTTCCCCTGAGCTGTGCTGTTGTTATTGTACAAAAAATAGAGCAAGATATGTATTAACTCCCAAAGGAAGGGAACTAGAAAAGCAAGCAGGAGCAGGGCACCCTCATTAATTCCTTTGACTGAAAGTGGGGCACTCACCTACAGCAGCAGCAGCAGCAGCCTCTGCCCGGGCTGGGGAGCAAATTGTGGGGGCCACTCACCCATCACCCATGGGCAGTCAGTGGGTGAGAGGGGTTGAGGGTCATACTGAGATGTCAAGCCACAGCTCTGCTGCAATCCCAAAACATGAGGGGCCCTAAAGGGCCATGGCTTGGCTGACAATCCCACTGGGTGCCACAGAGGGCAAGTCCTGGGTCTGAGGTAGAGATAGGCAGGGATGGGTGTCTAAAACCGTGCTATCACCCTGGTTCTGGAGCACATGGTGTTTCCATCAAGTGCTCGAATAACGTATTCTTACAGCTAGCTGAGCCAGAATAAGGGGATTTCAATGTGAAGTGGCCTCTGTTTTGTGCAGCCCCTCAGTGTGAGTGCCCATGGTGAGGCAGCACCGAGGGTCCCCCACTCCCGGGCAGGCTGAGCTGCAGCAGCCATTAACCGGCAACAGTGCTGCTGGCAAAGCACGCTCTGCTCTGTGCAGCATGGGGCATGTCTGCTGTTCCCTGAGACACCTCCAGGACCCCATGGCCACCTGCCTGTTCCTTTGTCCCCTCCTAAAGCACAAGCCAAGGCTGAAACAAGGTCAGAGACTCAGCTGACTCGGTCTGAGTTCCCTGTCTGCAATAGTTAGGTGTTACCAGTATCCTAAGGGCCTCTTCTATCTCTGTTTCACATTGAGATTCAAGGGCATGGTACTGTTGGAGAGCTGCAGCCAGCACCTAATCCAGCTCAGCTCAGATTCTGGAAATCAATATGGGTCAAATTTTGTTCAGGTCCATTAGCAATTGCTCTGTTGGATGCCATGATAAAAAAAAGGATGCGCACTCAGCTGGTGAATCCCTGCTTTGTATTGTGCTGGTCTTCTGGGATCAAAGTTACTGGTGGCTGCATTTTCTCTTTAGCCTAATAATGGCAAAATGTTGAGGATTTTTTATATATTCAGGCCTCAGCTTTAGACTTGGGTGACAGACAGTACTTCCCAGAGAAGCAGCCGTCTTTGAGCAGCCCAGCATGATGCATCAGTGCAGTCATAGAGCAGAGTTGGAGCAGCAAGAGAAGCCTTAACAGGAAAAATAATGAAGCTATAGCACAGTTTCTGGTTATTACACAAGCAATATTTGGCTGAGGTACTGGAGCTATCATATCTACCTCTTTGAGAAAAAGTCACAGACATTTTACTCATAGAGAACCTGTCCATTGTGAATAAACCAGGAAAGCTCTGCTGGGGCATCACAAGGGAGTGCTAAAAATGACTGCAAACCCAGCAGAAGGTAACTGAGCATCATCTCCAGTGTTCTGGTTTGCTGAGCCATCTCAGGGAAGACGTGGTTCAAAGACTGACAGGAGGGGCTTTAGTTCCCTGCAGACCTGGGGATTGGAGCCCAGGGATGCTCAGCACTGTCAAATGGGGTGCAGGTCTCCAGCCATGGGCACTGCAGTATGGGGAGATGCAGGAGGGGGGTTCAGGGCCTGGAGACACCCTGGGAAGAGGCATGAAACCACTGCTTGGCTCTCGCGTAGGATTTTGTGGCTCTCCCTGGCTATATGTACACAAACATTTAATGGGACTTTTGTTTGCTCTGCCAGGAGAGCATGATACTGTGCTGGGACCCCCCAGAATTTATCCCCTAGCTAAAACACTGGGAATTATTGATCCTACCTGCCATCCTCCAAGGTGCAAAGACAGCAGTGCTGACAGCAGGGCCATGGGCTGACAGGGGGGGCAGGCTGGGTGGGGTTCATAGGTATTAGCCCCTGCCCAAAAATACAGCCCAAGAGCTTGTAGGGCTGCTGGGGCTGTAGTGCCTGCACACACTGGGAAAGCCATACATTTGTTTACTGCAAATGTCTCCATAGAAACTCCTTCTCCAGGGCTGAAGATGTGGATCCTGGAGCTGCAATGGAGCGAGCTTTCTGCCCCCAGCACACCTCGAGCAGCCTTAGCAGTCTTCACAGCAGAATTGTTTGGCAGGAAATAATTCAGACTAATGTATCCCCCTGTGCTCCTGAAACTGTGTGGAATTTAAAATGCTAAATGAACTATATCATTCTAAGTGTGCAAGCACTGTAATTGTGAAGAGAGGCAAAGTATGCCTGCCTGTTCCAGTGCTATCCAGCTATAATTCTTGAAACCATCTAGCTTCAAAACAGAGCAAGCTGAGAAGGAGAGAAACTGCATCAGCAAAGCACTGTTCCAGGCTCCAAAAAGGCACTGCAAACTTAGGACTTTCAAAGGACAGAAACAGCTGGAATGGTTGAATTCCTACCCCGTCCTCAGACAAACACAGTGTCCCATGCTAGCAGGAAGGTCCCAGTTGCTGACATGGGCATGACAGAAGTGCCTTGCCACCTTTTGGCCTGGGATTGACCCAACCAACAAGCAAGAGAACACATAAAGCAAAGGGAAACAGATGAAAATGAACAAGATCTCTAGGGAAGCAAAGGTGGTGACTGAACTGAGAAGTAACTTTTCAAGAGGCTGCACTGTTAAAGGGAAGATGAAATGTATGAAAGGAGGAAATTTGGTGAGCAAGGTACAGCCTCGGGTGTCAGAGGGTGTTAGAAGCTGCAATGCTATAATGGGATCATGAGAGAGAAGAATGCAAAAGCTGAGGGGAGGGAGACAGCCGACATCCCAGGTATTTAACAAGCAGCAGGAGAAGGTGCAGTCCAGTTCTTCTTTGGACTAACTCACTTGAAAAGAAAACAATTATGGCCCTGTACCATGGCTTCTTCCTCCCAGGAGAAGACCTCCTCAGGGTCCCTGAGGCAAGGAGCAAAGCCAAGGAAGCACATAACCCTCTCCCCTGGGTTACACAGCCAGGTGGCTGCTGCAGCACTGTGCCTCTCCACCCTCACCCTTCGCAGGGCCTTGCATTTGGGAAACTGCCTTCCTGTTTTAGACCCTTGTATTTCACTGTCTGGAGAGAGAAAATGAGGGAGCTTGTAATGCAATAACCCATAACAGAGCTGTACTCTTACACCAGGCTGCACTGCATGATAGCTTTAAAGATGCTACCACGTGGCAGCCCTGAAGTGACCTTTTAATTCTGCCTCCATCTAATTACTTTTTTTTTAATATATAGATCGGGATTGTATCTGCTCTGAAGTCTCACTTGCCATCCTCTCCCCTTCCAATCCTCCTGTGCCTGACCCCACCCACCACCCAGTGTTGTGTCCCCCCCGGAGCTGGGATTTCACTGTGCTATGCCTGCTTTTGGACCTCCCTGAGGAGCCAGAGCTGCCCAGCAGGAGAGATCACACAAACATAAATGCTCAGCTAAAAATAAAGCAATAAAAAATAATAATAATGTTAACAAGATTTGGCCTCACACCAGTGCCCACTGTAAATCACAAGCTTGTCTGTGCCACAGTTAGGAGCAGGAGCTGACCCTGGACACAAGTCTTTCCCACCGAGCCTGGCAGTCATCTCATGGCAGTTGGCAGTGCCCAAGCCCTGTCCTTCCACCTCCAAGGGACAAATCCTGTCTTCAAGTCCCTGGGCTAGCTGCTGGCAAGCTGTGAGCAGGAGGGAAAGGAGGAGGATGAGAACCAGTGAGAGGCTCTCCTCTCCCTGCAGCCCCCAGAGCAGCTCCACCACCCTTGTTGCCACCCCCGCCAACAGTGGCACCGGTGCCCCAAATGCCCCTTGCCCATGGGGACAGCAGACCCACTGTGCCCACATGGAGATGCCAGGCAGAGGGAGCTGAGGGGGAAGACAGCTAAAGTGACACCCTCTGCCAATGTCAAGTCACTCCTTGCCCCCTCCTGGTGCTGGAAGCATCACTGGCACAGCGGGTGCTGGACCCTACCACACCTTGGGCACCAGAGACAAAGGTGGATTTGGCAGGACTTGTTGGGGCCGTGGCAGGTGCTGCTGTGAGCAGATCAGTGGGTGTTGCATAGTCAGTGGCGCTCAGGCTTGGCCCCTTGTCCCTGGCAGCTGCCAGTCTGGGGCAAGGGAGATGAATATGGCTGCTTTTATTTTGGTTCCTCATGCTTTTGGCCTTCACCCTGAACAACATGGGCCTACAGGACAGCAATTAAGCCTGTCTGGGCATTGTCTTCCCCTGCTGTAGGTTATGCACCACCAGGCTTTCCCAGGCTGGTCCCTGGCGAGGTCCAAGTGTGACTCTGCACCCCCGGGAGGTGCCACACCTGCCCCATGGTTCTCCCGCGGGTCTCGCAGAGCTGCTGCCAGGGACAAGTTTCCCCTTTCCATGAGCCACATGGATGTTGACAGCATCACACACAGCCTGTATTGCAAATAGATTGTTTGTGGGCCCAGCCTCCCTCTCATCAGGTGCTAATGAGGTTTTTGTATACAGCCGCAGTGCCTCATGTGGCAGATGGTGCTGGTTAGAATTGGATTATTCCTGTTCTGCTGGTTTCTCTCTCCAATGTGCTAACTCATGGATAGCTTAGCTGTGCTTACTGCAGGAGCTGCATCAAGGACCTTTTCAAAACACACCTGCCCAGGTGTTTGCTGGGAGCTGCAGCTTTGTCTAAAATGGAGAGCAAGGCCTTCTGGTAGTGCTGAAAACAACTATTCAGCTGAACTGTTGCCTGGCTGTTGAGGCACTTGGAAAATATTGATTTTCACTTCTGCTAAAATAAACAGATTTTACTGTGCCTTGTGATTTCCTTGTCCGGAAATCAGTGTCACAGGTGGGCCACCAGCACTCTGCCCAGCTCTGGGGCTGGCTCGATCACCACATGTCCATTCTCACTGCTGGCAAACAGTGTATGGGCAGAACACAGAACTGCAGGTCCTGTGGAAACACACCGTGATCTCTTGCTTTGAAGTTCAATACACATGCTAGGGAATTCTGGCTCTTCTCTCTCTTCTGTCTTTAAAAAGAAAAGAAAACATAATCCTGTAGCAACCTGCTTGAAGTGTGGCTGAACAATCTTTCAACACAACCTTGCTTTGCTGCCCAATAGAAAACACCCAGAGCACACCGGGAAGCTGACCTGCGGCTAGTCCTCAGTTGGCTTTGTCTTCAGATGCTGTGACACTAAAGCCTGGCATTGAGAAAGCTGGGCAGAAGGCCCTGGGCTGTGGCCAAGCCAAGGGCAGTGGGCTGGACCCCCTCAGGCACCCGGCTGCTGGGCAGCTGCATCGTGCTGCAGGCTGCCCTGCAAGGGACAGGCTCCCCAAGCAACTGGCAAACTGATGACACCTCAGGCCATGCCAACAGGCACTGTGATGTCCCCTCACCCTCCCAGTGACACCATCCCTCCATTACATTGGCTGCTTGCTCACTTCTCAGCAGATTGATTATGCTGCTTGATGGATTCATTAAATTCTTCTGTCAGAGTCCTTGTTTCTTTATGCCTGCTGCTGCTACTGACATGGAGAGGGGTTTAATCAGTCTCACAGACTTAATCTGTCCCATAGGTCCTGCACCTTACAATTAATTAATACTCAAATTGTAGTAACTCTCACAGGCATCAATCTTGTAAACAGCACATAAACCTAGTATTTCCCCAATCTTACAAACCATTAGGATATTTGAACTATACACAATTTTTTCAGGGCCAATAAAAAACTGTGCTGTAAACTGATGGGTCCCCTCCAGGACTTGGGAACTCCTGTTGATGGTCCATACCTAGCCTGCCATGAGGCTATACTTTGCTTTTTGATTTGCTTCCAGATTGAATACTGATGTTAATACACAAGAGGTTTGGCTCCTAAAGGGTGCTATTCAAACAGGCAGTGTGATTTGCAAGACACAGGTGCAGATACTCAGGAATCTAAGTCTCTGCAAAAATGCTTTGAATAGGTCATGCCTCACCATCCTGTTTCCTCCAGTAATGATGTCTTGTACAAATACCAGCCTTGCTCTCCAGACTCCTGCTCTGTCTCTCTGCTGAGCTGGCAAAAACAAAGGGCAGGACTTGTGCAGGTTGCTGGGAAGCTGTAACTACTGTTCCTTGAAATCCACACCACCAGATTCACCACAAAGCATCACTACTCAGAGCTGCTGATGCCTGAGCTAGGTTTGGCATGGGGATCCAAGCACCTGAGGCCTCAGGATCACTGGTGATCTCCCAAGCCCATCCCCTCTCCTTTCCTCCATCCACCTCTCATCTGAAAGCCCCATTTTGGCTCCTGCCACTGCAGCTCACAGTCATTTCAGGATAAGCATCTATTTGTTATCATTCATTCCAGGTTGCTCACTCTGAGAGGGAGGACAAACAACTTCTGCATCAAGAGATAGCTTGCTGCTGGGGTCACATGCCTTACAAGGCAACTTTTCTTCTGTAAAAGGAACCAGAAATTCATCTGAGGCTGCTTGACCTTGATTGCATAAGTCACCTCCACTTCAAAACCAAACAAGTATGCCCATTTAAAAGGAAATATTTCCTAAAGACAGTCATAAAGCAGCCTGTAGCTGGAATAAAGCAAGGTACCCATGCTCCAGGGTCCTCGGAAGTCCCCCTGGTCACTCCATTTGTGTTATAATCAGTCCACTCAAGTATAAGAAGTTTTGCAGGCTAAGTAGCAAGATAAGAGGCACTCCTGGTTGTGTGTGGAGGTGAACTTCAGACACATGCCAAGCACTATCTCCATGGGAATTCTGCAGACTGCACAGCAACAGCCTCTGCCTCCCGCACGAGAGTGCTTCCCCCAGCACCTTCCGTGCCAGCACAGCTCCAGAGACCAGGGAGGAGAGCACTGAACAGGCCTGAGGCTGCCCATGCTGGGCAATACACCATGCCCTGAGAGAGTCCTAATGCACAGAGCCATAAAGTGCTGTTATGAAAAGAATCTGCCAGCCCCAAACATGTGCTAGAACTTAATCAAAGCCAAACCTGATTCAAAGGGCTGCATTAGCCAGCCTGTTCAGATTAAATATATCCCATCACACTGCAGGCTCCACAGGAAAAAGTCAAGCAGCAATTTTCTTTACTCCTACACAGGCGAAGTTAGAAGGACCTGCAATAAGAGCAGCTGATTTGCTCCAGTCTAAGTAAAACCAGCCTGATATGGTCCCATAGCTTGAGCATTAGGCAATATTTCAGTGTCCAGAGGTTTCTTCTGTTCATGGGAGAAAACAAGGTGCAGGGTTGGGCAGCTGTGGTGCAGCTGTTCACAGCAGCTGCTGGCCCTGCTGCGTCCATGGCCCACAGGACAGAGCTGCTTCCCTTGGCAGCACCAAGCAAGAGGCTCTGTGCCCCAACTCCCTCAGCTCCTACAGACCACTGCTCCTGCCTGTGTGTTCACCTCCTCTGCCTTGCTTCTCCAGTAGCAGTGTCTCGCGCTCCTGCAGTGGCATCCAACACCCTTCCCAATGTACATGAGGAAATCCCATGAGTCCCTTTCTCCACCTTGTTCTGCATGTTGATAAAGGCCTTGATTATCATAAAACAGAATTGTTTTGGTTGGAAAGTCATCTAATCTGAGTCCCTGCAATGAGCAGGGACATCTTGCTATATGATATTTTATTTTATTGCTGCCCATCTTAGCTGAAGTCCTGTACAACTGGTGGCTGCAGCCCTGGCAGGAATGGCTGTAATGCAAACATAGACCTAAGGCTGAGGTCCTTATCCAGGCATAGCCAGGGCTTTGATCCCAGTAGGAATTTTGTCCAAGCATCTATCAGGTGTTTCATTGTTCATTCCCAGTGAAGCTCTGATGAGTATTTCACATCAGAATAAACCTAAATTGAAATCACATGTAGAACTCAAGAGCTGAGACTGAAGAGCAGATAGAACTGGGAAGGGAAGTGCAAAAGAGGGCAGACAGTAGTAAGTGCCGGCAGCTGTTGTCATGATGCATCCCACATGCCTGTAATGAGATGGTCTTCAGGTCATTGTCTATTCATGCTGTAGTACAATATTGGAGACAAGATGAGGCTGAGCTTGAAGAGATCTGGAGGAGGTTTGTTTTTTACTCCTGATCTACCTGGGAACACCAACTAAACGTCTTCTTATTCAAATTATGACAAATAACTTCACCCCAGCGTGGTTATGGAAAACAGTATCTCACCCTGTGGCCAGGCTAGGCTAGCACAGTGTGCTACACAGCCTCTGGCTACTGAGCCAGACACTCCAGGATCCTGGAAAGCCACACTGTGGGAAGCTCACACCCAGTCTGGAGAGACATGGATCAGACTCTGGGATGGAACTTCCATAGTTTCACTATTGCCAAGACTGTTGCTGCAAATAGATTACTCGTGCTTGTGACTGACCACCATCCAGCAGCTCTTGGGCACCGTGAATGGGGACACAGGGCCATTAAAGTGAGGTTGCTAATTACAGCTGGTGGCTAATGACATGGCCTCTTGAGTTACTTATTTTAAACAACCACTGAGTGCAAAAAATACTGCTCTGGCCATGAGAGACCCACAAAATGCATAGGCATCTCCTGTGAGAATGAGGTGTGTAACTCAGAAAAGGTGATTTTAAAGCAGCACAGTCAATCCAGGAGACTTGGAGCTCTCTGTCACTTTAGGAACAGCTTCTGAGGTAGACCAGGCCACTCTGGGTGAGCCTGTGTCCTTATCAAGACCTTCCACTTTCTCTTGAGGCTCCTTTAAACTAACAAAAAAATATGGGAAAACACCTTCTGGATGCAAAGATACCTTTAAAAACAGTGTGAACAAACACAGGGGTGCACGCGTGGAAAATATTGGCTTGCATACCAGTGATCTGCCAAGTTCCCTTCATGTTGGTCAACACTCTGCCCCTGGTTAATTATTTTTCCACCCTATTAGCAGGTAAGGAGGACAAGTGTTTTGACCTTGCTGTAAGTGGTATTTTGTTTCTCTCCTACAGCTTGATAGAGCATGGGTCAATCTGTTTCAAGTGTTGCCATCCAGGTCTGACCGTGGTGCTGGGAACAGGATGCTGGGTGGCGTGAGCAGGACCTGGTGCCCCAAAGCACAGCCCAGTGGCAACCCCAGAACATCCACAGCTGGGGCTGCCCTGTGGCACGACGGGAGCAGTGACCTGTGCCATGTAAACAGTCATGCTTCAGACTCTGGTTGGCAGCTGTGAGGAATAAAATCACTTAATTTTACAGTGAAAGCTCCTTTGCTGGTGCTCTCAGGAGCTGGGTTAGCAATGCTCCACACACACGTGCATCCACATGCATGTACTTACCATCAGCCGTCTCTTTTTTACAGTGTTACCCCACCTGTACAACTAGGAAGAACTGCATGGAACATGCATACCTGACCTCCAGGCAAGCTAACCTGAGCCTCCAAGGTGTTAGCCATAGCTTGCAACTCCTTTGAGTTAAATTCCCTCCATGATTTCTCTTTTGTCCCAATGGGTTTTGTTTTATTAAATGTTTTTCTTGTTAAACTGCAGATCTTGGATACAGTAACTCTATGCTGATTTTCTTCTTTTGCCTGTAACACTTCTGCAACTTAATGCTTCCAGCTTTCATTCTCCCTTTTTGTTCCCCAGTGACTCATCTAGGCAGGTATTTTCTTACCATCCTAAGTAGCCTCCTAAGAGACGATGTTCTTTCCAGGTATCAGCTGAAAAATGCAACTGCTCAGAATAGAGCAGAAATGGGAAGGCAATCTGTCAGTCTGGAATGAGTAATTCAGTTCTTTGCAAAGCAGGGCTTGTTTTTGTTAAAAGCAAAAAAGGGTGAAAAGATCTTAAAGGCAAGATACCTTCACAGCTCTTAAAGGCAAGATACCTTCACAGCAAGTTATACATTCCTGCATTTAATTCACTCCTCAGGTGCAGTCACAAGCAGCTCTTACTGTCCAGTGGCAAAACAATAAGTATCCATAACTCCTGTGTCGTTCTGCCTGCCTTAACACCCCAGGAATATTATTTGAAAGAGATAGGTTCTTCCTGGAATTAAATAAATAAATAAATAAAATTTGAAACCCCTTAAATCTTAACCGTTTCCATGCAAAACGGGATGGTAATTTGTTCCAAAGAGAAACCGCAATATGAGATATGTGGCTTTGGTAGTATTCCTTAACCACAAGAAATTTGGTAGGATATTCCCCCAAAGCTTCTTTTGCAGTTATTCCCCAGACTCGGTTCTTCTCTGCTCAAGGCTTCATATTCTATTTATATGTGGTTAAGACCACATATAAAGGTATCTCCTCAAGGATCCATGATGATGAAGAGTACAACATCCTGCTTTTACACATCGTATTAAAAGAGGATCTCAAATGCTGTCTTTTGGTGTTCAGGTCTCAGCATGAGTGCTGCCTGTCTGTGCTACCCACAGCCCCAGCCACAGCTGGTCTCATGCAGACTTCATCCTGGTTTTGAAGGATTTTTTCTGTAGGATGACATAACCCAAACTAATCAAATCCCAATTATTTCATAGTGCATGCTAACATAGAACAGGAAGACCAGGCCAGCCTTGAGCCCAGATTTGCTTGTCTCTGCTCAAGTAGAAATAAAAATTACTACTAAGCCATGAGGTTTTCTTGCATGGGCAAATTCTCATGGTGAACAACCACCAGTGCTGAGGTCCCAGCCAAAAACTTGAGCTCCCACATTTAGTTTATGGTACATAAATCAGGATGGCTTATGTGATGAAAGCACTTGTATTATTTTCCTATCTATGCAGAGCTGTCTTGCTTTTTTAGTTCTTTATTATGGAGAAAGACTGTAAAGGCTCCCCAAGTGGAGAAAATTATATCTCTTATTTCCTGATGGCATTCAGAATGAAGATTTTCTCATAGTTTTTAAATTACAGTGTCCAAACCCTAAATTAAGACTATCCCAGTGTGGTAAAGGAAGGCTCTGCAAAGGAGGTAATCCTGCCTCACCTAACCGTCTTGGTGGAGTTCAACATGTTTTCTGTGGAGACGCCTGACAGCTGGATCCAGTCCATCCAGTTATGGTCTGTCTTAAATACCTGGCAAGTTTCCTGCCTCATTCACCATCCTAATGAACATCACACTTCCTGGGAAAAATTACTTCAGCTCTCTGAAGATGCAGGGGAGCTGTGAAAAACTCAAATAAGACTCTTAAATTCTTCAGAGCTCTGAAGAGAGGGAATATTTCCAGCTCCCTGACTAGCAGCTCCCTTGCTGAGATGATATTTGGCACTCTCTCCTCCTCTTTCTGAGAAGAGACAGCCAAGGAGGAACCAGCCTGCTTCTGCTCGTGCCCTGGAGATGTGTTCACACACTCACACACACACAGATACGCACACTTGCACGCTCTGCCACGGCTCCCCTTCCCCCAGCTCCTCCTGGCGCCTTCCCTGTATGTGGCAAGTGAATAAAATGAAATTAACAACTGTGGCTGCTGCAGCCAAAATAAGGCAAAAGCATGGAGAGGGAAGGAGCAATAAGAACAGAGGCAACAAAAGCACAGAAAATCTATGAAATCAGGCCAGGTAAGCGGAAGGAGTGGGGCTAACCTGGTCAGATTAATTCCTATGGCTCCCAGCAAAACAGCATGCCCTTGCTGGGGGCTCAGCAGTCAGGCCAGAGGAAGATAAAAACCATGCTCTGGAACGGCATAGTTCTGAGAGGGATGTTGGGTTTGCCATGCCCACAACCACCACACATCCCATTTTTGGCCATGTTACCCCAAAGCCACCCCACCAGTGATGCTTCCTGTGCAGCTCCTTGTTGTCCAGCCCTGTGGTCACCTCTATGCCACAGCCGTGCTCTGCCGGGTGGGTGGGACCCTGCTGGGCAGTGTGGCTTCCAGGTTTCTCATGGCTAGCACCCATCAACCTGTCCTGTAACTGCCTGTTCCCACCCAGATGGAGAAACAATTGGCTTGCGTGGGACCATGGGAGCCTCAGGCTTTCTGCACGAGTACGCTGCACCTGGCCATGGCTTGTGGCAGCTATTTTGGGTCGGAATCAATCCACCTCCATTTCTTTCAGATGCAGGTTTAATCAAAAAAGCACAAAAGACAAAGTTGGAAGGGGCCTTAAGAGGTCTTTTGTCCAGTCACCTGTTCATGCAGAACTGCCACTAAGTCTAGGTCTTTACAGTCCCTTCCAATCCAAACCATTCTATCATTGAGAAGCTCCTTGTTTAGGCAAGCAGTGCTTCTCCTGCAACTCTTGGTCTGACTGCACAACAGGAGGTTATGTTTCTCAGCTTTTGATGTTTTCTTTAAAAGCTGGCCAGATTCTTGGCACGTTTTTCCCACTGGTTTCCAAGTTAACTCTGCCTAGCAATTCCCTAAACAAGCCCAAATCTGCTCTCCTGACGTAGAGACTCCTAAATCTGCAGCTTGCCTATTCAGTTTTCTTCCAGAGCCTGCACCCAGTCACCTCAGGATGAGGAGGTGGCCCCATGGTCTCAGCTGTCAGCTCATACACCATGAGTGATTTTCTTTCCTATTTTCATTACTCACTGAGTTTATATGCAGACCTGCACTGATGTTTGGCACTTCAGTGCTAGGAGAAATGCCTTTCTGAGCACTTCTCAATGCACACTCACAAGGGGCTGTGTCATGCTTTACCTCATCCATGTACCAAATAGAGACTGAGCAACCAGAGGTATAACACTAGCAACTCTGACAGAATGTTAAAGGTTGGACAAGAAAACAAACCACCATTGCAAACAGTTTGGATAAAGGTGCTTCAACACTCCTCACCAGGGTACCTAGTGGGATCAAGGCCTGGGGACAAGAGCAGCTCTGCTCTCCCCATAGTTTGAAAGGGACTTCTCTGCCCCAGGAGGAAGAAGCACTTACATTACAGTAATCCCACATTACAGTATTGCGAGTTTTGCACCTTTCCTTTTGCTACCTGACTGTCACATCCAGTCCTCAAGGACCTTACTCCTCTGGTTTCTGCTATGAGAGGGCTCCTGCTGCCAGAAGCTGCTAAGGGTTAGTCTGACTCAGAATCCAGGCCTGCATAGTCTCTTCTGGCTTCTCCTTGAATCAACAAACTTGTCCTTTCTCAGCCTTCTCCTTGCAAAGCAGGACACACAGTGACTGTGTGTACAACTGCTGTACCCTCCCATAGGGCTGCATCATCTTTGCTGCCTCCCCTGCCAGGGATCACTCTTGATGCAACTGCTTCCACCTGCTTTTATGCCAGGGTAAATCTGGGCCATAATTAACCTATTTTCTATTATGTAACTAGCTACACCCATGAACAAGAAATAAGATGGGTTTTATCCAGACCTCTGGCCTAAGAGCTTGGCCTCAAACTTCTCTCCCAGGTCTCCAGGGAGAGTGCTTTCAGTAGTGCTACGTTCTAGGAGGCAGTTCCTGTCTCTGGCTCTCAAGGAGCTGCTGTTGGAGACCCAGCCCTCAGTTAGAAACCTAACTCTGCAAGTCTGTGCAATCAGTTGACCTAAATGTCTACTGGCATTTAGTAAGGCGAGTGACTAAACCTGAGGGGCTGCAGCCGACAGCCATTCACCCTGGAGACTAATAGCTGGGGACAGCGTGTGTGGAAGTCCTTGAGGCTTCCCCACAGACACCCACTGCAGCATACATGGAAAGGGTGGGGAGGTGATGAGAGGTGTCAGAAAGACAGGCAGCCTTCTGCCTCCTGGGGAAAAGGTATCTCCTGGGAGGCTGGCATTGCCCAGGGTAAGGGGAGACAGCTTCTTCTGAGAAACCTTCCAAAAGGTGGCAGGCAGGCTGGCCCCACGAGCCTGCTTTGAGGCAGCGAGGTACATGCCTGAGCACCAGCCACAGCTATGTCCATTTTTCTTTTTCTGCTTATTAGACCAGTGGGTGCTTGATTTCACTATGCAAAATAGGAGCTTGGGAGCACTAACTCTCCCTCCAATGGTAGGAGCTGATAGCCCAGCTGGCAAAGGGTTCTTGTAGCAAATGGGGATTCAAATTCCCTCCAAGAGGGGCTTGTACCCCATTGGAAAAGGAGTGGAGAGGCATCTCTTCCATTCTAAATGGCCTGGTACTTCTCCTTGTCTAGGTTTGGAACAAAGGTTTAGGGACATAAGTTCAAGGGGAAGAGGGAGATAAGGGCAGCAAATCCTGAGTGCAGGATTCATATCTCCCTCAAATCTTCATAATGGGCAGAATCCAGCTCTAAGAGCTGTCTCACATGTTTCCTGCAGGCCACCATTGGGGGGGTCCCTGCTTGGCACATTGTTCTGTGGATCCTGCTTGGTGGACCCTTCTTCCCTGCCTCCAGGTGGTCTGTACTGCGTATGTTAGAGAGTCCTGCAAGGGCAGAGTGCCCAGCCTTGGAGCATCATGGCCTGGCACCAAAAGCTTCCAAGTTTCCAAGCCAGAGGCATGAATGAAGTAAAGCTGTTGCTGGTACTTTCACCCAAGTGAGCACAGCAAGGCAAAGTAAATGCTGTTCCACTCAGCCCGCGGGGGTTAGTTCCCTGTGCCCCACACAGCCCCACACAACACATGCCCACTCAGAGGGTTGCTGCTCCTGCTGGACCCTGCAGAGGCAGTTGTCTGATGCAGAAGCTGCAAGCATGCAAGAATGTAAACAGGAAAAACAGAATTGTACAGAAGTGCTGTGAGATCAGGATGTGGGATTTCAGTTTTTCCACCCATTTCCAGACTGAGGGTAGGGTGCTCATGGCACTAAGTGCCTCATCCACATTTCCTCTGAGTTTTTTGACAGTGAAATATGAGCATCATATTTATCACCAATACTTACTGTGCTGGAGATATGTGAGCATGTTCACTGCATAGCTCTGGGGACTGCATGGTTTCCCTGCAGGACACCCTTTTGCAGCTGAGCCTGCACTAACACCTTGAGGCCTTGAGCTGAGGTTTCTGCATTGCTGCCAGGCCTGCAGGGAACCTGTTTTCTTCTCCTTCTGAGGCAGCCTCTTCAAGCCCAGTGACCACCTGGGGAATGGAATGTCACCATTTTTTCTCATGCTAATCCTGATGTTTGTACTGAATTTCAGCTGGGTGATCACCAGTCCTTCTGCAGTCAAGCTGAGCTGTAGTACTGCTGAGATGCAAGAAGGGACTTGTGTCCCTTAGCTCCTAGTCAGGTTTCTGGAGATGTAGTTTTCATTCCCATCTTTGCTGCACAATATTAAGCAAATGATTTGCAGTCAGGTTTTTCAAACACCCAGCATTCACCAGCAAAGCTCAGTCTTCAAAGCATGCAAGTCTTGCTGATGCATCATGGTGGAGGGGCAGATTTTAGTCGAGATTTTAGACATACAATTTTTAATTTTTAAATTTTTTTTTGCCAACCAGAGTACTGCTATCTTAGAGCAGTCTGGCTCTCTGCATTCTGTTTTCTCTCTGGTTAATCCTATACATAAAGATGCACACATCACACTCAGAATATGAAATAATACCAAGTCAAAAATATAAGTTCAGACTTAGTTAGTTAGAATGGTACTCTCAGGCTTTCCTGAATATAATTGTTATTTGTAAGTGTTCTCAAACACTTAAAAAAAAAAAAAACCAAAACATTTTATGCTGTGGGTTGCCTGCAAATGTTCATTTTGACAAGTTGCTGTCTGTTACTGGTATTGGACTAGTCACACAGTGTATCTTATGTTCCCTAACTGGATGACAAGCTTGGAAAACAGAAGAATAGCAAGTGACAGATACTAGCATGATTTCTGGTTATTTTTTATAGTTCCTGATTTCATGGGCACTGGAAGATCTACAAATTTCATGAACAAGATATTAGGTGTGAGGAACTTATTGGGAAATATGCCAGCCATGGCAACACTGTCAGAAAATGAAAGGCTTAATGATGAATCAGGTAGCTTCCCTTCATAAGACACCATTCAGTTACTGAGATGTAGAAGGGAAGGCTTATAGGAAATAAGCAATAAGATACAGTAAGGTTTGATGTGTGGAAGACTTGTCTAAGTACTCCTGGCACATCAGAAAAAGTGTTTCACAGGTGTTTCATACCTACTTAAACACAGGGGAGAAAAAAGGGAAATGTCCTTAGAGCTCAAAACAACAACCTAGCAACCCAGACACTAATAATCTTTTTGCCCTCTTAAGATGTCCTTCATGCCATTCTCTTTCCACTCTAATAAGTTCAACATAGTTTCAAGCTAGAACAACAGTCTTAGAGGCACCTTGTTCTCAGGAACTTCTACCTAATGTGTACACAGTGAACACCTGGTTTCCCAATCAATTCTTGCACAGAACTGCAATAATTAACCATCTGATTCTTGGGTTACAGCTCAGTGCAGTTTACTGGCCTGACAGACATATGCCATCCATCAATCAAACAAGCTATTAAAATTAACTGTAAGAGTTATAGTTAATAGAATTTTAACTGATTTAAAAAAATATATTTCAGAATAAAACTCATGCTTAAAATATTAACGTTTAGCTAAAGGGATGGTAATTTGTTCCAAAGAGAAACCGCAATATGAGATATGTGGCTTTGGTAGCATTCCTTAACCACAAGAAATTTGGTAGGATATTCCCCCAGAGCTTCTGTTGCAGTTATTCCCCAGACTCGGTTCTNCACAGTGTATCTTATGTTCCCTAACTGGATGACAAGCTTGGAAAACAGAAGAATAGCAAGTGACAGATACTAGCATGATTTCTGGTTATTTTTTATAGTTCCTGATTTCATGGGCACTGGAAGATCTACAAATTTCATGAACAAGATATTAGGTGTGAGGAACTTATTGGGAAATATGCCAGCCATGGCAACACTGTCAGAAAATGAAAGGCTTAATGATGAATCAGGTAGCTTCCCTTCATAAGACACCATTCAGTTACTGAGATGTAGAAGGGAAGGCTTATAGGAAATAAGCAATAAGATACAGTAAGGTTTGATGTGTGGAAGACTTGTCTAAGTACTCCTGGCACATCAGAAAAAGTGTTTCACAGGTGTTTCATACCTACTTAAACACAGGGGAGAAAAAAGGGAAATGTCCTTAGAGCTCAAAACAACAACCTAGCAACCCAGACACTAATAATCTTTTTGCCCTCTTAAGATGTCCTTCATGCCATTCTCTTTCCACTCTAATAAGTTCAACATAGTTTCAAGCTAGAACAACAGTCTTAGAGGCACCTTGTTCTCAGGAACTTCTACCTAATGTGTACACAGTGAACACCTGGTTTCCCAATCAATTCTTGCACAGAACTGCAATAATTAACCATCTGATTCTTGGGTTACAGCTCAGTGCAGTTTACTGGCCTGACAGACATATGCCATCCATCAATCAAACAAGCTATTAAAATTAACTGTAAGAGTTATAGTTAATAGAATTTTAACTGATTTAAAAAAATATATTTCAGAATAAAACTCATGCTTAAAATATTAACGTTTAGCTAAAGGGATGGTAATTTGTTCCAAAGAGAAACCGCAATATGAGATATGTGGCTTTGGTAGCATTCCTTAACCACAAGAAATTTGGTAGGATATTCCCCGAGAGCTTCTGTTGCAGTTATTCCCCAGACTCGGTTCTTCTCTGCTCAAGGCTTCATATTCCAACCTGTCAGAATCATGGAAAGGGATTTTGAAGCTGAAACGTGACCTTCAAGTCAACACATGTGTATATCCAAACTGAGAGGTGGGTAGTAATGGAAAACATTCATTTCAGGCCCCTTTTCCTTAAAGCTCCTTAAAAAGAAAACAGGCCTCCTTCAGAGGCTTTGGACCATGGCATCAGCACAGAGTGATGGGAACTCTGGTTGGTATCAGCTGGTCCAAAAGGTGTAATGTACCCCAACCTATATGGTAGTAACAGATTTGGCCTGAATCAGAGTATCAGAATAAGAACACCATTACCACAGTTGAAAGACCATGTCCATATTACCCACACTGAATAAGAAGCATTCTTCCTATCCATCCGTGCAACTAAACTTCCTGGAACTCACACTTTATGACTTTTGGTGATTTATGGAAGATGAAGGTCAGGTAAGAACATCCACAGATGTCAAAAGAGATACTCAAATTAGTAAATTTGTGACCATAGTGGTGAAATTCTCATTAATCACTATGCCAACTATACAGGTTTAAAGGCAGAATTACCCATTTCTGATGAGGGATAGTAACTGAGAGACTGCAAGTGTTCACGGCCCTCTCTGCAAAAGAAAGACAGAAAGACCAGAAAAATACAAAATTTACCTAAGTTTAGGTGGTTCTGGACCTCATTCCAGAAATGGCTTCCAGCAACTAGTGCTACCTTATTACCATATATTTAACAGGAAGGACAGAGATGTTATTCCTTGCTTGCCACCACCACAGACAAGGTGAAGTCACCCATCAGCTGAGGCAGAATTCACCTGACACCAGCCAGGGAGAAGCTGGGTGGCTGCTGTGTGTTGGCTGCCTCCCAACTCCTCTGCAATCAAAGGAGAGGGATCAGGCACTGTCATGGGTGACTCACCACTCCTAAGAGAGGTGTCTGAAGTAGGTGGGGTGACTCACCCTTGGGTGGTCCTCTCCACAGATGTTCACAGGATCCTAGATCAGAGCAGAAATTTGTGTGCCTACCTTTCCATCCTGTCTTGCATGACAAGACATTTCTTTCTCATATCTTGCACATACTTAGGACTCATGGAGGAATGCACAACGTTGTCTGGGACTTGATGCACTTAGTTAGGGCCTTATCTGTGCAGGAGGCTAGAACTACCAAATGGTTTTCACAGCTTTAGACAATCTGTGCTTCAATTATGCTACATCTCAGGCCTTTCCTTTCATGTGATGGCAGTATCAGCAAGGTCAGGGTGAGAGTAAGGCCCAAGCTCTGCCAGATGACCAGTGTAGGCAGCAGGACACTGGTCATCATGTTCTAACCAGCAGTGCAGAACATTTTATCACTAAGGTGGTAAAACATGGGGCATTGAACACAGAACATTTTGATATCCTATCCTGTGTTTTTCATCTTCCCATGAATCCACAGCATCATTCGCAGACATGCTGAGGAGTGGATTGTCAGAAAGTTTGTAGTTTTATAAATATAAAAGCTTGTTATGTAAAGACTAAAACTGAATAAATTAGAAAAGCTTAATAAGTAGCCATCTCGCAACATTAGAACCAAGGAAAAACTTCTCATGTTAGGTCAGATGCAGAGAGAAAACCAGTAATTATCTGGAAACTGCATCAACTCAATCGGCTTGGGCACCTGTGGCCAGATGTCCCCTCTCCGCTTGGAGGCTGGCAGAACTGCCTGCACAGGACCCAGAAAACAAAAAGCAGGACTCAGAAACAGTGCTAGCACTTCCTTTTGGGGAAATCTGGAGATCTGCCAGTGGGACATGTGGGATGCCACCTCTACTCTCTGATCTTTTTGTGTTAACACATCTCTGAATAAAAAGCATAAAGTCCTCCTGAAGGCAAAAAAAAGAGATTGACTTCAACATTTATGGAGTCAGGCTGCAAGGAAGGGATCCAGAAGCTTTGCTTTGCATCCAGATGTGCTTTTTGTTGATATCTTCCCTAAGGGGACAAACGTTTTTCTGTCTGTCAGACTGTGGTTATGTTAAATGCTTTAAACCCATGTCTCATAATGAGCACGGAGAGCACTGGCTCTGTACAGCAGATGGCTGCAGAACACGAGCGCCCTGAGAAATCCAGGGGATGGTCTTGAGCTGTGTTTTTATGTTATCTGCCTTCAGCTGGCACTGGAAAACCCAATACATCACTTTGACACTGTAGGTGCTGAGCCTCCACCAGCATAACACCCCAGCAGAGGTCCTGCCTTCCTGAGGTGCACGGTTTGGAAGTGTGATTTCACTGCCTGTACACGCAGTAGCAGTTTTCTCCTGCAAGGAAGGATCACTTTTGTGCCTCTTACGACTATCTGGTTTTTCTTCTTGGCACATTTCAAAATGACACCTTTCTGGGAATATTGGAAATGAAGGGAATAAAGAAGTGGATCAAATTGCCTGTCCTTGAGTAGAGTGACACAGAATAAGCACTGTATTCCAAAACTGGTTAATAATGCTCATGGAGGGCTTGATTCCACCAAAGTTAGTCATGCTGAGTAGTTTCTTTTTCCACAAGTAGCCTATTCATCTCAATTAGATTAGTCACATCACAAGGAGAACAGAATTGGACCCTGAATAATTTCAATTAATTTTCTGCTGTAAAAAAGCACTATTAATTAATATTTTCCATTTCCTCGGCATTTGGCAAATATGTTTTAACTATGCATAAATATTACTCATTTTCTACATTTTCTTCACATAAAACATTTTTGATAGTTTGTCAAGTTCCACTTAGCTTTTTAATACAGTTTTTTGTCTAAGCATAATTCACTGCATGATCTAAACAGAAGTGCCAGCCCAGAGCAGGCTTCGCTTTATTCTGCTAAAGTTTAGAGTGCTTACAATGAGGGCCAATTTTTTAATGTACAGAATCGAGAGAATATTTTGACTGATCTAATGAAATTACTAACATTTAATGTTATCTTTTCTGTGTCTTTAATATTATCTTACCTATGCAGGAAAGTGTGGAGTTCTGCATTTAATCTGCATGGTCAAACACGATGCAATTTTGAATCAAAACTCTCTTCCACTCTTACATGCTGCTCTGGGTCTTCTTCCATGTAGGATAAGATGTCCTCTTCTGAAAACCACAGTGTGGTAAATAAATTGCAGAGTATCAGTGTGCAGGTATCTCTAAATATAGGAGAGGGGGATCTTGTGGAGTATCTAAAGCACACATATGGCCTCAGGATCAGAGGTGGTGACTTTGCTCCAAAAACATAACTGAAGGAAGGAGCTGTGCTTCCAGAAAGAGGTGCTACAGATGGATGAAATTCCTACATCAGAGGGCAGTGCTTCCCCTGCACCCAGGCAGGAAGGGAGGGGGTATTGACCTCCAAAAGCAGGGGTGAGATGTTGTTCCTGAGTTTAGCCTTGCTGGTCCCACATGCTAAAGGGCTCAGTTTCTGTGTCTCTGCTTCTGATCATAAGAACAGGTTAATGAAAGGTTCAGCATAAGCTTCCAGAGGGAAGGAGAGGGAGATTGATCTGCCATCAACAGCACCAGTGGGATGCTGAGGAGGTCAGGGCAGTCAGGTGAACTTTGGGATTGAAGTTTACCAGCTCCAGTCTGACGGAGATGATCCTGGACCACTTCTGCAGACAGAGGTGTTCCATGACTCAGTATCATCAGGAAGGGGAGACACTGGTTGTTTGCCTGATCTGCTGCCAGATAAATGCCAGTACTTAGTGGCACCTAGACAGTTTTCCATCAGAAGTATCTTTAGCTGATGAAAATTTCTGGCCAGTTCTGCTCAGGGGAGTCTTCTGTGAGAGCCTCTGGAAACATCTGAACAAGTTCCACCTGCTGCCTCCATACCCACAGGGATTTTAGGTGGCATTTGATGAGGTCTAAGTCTGTGCTCATGTCTAAGAGTTTGTCTTTGACGTGCTACAAGTGAGCTATAAAGGTTAGGGGAAAATCTGGAAAAGGGAGAAACTGGTTTCACTCGATGCTAAGACATCTCTCTTTTAAACTTCTCCTGTGAAACTGATACCTGCCAGAGGTTTCACGCTGTTGTCTTACATAACTATACCAATTCTCTCCCCTGCATCTCTGCTCCTGACAGACACACAGCCATCCCCTCCCAAACAAGCAGCTGATCTCCATGAGGCTAACCAGAAACTTCAGGAACCAGATTGAGAACCACAAAGCAGAGAGATATCTCACTTCTGTTAATTTCTACCGATATTAGGCTGTGTTATAGATCAGGACCTTAGTTATTCTGAACACAGGGCATAAGCAAAAGAAAAACACGTGTTATGAATACAAAAGAGGTACATTTGTTTCACAGTGCTGCACTGGGTTATACAAATGCATTACAGAGGAGTAGCTTCGGGGAAAACAATGTTTGTCAGCATCCTTGAATTCTGAAAATTTAAAATCCATGAGCAGAGAAACTAAAGAGATGATCAGACCACTTCAACCAGTCATCCAGAATGCAGTATTAATTTGCTGCTCTACCAAACCCTGAAATGCCATTCTTAATAGATGGGGAGTGATTTGCTAAGATCCGTGTTATTTGCCTCTGGGATTTATAGAGATAGCAGCAAGATCAGATAGAATGAACACCTTATCCTATAATATCTCATTCCTCTGGGAACATTTGAAAACACTTTACAAGTAGCAGTGATCCTTCACTGATGCGTGGTACACTGAAGACACTGTCACCTCAGAAAAATGGACAAAGGACCACTGTTGCTCTCCTCCTTAGCAAATATAATCATAGGCAAGAAACAAGAACAAATTTCCATCACTGCTTTGCTTCATGGACATTTCTTTTAGAGTATTCCTTGTAAAATAATTAAAAATAAATGGTGCACTCTTTTTCCTTACCATAGAAAAGGTTTTCCCATAGGACCAGTAATAGCATACTACAGCAGTGATACTGGTCTCCATTATCTCAGAAGCTGAATTTTCTAGTTGCTGACACTGAACAGCTGGTCTGATTGGTTTCACATAACAAAGATAGTATAAATTAAGTTGCCATGTGAATCAAGAATGAATCCCCCACACAAAAAGATATGCAATACCTTTTATTTAGCTTTGTGCACTAGAAGTGTTCACAATACTGGAGCCTACCATCCTGCAGTGACAGAAAGATACACATTGGGCCATTTCTTTGAACACCAAAGACATTCCTTTAGGCTTTGACTTTAAGAGTAGGTGAATCCATATAAAGTATGGATTTTTATCTTTACAGTTATAAAGAAATTTCTGCGTTATAGTTGTGTTTTTCTTCAACAGTGTAGGGTTTTTTCCTATTTGTCATTCACACAAACACAGTTATATACAGGGGTTAATGAATATACAGTTTGCTGATGGTACCCCAGGGACCTGTGTTCTATTGTAAGGATGCTCCTTCAACAGATATCTCACTTACCTGTCAACTTGGAGGTGTAAGACTGAGGACTTCTATATTTTCATTTCATTTATACAAGTACTACCTTTAAAAGAAATTGTTTCTGGCAGCAGTCCACTGGAGTTTCTGAATGACCTAGTTCCCTCCTGAGGCATGACTCCTAAAACCACTTAATTCAAAGGCTGTTATCCTTAATTCTTTAAAAACACTTTGGGAAAAAAAAGGATCCCAAATTCAGTGTTGTGTTTATCTGCCAGCACTTTCATGCTGGCTCAGAAGTACCTTCAAGCTCATTTTGGCACATCCAATCAAGTAAGGGATTAATGCCTCACGTTTGGGAAAAATAACAAATAGGCAGCTTCAAGGAGTCATCGCACCACCTTGCTCTTTGACCATTCTTGCTTTAGAATATTGCATTTTGTCTGCCCCTCCAACTGCCAGCAAAGAGAGGCAACTGGAACCTCACAAAAAATCGAGCCTAGCTGGGCCATCTTCTCTTTTCACTTTTTTGAGCAAAAAGCTCTCTGAACCCATCAGAGGGACAAGCCCTTTCCCTCAGATATTTGAGCACATAGCTACATCATTTCCTGGAACAGTGCCATCACGTTTCCCTTCTTGGAAGCATTTTCCCAGTGTGCAAAGGCCCTTACCAGTGTGCAGCCCCCAGTGAGGGATGTGCTGATGGCTGAACTCTTTGAGGAATAGCACGACTGCTGTTCCTGCCCACAGCCATAACCTGCTGCATGGGTGCCCCCAGCTCCCTGTGGGATCACAGGGAGCTTTTGTGGAGTGAAAATGCTCCCTAAATCCTGCTTATCTAGCAAGAAGATTTGCAAAGAAGGAGCCCTCTGCCCCCTCATCTTGCACAGACGGTCTGACTCACTGGACTCAGGATTCCCATCTGGATGTCTCTTTGAAAGATGGGTGCAAGCCAAGGAGTTCGTCTATTCTTAGCCTTATCTGTTATAAAGATAGTTTTCCCCATAAAAATCTACTGTCGTTCAGCCATCTCAGAGAACACCTGTCTCTAAGCAAAAACAGCAGCACTGTGAATCCTGTTCTCTGCTCATTTTAATGCGGTGTTAATATCAGAGCCCGGTGGAGATTATATAAGTGCTGACAGAGCTGAGGAGAACCGCGAAAGAAACAAAAATAAATGGAAGTCAAATCATTTGAACCCTGTCACCATGCAGTGCCAGCTACAGGAATGTGAATGGCACTTGGAGGCAGAAAAATCTTCTTACACCTCCTGTGCTCCAGAAATGACACCACTTGCTTGCCAGCTTCTCCGACCAGCATCTTCCCACTTTCTCCTATGCTGCCTGAGGACATGGCATGTCCTAGCTGACGTGATCCATAAAACTATGCCTCTCTCTGGTTCTCTGCAGCACTGCTCCCTTCCCCTTGCGCTCTGGATTGCTGTGGGAGCTCGGCCGCTGGCAGCCAGGCAGCGGCAGAGAGGGATGCCAGAGGGGGCAGTGTATATTAAAAAACAACACACAGCCTCTTAAACCGCTTGGAACAAAATTGTGCAATAATTGGCTTGTGCAACCATGTGATCTTATCACTGTGAGCCAGGGTTTTCAGAGGAAACTGAAAGGAGTGAAACACCCACTAGATCCTGCTTCAGATCATCTGAAAAGCTCGGCTGTTTCCTTCGTCCTCCTCCCTTCGTGTTTTACATTTGCTCGTGGTGGTATTTCTCCCTGAGCTCCTGAGAGGCCAGGCTCGTTGCCAGATCTGTTTGTACACACTCCCAGGGTGGGTTTGGGTTGTTGGCCAGTTTCCCTGTGTCCTGGCTTTCCCTGTAGCTTGGAGCTGAGGCAGCCCCAGTCATCTTCCAGCAAAAGGCTGGTATGGCCAGGCAGGGCCAACCAAGCACGGGGCGGGGATTGGCCCCGTCTCTAAAGGGCTCTGCAGGCTGCCACCCTAACAGGGCCAGGGGCGTGGGGGGCACCTTGAAGGGCGATGTCTTGAGACAGACAAAATATGGAGACTTTAAAGGCCTGAAGAGAATGAGGAAGGAGAAATCTCCCTCACTACAGAGTTAAGATAGAAAAATAAGAGTCTGTAAAAATAGGAAGAAATTATAGCAGAGCATACTGTTATGCTGTGTGGTTCCTGTGCTGGATTTATGAAGAACATTCAGGACCATTGTGTTTCTAGTCTCTTGGCTGTCCATGACAAATACGTGAGTGTCTCCCTTTCCCACAGATGTATCTTGCAGCTTGCCTCACCTTCAGAAAGGATCTCTGGTTGCAGCATAGTGTGTATCTGCCAGGGTTACATGGTGCAGCTGACTGCGTTTCCTGCTCACACGTGTTTCCTGTGGAAGCTATGATCAGTCAGGGATGCAGGGAGACATGAGTGCCATGGGGAGAAGGAGGACTGGGTGCTGGGATGGCAGCTCCAAAACAACTCTTCTGATAGTCAGTGGAGAGAAATCAACACATCTAGATCATGATTCCTCTTGTTCTTGTGCACATGTAAAAAGAAGGTCAGTCAAAACACTTTTTAAGTGCCTGTTTCTCTCTTAACTACAAAGAGAACCCAGTTACTTAACTGAGAGATGTGAAAAGCCCTGAAATCAGCTGGTATCAATCTCACCACATCTTTAGAAACCAGGGCAATTCTGATAGTCCACTTGATATATGGCACTTATATGTGGACACAATTATGTGTGGAGACACTTGCATGTGTAGCATTATACCAGTGTGCATAAGGAACTGTCATCCTCGAGATGGTATAAACACATATATAAAGCTTAATAGCTTTATCATCATACGGCCACTTAGTATTTAAACTGTGTAAAACACCAGAATGACCTTAAAGAGTCACAAGGAAAATGCCTAGAAGTAATTTGGGACCACAGTGACCCCAGAGCTGCCAAGTCCCAAACTGGAAGAGTGTGGAGCACGAGGCCTCCTCCAGAAGTCATGCATGTGCCACAATTTTTTTTTTTTTTTAAGTACAAACTGCCCTTGATTAGTCATCGACCTGGTTTAGAAGTTGCACCACTACCACTCAAGCTGTGAGTGGAGTACATATTTAAATATAATAGACTCTGTGATCATTTAAAAACTGGCCTAGATCTAGGCCCACGGGGACCTATACTAATTTGAGAGAAGCTGTAGCTTCTAAATAGAACCACCTGAGACCTCGCCAGAGTTCAGCTATGGGGGTTCACTGTTCCAGCACAAACTCAGCTCAGCTCCCCTGACTTCTTCACAGCCCTTCTCAGCAAACTGAGGCCAGCTTGGGGGGCAGCAGAACTCAGTTTCCTGATGGGTATCCTTCCCACTGGGAATTATGAAGCAGAGGGAGGAGGGGAATTATGGTTTCAACTCCCCAAACCATTGGAGGGATGCATTTTTGCACAGTTTTGAGTCAAAACCATATGCAGCCTCCACGGTTTTGGCTGTGGTTTGACTTGGGTTTTTTTGAGCTAACTGCAGTAGTGACTGATCCAAAAGGTAGGAGTAAGTAAAGTCACCGTATGTTTTAAACCTTCCATACTGGAATGTTTTTTGCAGTATGCAAGTCCCATTTTTAATGTCAGAAGCACTTCCCACCTTAGATTTTCACTTCTTCAGCATTGACTAAGCACCTCTGCAAACTCAGGACTAAATGTCTGCCTTTTATCCGCAACCACAACACTGTCAAGCAAGTAGGTTTGTGTGTCTGTAGTGATTTTGGTTGCATTATTTGCAATAGCTGTACCTGTACCTTCCAGACCAGAACATCACAGAGGCTGGCTCTGCAAAGCGAACAAAACTTCAGCTGATTGTGGGTGGCACTTCAGCGCTGCTGAAGCAAAAGCATCAGCCTTCAGACAGTACCATAGCTGAGATTGCCTTGCCCATCTCTGATGTCTGCTGAAGTGGAAATCAGCCATTGCCCCAGGCTCTTTATTCAAATTTAATTTTTTTCAAATTTCATCTCTTCCCTCTCCAAGAAAAAAGCTTTAATGGAAGCTTTGTGTGAGTGCTGCGGTGTTTGCCTCTAAAATCTCTTTCCTTCTCCTGTACCATAGTATAAATACCACAAATCCATGAAAAAAAGAGGCAGTAAAGCAAGTGTTAGTGGTACTGAGTTCTAGGATCATTTTATTCACAAAATCACAGAATGGTTGGAAGGGACCTCTGGAGATGACTTAGTCCAGCACCCCTGCCAAAGCAGGTTCACCTAGAACAGGTTGCATGGGATCATGCCTAGGCAGGTTTGAATATCTCCAGAGAAGGAAACTCCTCCTCACAACCTCTCTGGGCAGCCTGTTACCCAGGTTTTCTGTCACCTTCGCAGTAAAGAAGTTTTTCCTCATATTCAGATGGAACTTCCTGTGTTTCAGGTTGTGCCCGTTGCCCTTATCCTGTCACTGGGCAGCACTAGAAAGAATCTTGCCCCGTTTTCTTGACACCTGGTCTTAAGATATTTGTATGCATCACCTCCCAGCCATCTCTTCTCCAGGCTAAACAGGCCCATCTCCCTCAGCCATTCCTCATAAGAGAGATGCTCCAGTTCTCTCATCATCTTCACAGCCCTCCACTGCACCTGGTCCAGTAGTTCCTTGTATTTCTTGAACTGGAGAACCAGACACAGCACCCCAGATATGGCCTCACCAGGGCTGAGCAGAGGGGCAGGATCACGTCCCTTGACCTGCTAGCCACACTCTTCCTGTCACCCCAGGGTGGCCACAAGGGCACACACACTTCTGGCTCATGGACGCTTCATTGTCACCAGGACCCACAGGTCCTTCCCCGCAGAGCTGCTTCCAGCAGGTCACCCCCAGTCTGTGCTGGTGCATGGAGTTATTCCTTCCCATTTATCCCTCCCCAGGTGCAGGACTCTGCACTTGCCTTTATTGAACTTCTCTCCAGCCTGTCCAGGTGTCACTGAACAGCAGCACAGCGCTCTGGGGCATCAGCCACTCCTCCTGCTACTGAACCACCGGGAAACTCGCTGAGGGTACACTCTGTCCCTTGGTCCAGGTCACTGTGGATCAGGAGAACAGACTGGGCCCAGTGCTGACCCCTGGGAACACCGTGAGCTGCAGCCTCCAACTGGACTCTGCGTCTGCTCACAACTCTCTGAGCTCTGCTGTCCAGCCAGGGCCCGATCACCTCGCTCTGCTCATCCAACACACGCTTCCTGAGCTTGCCTGTGAGGATGTTATGGGAGACAGTGCCAAAAGCCTTGATGAAGTCGAGGTAGACAACATCCACTGCTCTCCCCTCATCTACCCAGCCAGTCATGCCATCGTGGCAATCAAGCTGGTCAAGCATGATTTGCCCTTGGTGAGTCCATGCTGGCTACTCCTGATCACCTTCTTTTCCTCCACATGCTTAGAGATGACATCCAGAATGAACTGTTCCATCTCCTTTCCTGGGATTGAGGTGAGGCTGACTGGCCTGTAGTTCCCTGGGTCCTCCTTCTAGCCCATTTTGAAGACTGAAGTGACATTGGCTTTCTCCAGTCCTCAGGCCCCTTTCCTGTTTTCCATGGCCTCTCAAAGATGATGGAGAGCAGTAACATTTGCCAGCTCCCACAGCACTTGTGGGCACATCCCATTGGGCTCCATGGGTGTGTGTGTGACAAGTTTGCCTAAATGAACTCTAACCCAATCGTCCTTGACCAGTGGGAAGTCCTCATTTCTCCAGTCTTTGTCTCTTGCTGCCAGGGTCTGCGATTCCTGACAGCCAGCCCTACAGTAAGGACTGAGGCAAAGAAAGCATTCAGTATCTCCACCTTCTCTGTATCCTCTGCCATCAGGGTGCCCACCTCATGCAGAAAACATTTTCCTGTTTTCTTTTTGTTACTTATTCATTGCAGATGATGCTACAATGCACATTCTGAATCCAATGCTACACAACTGACCAAATATTCCAGTGTAGGTAAGGTTCACCTATAAAAACATAAATATCAGGTGCAACTTACTTTCTAATTAACTTTTTTTGCATCAGATGAAGGCAGACATTCCTAAAATGTTGATTGTGTTATCTTCACACCGGCAACAAATGTTGTTGTGCCTCTTCACACCGGCACAATCAGTGTTGCAAAGTCTGCAATATTCATAACGAACTCCACATCCCTTAGATCCTCGCCATCAGAACTGTATCATGCCCTTTCTTGCCTGGGGCACAGGAACAATGCAAAAGGGAGACATTCCCCTGGATTTGAATAGAGGAGGGATGTGGCTCACTTTACATGCACATAGGGTTAATTTTTTCTTCTTCCTGCATTCTTTCGAACAGCCATCCCGAGGAGAAGTGTCATATTACCTTACCTCTCACTCCTAGGCTTCTAAGTTGGACCTGGATTTGAATTTCCCTGGCATTAGAGAGGAGTCTCAGTGTTCTCGTTTGGGTCCATCATACAACGGTGGGTGGGAACTTCACATGAAGGGAGTTTGATTTGCTTATTCCCATTCCAGCCTCTCATTTTACACAAATCCTGTGCCTAGTCTCCCCCCTTTTGTGCAGCTGTGGAAGATACGGGGACGAATCACTTCTTTAAAGAGGAAATGAAGCATTGCCTTCCCACGAGAGAATTCCTGAAGACAGAAAGACAGGGTGGTTAGCACTGCAGCCTTGTCCTGGCTTGCCTACACATGAAAGTTATTTCAGAATAAGCCAGGGGTTGAATGTAAAGCAGCATAGGCATTCCACAACTGCTGCGTGTGTTGCTGAAATCTCAGCAGAAGCAATGGGCCGAAGTAGCTGCATGCTGATTCATTGGGACTTCCCTGTGTCTTCCTTACTGTGTCAAACAGAAAGAAACAGGTGAAGATTTTTGGAAGTTTATGTTTGGCACAATAGATACAAAAGCAGAAGTAAACTACTGCAGAATAGTCATAATTAAATAAAGAATTCTTATTTTCCTAACTTTATAATACTAAAGCAATGAGTCATCTCCAGGACTTCTTTTCAGAGTTAGAATGAGAAATGAAGGTGAAGACACATGGAAAGGTGACTTCAAACCATTTTGTTCCTTCTGGGTCCCATACAAAAGATATTTCAGTCCTGCCTGTGTCCCCTTCAGCTGCACCACGCCTGGCTCTAGGACAGCCAGTGGGACACTCACAGGTGCTCGTCACCACTTGAAAGGCACACTGTGGTGCATGACTGCTCCAAGGAGCCAGATCACAGCCCAGAAACATCTACTCCATTTCCCACATGGGCACAGATGCAATCCAAAGACAAACACTGCCTGGCATCACTTCAGCCAGATTTCACCCAGGTATTCTATGCTAACCCGAAGCACCTTTAACAGAAACTTCATGTCTACCATTTCCTGAACAGTCTGGCAGGGCACCTTTGGCTCCACCTCCATCCCGCCCTGCTGCTCGCTGCAGGACAGAAGTGCAGTCAAACTGATATAAACCCCACCTTGAGTGTGCTGAGACACAGAAGCAGGCTGCCCAGAGAAGCTGTGGATTCCCCATCCGTGGAAGTGCTCAAGGCCAGGTTGGATGGGGCTTTGAGCAACCTGGTCTAGTGGAAGGTGTCCCTGCCCACAGCAGGGGGGTTGGAACTACATGATCTTTAAGGTCCATTCCAACCCAAACCATTCTGTGATTCTATGGTAATATGTTGGAATAAAATGTTTTCAAAAGGGCGACTGCTGAAATGAACACTATTCAGTGTGTTCAGCGTGAAATTAAATATTTTTTAAACATCCTCTCCTCCCCCCAAATGTAGTAGACTACAAACTTCCCAGCTGGCTGAAGCAGAAGCATTTTATGCCCCCCAAATTCAGGAAATATTTCCCCTGGATTTATAAGTATGCACATTTTTGTCTTCCTTAGAATGCGATCAGAGACCAATGAACAAAATTTACTGTAACAATGGCTTAAAGACTTGTTTGAGTTTTTGTCCCTAAGAAGTCCTAGGCTGTGTCTTTACCTTGAATTAAAAAAATGTATTTTAATGTACCCATAAAGTCCAAATTGAAATAGGTTTTCCTACTGTTCCGCCACAAACTGACTGCCAGAACAGGGGTTAGGTTCAATTTTTAGAGGGTCTATCCAAAAAATAAGAACACTTAAGCGTTTTTTTGTGCTTCCATGGAGAAATCTGGGGAAACTGCATTATATTACCTGGGCCTCATTGTGTGAAACACCTCCAACTGTGAGCAATAAAGTAAAAAATGTATTTGAACAGACATAACATCTTTGGAGGGGGATGAAAGAAAAGCCCAATAAATCACATCAATTTGGTAAATCTGAACAACACTCTCCAACACCTTTCACTTGGCACATTGGCAGTAGTCACAGATATTTTCTCCTCTAGCTGGAACTGCTCTGCAGTGAGCAAGCTCCTGCCCTCTCCCTTCCCTGCTCTCCATAGTACTTTTTCTCCAGCTCAGAGAAGGGCAGTCAGGGAACACGCTGATGATTTGCTCCTGTTTTCTGCAGCAAAGATATAATTCTTTAGGCAAACACATCAATTCTATAGAGGTAAAGCTTCAAAAACAGACATACACACAGTGCTCCAGAGAAGAGTTACCATCTGCCTTCCCCTCTCCTCCTCCTCCTCAAAGGAAGGAAGAAAGAAATGGAGCAGAGGCTTAGCTCTTCATTACCTGCTTGCACTGACATTCATGAGATTCCCTGCAGGATTTTTCTTGCTAACCAGGCAGGATGAACACCCACAAAAATTGGCAAGGAGATGACTTTTAACTCATTTTCACAAACTGGCTCTATTTCAAGTAGACAGTGTCTCTCTGGTATCAAACTGGGAAAAAATTTGGTTTTGCTTTCCTCTGAAAAATAGAAAAGGCAAGTAGCCATCCTACTGGTTGCCTTGAATACTGACAGTGAAACATGATGTTTCGAGGATTAAAAGGAATTCAGTTTCACCTCTCAAAGCCTGAGGAGGAAGTTCCATGTTGGCCTGATATTGTATTTTAGCTGAGCATTGTAAAAACCCAAAGTAGAGTTTGCTTTCTGCATTGTCTGCTCCCCTGCCACTACTTTAGAGGTGCAGGCACCATCGCCTGCAGCAGGGAACACTCAGATGGCGAATTCAGAGCTTGGACATTGTGTCAGGAGGGAGCTGTCACTGCTATACCAGTTGTTAGAGTGCAATATTATGCATCCATGTGATATTTGTACCCTGGGAAAAGCAGACTCTTGGTACAGAAGCAAAAAAGTAACTTTGTTGGGATAGGTTTTTTGGATTGAGGAAAGTTAAACCATCTCTCTCAGGAAAAAAAAAAGAAACCCAGCAAAGAAAACAAAATTAAACCAACCAAACTTCTTTTATCCAATGTACCCTGAGTAAGGAAATTTACTCTCTTGGCAGAACTATACAAGGCTTGACAAGGCTTGAGATAGACTTGACAGATGACTCAGATCAGAAACACAAAGAAGCAGTGGGTAAGAAAGTACTGTTGTAGAAGTGTGGCTGCAGAGTTACTCAGTATAGGAAAGCATGTGCATTCTCAGATAATATTAATCTTAATTAGCTTCAATTTAAGTCAATTTGTTGTCTGCGTACTACCAAAAAGTGTTATGCCAAACAGGTTATCCAAGATAGTTCCCTATCTTGGAATGGCTCATTCTGGACTTCCAGCTACAACTCAGCTGATTTGAATCTCTTGGGGCAGTGAGGTTCTGCTACTGCATGTAAGAAGTGGCATATTTGAAAGAAAACAACCAAGCTCTGCTTAGAAATGGCCAAATTTGCTGTACACTATCTCTTTTGTATGGCCCCTATTGCAAGATCAGCAAGCAAGGCACTGGGAGGAGGCAGCACCCAACAGAATTACAAGGTTGAGGCTTTTATGAGTTACTGGAAGTCTTCCACAGCCTGAAGAAACAGTTGCAGTTTATTGCATCAGTAAGAGTAGAGTTTACATTAGAAAGTAAAAGTGCATTGTTTGTTCCAGGAAATTATTGCCATAGCTTGACACCACTTACTACCTTGAAGGCAAAGAGCAATATCACTACCTTGTAGTCATTAGCAATAATTCTGAGCAGCTCATCAACCTTAATACCTCTTGTGGCAGACAGGGAAGCTTTGACTGCAATTGCTACCATTTACAAGTATAGAAAGCAAGAAAACTCCTGAATATAGGTAACAGTGGCATGGGTGACACTTTTGTGTTGCTACAAATATATGCAGCACCAGAATCAGTTACCTTCCACCACTTTGTCTTGATCAAGCATGAGTTTTTTTGCTTACCATAGGAATTTATATGGTTTCCTTTCACCTATACTTGTCAAATATATTATAAGAAATATTGATGTTTCCTGTTTAAATACTGTCTGTATCCTGGCTTATGCTATGTTTCTCCAACACCATGTTAGGTATGGAGTCTTGCTCCAGGTAAACACCAGTTGAATCAGCTTGTCTTGAGTGTGCTTAGTTAGCTCTAGATGGTCCTGCCACTGCATCTGGCTGCTCTTTGCTTCAGATTCAAGATGGATTCAAGATAAATCCATTGTTCAGATTTACCACCACTTCTGGCCTGGACATAGTCTAGCAACAACAAGAGACTCCTTCTATTTCATTCATCTGTGATGAAGGTTTGAACCCAAACTCCAAATCCACATACTCCAGTCACTGTAGATATTTGCATTTTGATCTTATGCTACAAGAGCTTTGCTAATAACTATACACACAACTTCCCAGTAGGATGGAGAAACGTTTTATATTATCAATAGAGACCTGTTGCTGCTGACAGAGTTAAACCACCTCCCTGAAAAATTCCAGCTCTCTAGATTTTTTCACCTTTATGTGTTGTGTCTGCTTTGGCTTCAGGTTCCAGGAGAGGTGACGGCAAATCTTTGTCAGTGAGAATATTGTTTTTTCTACTCCTGAGCCAGTGGGGCTGTGCTGGGAAAACTTGGCATCCAGGGCCTGCCTAGCATTACTTCTGTCCACTTTCACCTCTCTCTGGGCAGGCTTTACAACAAATGAAGTGCAATATCTCACTGCAGGCAACTCACCAAGTCTCCCTCCCCAGATCATGTCGCTGCTAGGAAAACCAGTATCCCTCAAAATAGACACCTACTTTAAAGAAGAACAGTGTGCTTCACAGCAACAGACATGATAAATGCTGTGAGTAATGACAGATCCATGTGTTAACAGCACTATCAGCCACCTACTGGCTCCTTTCTTCTTTTGATAAAGGCTTTTCTCCCCTGGTTTTGCAAGAAGCATACTTCTCATGCCAAGGTGGATCTCTCTGCAGAATTAGTGGGAGCAGAAGGCAGAAATTCTGAAGTCCCGACTGCAACAGTGACACAGGCTCAGTGCTGATCAAACAATGGGGGCTCTTTGCCTCAGTTTCCCCACTTGTAATAGGAATAATGTCTGCATTGCAATCATGCTGCAAGGTGCAGTTAATATTTGCACAGTGGTGCTTGGGAGATACCAAGCATCAGATATTCCCAGGATACACCAGTAAATCAATTGCATCTACACAGTGAACAAAAGCAGGCAGAGATGCTAGCATAATGTTATGTATTTTGGTACAAAGCAAAATAAAAATCTTGCCTTCTGTCCTTAGATTTCTTGTCAAACATCCATTGCTTCACATGCTGAAGCAGTTAGTAATACAAAGCATATTTCTATCCTACTTTATTTTACACTAAAAAGTGAAGAACCATGATTGAATCTTGATACAAAAAAAGGGCTTAAGTTACATTCTCCTGGGATCATCTGTAGCAAAACATAATAAGTTTCTCAATATCTGACCTAATTATATCTGTCCTTCTAAGTTTTGTTTCCCATAAGAGCTAAATGTCTGGTTAAAAATAACATTTGAAATTCCTCCAAGTTCCAACAGAACTTTTTCAGCCTTTCTCAAATTTAATATCTATTTTTGTTTTAATTTTCACCCAACTTTAAAAGTTATGGTTTGAAGGCTGGCATTCTGCTCTGTTATCCAGTTCCTAAATATGTTTGTATCAGATAAACTCGAGAAATAGGGGGAAAAATCATATTATGTGTGTTTATTTCATGTTAGAAAAATACGGCAGCTATCAAAACAAGTGACAGATACACATGGGGAAGGAAGGAGGTCTTTGTGGTTGGAAAGGAATTGGCTGTGTTAGAAATGTACCTTCTGATTCTCATCAAGGTCTCTTGACAGAAAACACCAGGCGATTCTACAGTGGTTGTTTGTATCATCTGTCCTACCTAAGCACCCAGTGTAAGTCACTGCCCCAGAGCAATGGTGATGGAAGGTGATAATAGGCCTCAGGCCCTGTGACCCATCAGTCCTGTTTAGAGCTCCCCATATCCAGGCAAAAACTGTACTACTATTGGGATGGCAGAATTTGTCATACTCATCTCTTCCGGCTGGCCCTGTTACGAGAGGGCTGTCACAGAGCTGAAGCTGGAATGCTTTGCATCTAAATCCACTTCACACAGCAGTCAGAGATGCCAGTGGCCATTTAAGACCTTTGTGCCTCAGTTTCCCACCTGTAATCCATGGATAACAGCACTGACCTTCCTGAAGAGACATTGCAATGCTGAAGTGCTAACATTTGCCAAGGGCTAGGAAATCTGGTATAAGGTGTTAAAGAAATACAAGGCATTATTATAAACAGTCCCACTCCATTCCCAGGGAGGTTGATAATAAATAATCTCTATACAGCACCCTCCACTGTAAATAGGCCAAGAAACAAGTGAGTCTGCAAACAGAGATACAAACAGGATTTTTGGATGGGAAATTCAGATTAGCCCTTTTCTATTGAGAAGCTTTTTAGGCCTTGTGGAAGGAAGAATCTGGAGACCAGACTGACTATTTGAACACGGAGCTTTGTGCACCTGCAGGAGTTGTGCATCCGTCACTGTGGACGGGCCATAAAGCCCCATCCTGGAGGTTTATAAATGGTGCTGCCTGCTCACGAGAGCAGAGCTGGCGCGAGCTCCGTTTTCACGGTTCAGCTCACGGGAGGGGGGCACAAGCTGAACAACACATGCAGGTTATAATTGCCCAGTTGTTCTGCTTCAAGGGTCTGGGACACTTAAATGTCACAGTATATAAATGGTAATTGTTGGAAGAAATAGGGCAAAGTGATTTCAAAGGCATCCGAGTCCAATGCTTTTGCTAGTTCATAGTACAGGTTCAAGGCTGGAGCAGATTGCCTAAATTCCCTTAGAAAGAGGCAGCGAAGGGCTGGAGGATGAGGCAGCAGCTCCTCAGTGGGTCCTGTGGTGAAAAGGTCTGGTTTTGTTAGATGGGCAGCAGCAGAGTTTGGTGGTTATGATATTCCCAATGGATGTGTGAATTCAGATCCCTGCAGGCTGAGACAGGCCGAGCTCTCCAGTTTCACTGACCTTGCCTTAGCTGGGAGGTTATTCTGCTGGTGCAAAACCTGATTGCAAGCTCTGAATCCTAATATAACTTAAGCATTTGACTTTTCCTTAAGAACTCCTGTGAGGGACACATTCACACCTTTCCTGTGGGCTGCCTTAGGACCAGAGGCTGCTGTGAGTCCCCAGCTTTAACTGCAGCACTCTGCTGTGGGGAATTAAAGGCAGGATCAACCAAAGGCTCCTCAGAAGAGCTGGTGGCACTAAGAATTGCTATCCTGAGAACAAGGGACCAGGGCTGAGTCGCTCCTGCCACAGGAAAGGGGAAGGAAGGGCAGCACTGTGACGGAAAACCAGGCTTGCTACTGCCACCCCTACTGCAGAGATAGGAAGGGTGAAGACAGAAATGCTGTTGCAGAATGGGGCCCTCCCTTTACCCCCAACAGCAAACACTGCCCTGGCTCCCTGAGCTCCTCTGCCGGCCACTGCAGCCGTGAGCACCAAGCCTGGTAGAGTTCAGGAAGTGTTTGAACAATGCTCTTGGGCACATGGGTGTGACTCCTGGGGATGGTGCTGTGCAGGGCCTGGAGATGGACTCGATGATCCTTATGGGTCCCTTCCAACTCAGCTTATTCTGTGAGCCTTGTTTCCCAGGGCTGTTGCCTGGTGTTGCTGTGACAGCCTGAAGTGCTGCGCCCGCGCTGTTTGTGCCCAGCACTCACCCTCTGTGGGGAGCATGTGGCAGTGGATATTTCCCTGGGGAGCTGGGGGTCTGCATCTGCAATCTGCACTTGGTGACAAAACGCTGTCCAGCCCCTGTAGAAGGCTTTGCTAATATCTAATATCTGCTTGGACTAGATGATGTCTGTAGATCCCTTCCAACAGAACTATTCTATTCTATTCTATTCTATTCTATTCTATTCTATTCTATTCTATTCTATTCTATTCTATTCTATTCTATTCTATATTTCAGGCCCATCTTACTCTTCCAGTGATAGCAGGCACTTTGCAAAATGTCTGGGATCAAGGCCTCTCTTCCCTAGACAGAAACCATCATGGGGTGGCTGGGGCTGGCAGGGAGCAGAGCATCCCATGTTCATCCCCAGAGCAACAAAACCACCAGGCAAAGGAGGAAAGAAGACAAGACAGCAGTGCTGGGCTTTACTTACATGGCATTCCAGCTAGTTGAGGAATGGAATATAGCTGTGGTACCCTGGCTGACTTTTAATGCAAAGAGGATGTTACCTGTGAATTAAATACAATGTGCTTCTGTTCTCCATTTTCTAGCTATTCTCCCCTGTATAAGGTTTTGATCTTAATTTATTTCCTTTATCCATTTTTTAAGAGTAAAGTATAGTATAAATTAAGGATCCTAGACACTTCTGAAGGTTTAAGTAGCCCAAATTTTGGAAACTGGGGGGCTTTTTTCACTAAGATGTTTTCTAATTAAAAATGGTTTGCAAGGACTCAGCCCATGATGTTCTTTGATGATCTGTCACAGCTCTACCACTACCACTTTGGGAAGCAGTACATGGGAAAACGGCTTTCTTTTATTATAGAAAAGCCAGCGAGATAAATCTTGAAATAATTTTACCAACATTAGGCATCCTATTTTGGGAAGAAACTGAAGAGAGGAATTTTTTTTTTCCCAGAAAATATTGACATTTCCAAAAGCAAGATATTCATAGGTGATGAGACTGATTTACAGCAATATGTGCACACAAACATTCACTTGCTCCTAGATTGTGAGCAGGAATGTCAGACTCATTTCTAAATTGGGCACTTGCACCTGTATGTGTAATATTCCAAACATAGTAGGTGCTTCTTACTGTTTCCCTATGTCTGATTTTGAAAAATCTGTTTCTTGCTTCTCATTGCTTCTCAAGTATCTTCTCTAAGTACGAGTTTGCATGTGACATTCATCCAGGAGCTCTCTGCAGATTCAGTTCTGATGCTGTACTTTCAGATGTTATTTGTTTTCATTCTTCCATAACATTTTTCAGTCCTCCCTTTCATTTCTATCTAGCTCCCAGTAAACCTTTATAATCCTGATACGCTGTTTTCATAGTTTCTCCAATAATCTCTTTGAAGAAGCTGGACAAGCTAGACCATCTCTCAAATGATGCAAAACATTTCCCTAATGTGGATATTATGTGTGCCAAGAAATTCCTGAATTAGTTTAAGTACTCCCATACTGCATTCATGAATGTCAGCAGCAGTCACAGGAGCTGTCTGTCCTTGCTGGAGAATGCTTATTCCCAGGAAGGATATTTTGCACCTCTAGGTTACCACATCTGCCACTGCCGGTTCTAATAAAGAGTTTCCCATCCCTCAACAGGAAATATTCGATCACAGCCCCAAGCCCATCAGGACTAATTCTATTCAGTTTCTAAGCAACAATTCAGATAGCAAATGTGGGGGGGGGGAGGAATTTGTGGCTAAACTGTCCCAATGTCTCTTTTTAAACAATGATCTTTTTTTTTCTGCTTCTTGTCGAGACCAAGTTCTGATCAACCAGGGAAGGCCAAAGCAAAGACACTTTAAGCAGAGAGACATAAAATCAGGATCCTCTCCCATGAAAATTCTGGATTTCCAGCAGAGCTGCCCTTCAGCTGTTGCAAGAGCCTTTACACTCAGGCAATCACTGTTACAATCACTGTTCCTTTGCTCCTTTCCCTGCCCTGCAGGGAGGTTTCAGCGCCCTGCCTCCCTCAGCAGCCAGGCTGTCACAGCCTGATGGGCTGGGGCCACACATGGCCGAGGTGCAAAGCAATCCTGGGCCTGGGAGCTCTGCTGTGCCCTGGGAGTCGGAGCCTGCCCACTGCACCCCTCTGCAGCCGGCCGGACCCTGCACGGGCAGCAGGGCTCCCGCTGCTCCTGACTGCTGCACGCCTGCCAAAGGGAACGGGGGCTTCTTCTGCTATCTCTATTTGTGACAACGTTCAAATACCAAAGTTAAATCCAGGCTTATCCTCTCTTTTCTTTACATAAAAGCTTCCACTCAAAGCAGATGTTCTCAAATCTATTATCCTCTATATTGTTCATATTGGTTCTAATTTTTCCCACGTTGCTCAAAGCTCTATCCTCAGGTGACTGTTCTCTGAGCTTTCCCAGCTCAGCTTTACCTTTCAAATAAGATTTATCCATTAAAAAACAATTTTACTGCTTTTTGCAGCTATCATTTTGTCACATATGGATTTATTCAATAAATGCTTTTAATAGCAACATTTCTTGGCTTTGTTTGTCAAGAGCTGCCAGGCTTTTACAAGCCATGGTTGGCACAGACGCTGAATTGCCTCTCTGTACCCAGGGGAGAGTTTCCTGCTGGTCATGACAGAGGTCCTGCACACACAAGTAAATGAAAGGAAATTAAAAATATGGGTAGCTACATAATTCACAGCCAGTAAATGGTGAAGAGCATCAGGCTTCCAGCAACTTCTGGACCTCAGCAAAGCTTCTAATAAAAGCAGGGATATGTGATTTTAATTTGCAGTTCCAAGATCTACTGAAAAACCTAAAAGCCCAGTTTCAACACAAGCACCAGGACAAGGAACTATATAAAGGCCATCAGCAAGAGCAAAGTCAGCCAGCCCAAGGGCACTGGGAAGTAACAGCTGACAGGACAGAAGAGAGGTCAAGATCAGTATGCCAAAAATCTTCCATTCATGGGTCAGCCTGAAATTAAACAGCATTGCTGTTGCCTGCCTGCTGCGTGCTCTGGGGCAATGGGTGTCCAGTATTTGTGTCTTGGTGTACGCCACATCCACCCATGCAGGACTTCACGGGTGTCTCTTGAACAGCTGTGGAAAGTGGTGGTTGTGAAAAAAAGAGGGAGTCTTTCCCACTGTTGTGTTTCCCCAGTGCCTTCTGAGGTCTTCAGATGTCTGTTGCTAAACTGTCCTCCTTGAAACCAGCACAGCACTAAGTTTGTCTAAAGCAAAACCAGAAGAGAAAAGAAAATACATTGCCTAATACTATTTTTTAGGTTTTTCAAGAACTCTAAACTTGTTTTGGTGCATCTTTTGCTTTCTTTCAATGAAATATTTAATAGTCAGACATTATTAGGATTTCTTTTTGCTCATCTTCCTCCATTTTTTCCATACTTACCCATTCAGTCCCACAAGGACTTATTAATTAAATTTTCTCAGTACAGCGTTATCTCTCTTTGACTATCTCTATTTTCTGTACTGCAGCTTGTGTACATTGTAGAGAGGAACCAGAGAGAGCAAAGAACCAAATAAAAAGATCCCTCCAGGAATACAGTATTCAATTATACAAAGAAAACCAGCAGTTCAGATTGCTCATCCTTATTTCCCAGAGGAGGCCTCAAATGTCTTTGTTCTTTGGCTCTTTAAAAAGAATTTCCTTTTCTGGTAAAATCATTTTACCTGTGAAAGCAGGCCAGGCTTTTGGTCACGTTCACCTGCTTTTCCATTAGCAACTGTTATGAATTGTTCTTTCCCATGCTCAGCCTCCAACAAACAGCTTCGGGGTATTTTGTAGCTCCCCATGGCTTCGTGCTCGGGCTCCAGGACCTTCCACCAGATCTGGGTTTCCAGGGGGGAACATGCCTCATGTGAACCACACAGAGGGCTCTTCTCATAAACGTGAGAGTGCCATAAATGCCTTATTGCTGACAGCAGTGATGATGAGATCCTGGAGAGGCATGGAAAGGAATGAGCATGGGGCCCCAAGCCCCCTCTCAACTCCTGAAGGGCTCTACCTGTTCTATGGACGAAGAACAACTTCTGCTCCCGGAGCTGTCAGTCAAAGTCACTTCCCCAGTGCTAAAGTGACCACAAATAACAGAATAACTCTTACAAACTTAAATGGGGAGTACAGTGGTGTATATATAATTAACCAAGCATTTCAAGCTGTGAACTCCCTGTCTCCTTGAAGTCCACAAATTCTATGACTCACAGCCATCACACCTAGGGTATATGTGCACACATATACATGTTTTGATGTGTTCTGTATTTTGTTCTTGTCTAAAAATAAGGTTGCAAAATGGAATGGGAAAATCCATTTGCTCCCTGGGAACTGGATATTACCTCCAGTTTACCATCTTCCCAGCTGGTAGATATTGTATCACTTCTGTTGGGCCTCCAGCAAGATTAATGGCATCATCCGTACAGTGTTAACAGCCTAATCTTGCTAAATCTCTTTGTTTTGAAATTTGATTGTGCCTGATCTTCATTATTTTAATTGTTTAATGTGTTATAATTAATTAGATCTAACAGATTCCAGTTCAGCCCAACATATTCACATCTGTCTGTGAGCTGTGGGAAGCACAAGACAAACCAGGCTGATTCCACACTGGCTTTTCAGTCCAGAGACCAGGTACTATTTTTGCCACTGTCTTTTACGTTTGTCTGCAGGCAAGTAATCTATCTTTCTGTTTCTCCAAGGGATTCCAGCTGGCTGTGTTTATAGCCTAACTGGATCTCAGCACAGGTTGACACCTTAGCACGCAAGTGTTATGGAAGTAGGAATAACAACCCACAGCCCATCCCATACGCAGCTGCCTTCTGAGCGGGACTGGCTGCTGCTTAAACCAAGCACAGCAATAAAGACCTGGAGGCTTGGGAATATGTATGTTCTTTCAGCATAAAACATGGAAACCTCCCTTTCCTCCCCACCCACCTTATGCCAAGTTCTGGCAAGACTTTGGTACTTCCCAGAGGACAGATGTTGTGCCTGCACAGAGGGATAGCTTTTACCTGCTGTGCATGACAGAGCCCCATCGGAGTCATGTCAGTTTTTTCCTGAAAATGCTGCTGCTGTTGCTGCTGCATGCAAAGACCTGGCATCCAGATCCTTTGCACCATCTCTCCAGTGGTGCATCTTCATTCTGCCCACATCCAGGTTGAAGGGAAGAATATCTTTTTGCCAGGGATTAAGAGCTCATTGTTTCTTCTTCTTCATCTTGTGAGAAGAGCAAGGTTTCCTTTCCAACAGTGAGTGAAGTTGCTTACCTTCTCTTCCCCATCACCTTAACACAGCACTTCAGTGGGAAGAGCACTCACCCAGGACATGGAGGACCCAAATTCAAGTCACTCCTCCACCTGAGAGAAGGCAGATCCATTTCTTCAGGGCACACTCTTGCTATCAGTCTCTACAACAAGACCTTTAGCTCCTGCTAAATGTTTGTCATATTTGTCTGAAAATTAATAACAGAGCATTGATCCTAAGAGCAATGGCAGCCTGCTGGTCTGCTGTCCAGAGCTCACAAACAAGAGTGAAAAGATTTGGTTCTCCTCTGTGCCCTAAGGACTACTTTTGCATCTTATCTGGTGACTGCTGTGTAAAACAAACTCAGGATATCTTTCCAAGGAGTATCAGGGTTCCCTAGCACCCTCCTTGCAGCAGTAAGCAGTACAGCAAAAATACTGAAACCCCCCCCATATACAACAAATCAGAATTGACTGAATTCATCATGGAAAAGATGGGAAGAGACAAACATATGCAGAAACCTGCTGCTGTCAACTCCATAAGAAAACCACGTTAATGCCCCCCCAACCTGATAAAAGACATTCCCTTTGGCATTGTGGACAGCCAACTGCCTGGGGTCCCTTGACAATAATGAACAGATGCTCCAAGGAAGACACAACAGGTGTGACATGAAAAGAGCAGCATGCACTTGGTCCAGCGAAGATCCCCCCACGAGGTCACAGAACAAGCCCCCACTGATACCATACCTCAGAAACACTGCCTTTGCAGTATCCATGGTTTTGTGGCAACCAGCCTTCTCTAAAAATTAATTAAGATTAATTAAGACCCTCCCCCCAAAACCCCAAGAAAAACATTATCTTACTTGGGAACCTTGGTACAAAAGAGCAGAGAAAAGGATCTCTAGCAAACATGGAGATTGATTTCAAAACTCTAGGAGGAAAAAAAAATGTACCTCCTGTATTTTTGAGTCCCTTCAATAATTGTCAGTTCTGTAAAAATATTCAGTTAGAACAACTGTAATCAAAATAATATACTGTGTGCTCTTGTCATCTTGTTTGGGGATTCTTTTCCACTCCCAAAACATAGCACAAGCTTGGTTTTAGGTAGAGACAATTTTCTTCTTGCAATTTATTTTTTCTCTGAAGAAAACGCACTTTCAAATTACATGCAGGATGGATTAATGAATTTGAAGCAATTTGCAGGCTGTTAGGGGTGAAAAGGGGAGGAGTTTGTGGCATTGGGGCCTTTGGGGCTGCTCACATCTAGCCCTTTTTGTGGAGCCAGACGGGTGGCTGTGTACGGCTCAGCTGGGACTGGTCTTTGTGCTGTCAGAGGAGCTGCCGAGCAGTTCTGACTCAGGTGGGCAAAACACCGCACACCCCAGTAGCCATGACCACAGACTGGGAGGAACCCGGCAGGAGCTACTGTAGCCAAGGCAGAATTTGTCAGAGCAAGAAGCTTGCCGGGGAAGGGAGCAGCAAGACAAAAGCTCCAGCAAGGCTGGTCTGTGGGAGGAAGATCACGGCAGGAGGGAGAGCGGGAATTTTTGGTTGGTGGCAAAGCACCAAGGCACAGGAAAAAAGCGCTTTAGTGCTGCATATATCCAAATGAATGTATTGAACAGTCTTCGACCACCCTTTGAGCTGCTATGCCATATTTACTTGGGGAAGTGATCTCCCGGGGATATCAATTGTATGAATGTCAGAGTGGTGCCAGGGAATGTGTGAGCCACGGGCAGGACATGCCGAGCAAACTCCCAAACCTTCCTGGGAGTGGCACACTGTGCAAGTGCCAGGAGAGGCGTCATTTACAGCCGAGCTGCAGGTACGTCAGCCTAGCTCATTACCCAAAAACCTGCAGGAAAAATCTTCCCTGAGTTTGTGTCCAGACGCTGAGGAGTAGGTTTGGTGTTGCAGATCAAGTGCCTACGCACAGAGAGCTTAAAAGCTTCATCAGAAAGAGAACTCCTGACCATGCTTCTCCCATCACCAGCTACCAGTAGGAGATGGAGAAAACAAGAAGTTCAGAGAGTTTCTTCATCAGTGCTGAGCTGCTGTACCACAGACTGCATTGATAGACAGATATAAGCCTGGAATTCAGGACATTTTGAGAACTTCCTGCTTAAACATCAACCACAGCTCTAGCTGGACTCCTCCAAATCTCCACTTTGTCTTTTAAACTGCTCCTTAAAAAAACCCCTACCCCTTGTGCTTTCTGATAGTTGCAGGATACAGTACAGATCTTTCTACATCTTATAAACCATCTATGGATCTCATCTGTAGTAGTGATTTTTACTACTTCTTTTTCTTCAGCCAGACTCTGAAACTAGATAGGCTTCATTCTTCTTTTATTACCCTCCTTCCTTTCTGTTTTCACAGTAAGTGGAACATTGCCTTCAGCAGGTTTTTTCCCTAAATCTTGTCCTCCCACCTATTCTCCTTAGAAAGGCTCCTATTCTCTGCTTCTGAATTTTGAGCTTTCCTTGTACACACTTTCTTCTCTGAAAATTGGCTTAATCCATAGCCTAGCGAGACTTCCTGTGCGCTGTTGTCTCCATAGAACTTTTTGCATTTGCAGGCGTGAGCTGTAACCAGCTCTGGTGACAGTTTTTCTGTAAAAGAAGAAAAATGGCATTGTAAAATCTGGAGCTGATCAACAAATCTGTTGGTGAAGCTCAGAGCAACTCACAGCATTCTGAAGTTAGTCTACTGCTATTATTGCTGCTCACATGCTGCTTATCGTATCATAGAGATCATCTGGTTACAGCCTAGTTGCACTCTTAATTAGCCAAGCCAGAAGCCTGCCAAGTTTGAAAAAAAAAAAAAATCGTTTAACTGAGAAGTGAGACATTAACTATTTGAGAGATAATATCATCTAAAAACTTGGTAGTCTTGTTCAGCAGTTTAACCTTTTTCCCATTGAAACATCCTTTTCAAGTTAAGAAGTACAAAAACAAGAATCCAAAAGTTGGGAGAAAAAAAGGGTGCCTGCCTTGTGAGACCTTAGGCCTGGATTTTTTTCTTCAAAAATCTTTCTTTGGGGCTTAGGTTTCAAAGTCTGCCCTAGATAAATGACAAGAAAGATTGGCTTGGTAACTCTGGCACTGGTTTGCAAATGTGATCTCAGCCCCTTTTTCAGCCTCAGGTTTTTCCATATGGCCACAGGGAAATCATATGGACATTTGCCTGAGAGCTCTGTCCCTACAGAGACTTTCCCTGCAGGACTGGGTGCAGATGTCAATTTGCTGCTGACCTTTAAACGACTGTAAAACTGTGACTTGGCCACACTGCAAGTACTCCCACTAATTTTATACTTCCTGGGGCTTATCTATTATGCAAAACCAGTCAGGTTTCACAAGCTTGAAGTTGTGCAGAAGAGCAGCTTTTATCACAGCCCAGTACTATGCATGTGTGTAGTCTTTGTTTTGACATCGGCTCAATTGTGTCCTGTTTAGATAATTGACCAGAGAAGAGCTACAAACATTTCCAGGCCAGATAAGTTATCCATCTTGTGGAAGAATCTGACAGAAAACACAAAAAGGAGGCAAGGCATTTTTCTTTGTTTCTCCAGCTAAGCTGATTTGTAAAATATATAACACTCACATGGTTTTTAGAGTAATACAGACCTTGTGTGACAGTTGTAAAACTCCATATAAGAATATTATAAAAACACTGCAATGTACTATTTGAAATGTGTGTATAGATTAATAAAGTAATAATTCGCTTCGTTTTAGTTAGCTTCTCTTAAACTAGATTCATTAGTACCCAGACACAACAGCTGGGTCTTCAAAATGTCAGGTAGCTGGCAAGGGGGCATGATAAGAATCCACAAGTGTTTCAGGAGTATAAATATCAAAGCAGGAGATTCTCCAGTCAGGATGGAAAGGGGTAAGTACTAATTAGTTTTGTTACAAGTATTGACAAGAGCACATCCCAACAGCCTGGTTGAACTTCTTGGATGAAGAAGCAGACAGCCATTAACTGGCTCACACCAGAGTATATCTGAGGCCTCATTTCTAAATCAGACACAGTTCTTAGACCAGTTCAGTTACAGGAGTCGATGCTGAGCCAGGAGAGCAAAGGGAATACAAAGATAGTAACAGACTCCAGAGACCCTGGGAGGAAAAAAGGTGTTCAGGGCCAAAAGGAGGAAGAAGAGGCAGGGCAAGAGGATTGAGTTGTTCTGTAAGAAATTAAACAAACAAGGTGGGATTTGACCGAATGTTTTCATAGACTTAAGTTCCTTGTCTCCTAAAATCTCCTCTGCCATTACAACCTCAGGTCCTCTCCCAAAGTCCACTGTCTATAGGGCACATGCTCTGCTCAATCAAAACTCTTTGAGCACACTCCATCAGGCTGGCAGCTCTCAGCCGCCGTGTAAGGGCTGCATCCACCTGCCTTTTCCTCAGCACGGGCATTTCATTACACGCTTTGTCCTCTGTACAGCTGCAGTTTTTCACAGACCTTATTTATCTTGAGATTTCAGCTCATCTTTCAAATTTGCTTGAAACCCAGTCCCAAAGTTTTTTGGAGGAATTGCTGAATGTACAGAGAGATAAACAACACAATCTCATAAACCTAACTTCGAAGGCAACTAGGCTAAAAAAAGCCAGGTTTTAATTTCTGATCCTGTTCATGCCAAATGTTGTCTAACATCAGCAGCAATCTGTGGCCCTGAGAGCTTCCTTCAATATCCTATCAAAAATACAAAATAAATTCTGATAAATGTAGTCAGTATAAAATAAAATGAGTTGAAATTGGTTGCTGGGATGCAAAACTGAAGCTGACAGGCAGTTATGAGGAAACTTGCAAGAAAATGCTTATTTTATGTATTTCTTCAGGGCTTAGCAGCCTGGAGCTGTCAAGATAGTTTTTTGCACATGCTCGGCAGCAAAAACAAGGGAACTGAGCAATTTAACCAGTAGAAAATGTAAATTTCTACTGCATTAAGCAAAGTCTCAAGATTAGAAGTGCTATTAATGCCTATAACTTGAAAAAAGTTACTTTAGTATGCATTTAGGGGCCTAAATTTTCCTTGTAAAACTACATTTTGATTTTTTAAAATTTTAATAATTATAATAATAATTACAATTTTAAAAAATTTAATAAATTGGATAATTTTGCCAAGGGCTTGGAAAATCTAGGTAAAATACATTAGTAAATTCACCTTCATCCACAACTCTATCAAACTGTTCAGATACCAGTGAATAATGAGATGGTTTTACTCTAGAAATTGTCTTTTATAGGACCACCTCATAAAATGACCTTTGAAGTGCTGTCTCATTTTACTTTCAACTTCAAGTTATCTGATAAACAGTTCACTGTATTAATAATTCCTTGGATTATCTTATAGACATATAGGTTCAATATGTTACCCATTGATCCTTTTAATGGGAAATGTTTATAGTGAAAGTTTAGAAGCTGGCATGTATCCTACAGAAGCTGTGCTGTTTCATTGTTTAGGTCCACCAGAAATCCTCAGAATTTACCCTACGAGACTTGCACCTTAGCATTTTTTTTCTGATCCCTTCAACTCCAAAAACTATGTTCTATTTCTAAAGAACGCAAAGAAAATAAATAATTTATCTTTAAAAAATAAGAGACAAACTCAGGATAAATGCATGCAACATGAGGAGCTCTGAAATTAAGTGGCACAACTGATTTGAACCAAGACATTATGGAGCCTTTCTCCTGACAATCGACATTAAAATAACATTAGCTAGTAAGAACAATTAAATAAAAAATAAGTCCAAAAATAAATCAAAGTAGGTATAACAGAATGATGTTAGTCTCAAGTTTGCTTCAAGACATCCTGTCTCTTCTGGCAACACTTTTTGAGTGTTATCCTGCTCACTCAAGAGCAGTTACACATAGTGGAAATGAATACAAGCTAAGAGTTCTGGGTTCCCAAATCCCAATGGCTGCTGTTTGCAAAGAGTAAAGAACTGTATTCATCCATAAATGAACAGGATTACTCTGGAATCAGTGATTCAGTAATTCAGCCCTGTGTGAAGGACTGGGATAAGACTTACGCACAGTGAGTTTATCGATGCCATGCTAAGTTCACTCACACTTGTACTTGCAGCCCCAGAGGACTCGGGTTCAGTCAGGGCTCCCAGTGGAGTGGGTGCCCAGCCACCTTCACGCATCCCAGGGCACAGCGTGCCCCTTTTGGCACCATCCATCTTATTTCCTGTAAAGGAAATGGTGAGGAAAATAGATGTGATGGGCTCTGTCAGTGTGTCTTTGGAAGACACGCAAATACCTCAGCATTAGGCAATCGGATAGGAATGAGAATGTAATAAAATCATAATATATAAACCGTGTATATTCTACTTGCAGACCTCTGTCTAGCCAAGTGTTTTCAAACATTCATGTTAAATCTTCTTCTTGCTGATGGTGGGGATATTTCACTTGGTTTCTTCAAAGTTCTGATGACTGCAGCAGCATCCCTAAAACACTTGCTCCCCAGTTGCATCTCAAAATAGTCTGAATTATCAACCTTACTCACGAGTGATGAACTTTGTTCTTACATGCAGCTTTTGAGTTCATATCTAATATTGTAAGATCAGTGCAGGTAGAGAAACAAACTAGATTTTCCCTAAGAAAGCAGATACTCCCAAAGCAATGGCACAACGCCTTTTCTCAGAAGGAGCTCTCAACACCTCAAGAATTTGCACACTTTTACAATGCCACTGACATACTTGAACACTACAATGAAAAAGGAAATAAACGAGATTCAGAGCCTATACACACAAACATATATATGTATGTGATAGCCTCTCCACCCAGACGTCTCAAACCCTCCTTTCAGCTAATGGATTACTGGAAGTCATTGCAGCCCTGTAAGTGCAGCCAGTTCCTGATGTTTTCCCCCATCTCACACACTGAGGGTCAGAAATAAAGTTATTTAGAGTAAATTCAGCTCTTAGTGACCCTTCTGCAAACTTACAGTCTTTCATAAGTTTTAGAAGCTTTTTCCTAACAAAGGAGACCAGCATCTAGCTTCCTTTCCCAGAAAGGTCAGTAGGAAGCAAAGAACAGTGCTGATTTATCTTCATCACTTGGTGACAGGTTCTGTGAAGGCAGTTGCCATTTTACATTACTTTTTTTCAGAATCAGGGAATGTGGTAGCTTACAATTCATCATTCCTATGCCATTTATTTGTTGGGTATCCTGACATCCTTCTTGGATACTTGTCACTGTTGACAAGATGTTTGCAAACATTTTAAAATTATTTTGGTGGAAAGGATCTTTGCGCTGTACTGACAGATGAATTGGAGGAACGATCCTTAGGGACACTTCCAACCATGCACTAACTCTAATATATATACCTAAATTCATTCATATACAAAATCACTCGGGGATTTGAATCCAAGGTAAAGGATTACTTACACAGGACTCACTGGTACCTTGATTCTTTGGCTAAATCTGTAATTTTTATAAAAAAGCTAGACTAGAAACAGATAGATGAGGAGGTTACAGACGGTTCGATGAGGCAGAGAGAAAGGCCATGTGAGATCCAGCAGCTCCAACTACTTTCCACTCAGTGATGGAAAATAGTAGCCTTATCCACAATTCATGTGTTTTATCACTGGCACCAGACAGAGAGTCAGAATCTGACTCGTTTTAGAACACTGGGGGTGGGGGGAGGAAACAAAAAAGAAAAGAATACTCTAAATGCATGCATCCTTCACTAAAGTCTTTCAGTTGGGTCAACCTACAAGAGTGTCTTGAGGACGAAGGGTATCCGTTGATCCAAAAGCACAATCAGACTACAAAGGAGATGAACAAAAGATTTCATTCCCTTGTGCAAAGCTTGAAGTTTGGCTTGCAAATCACAGGCAGTGGCCAAGGAAAGAAATAAAGATAGGTACAATATATTCCTAAAAATGTCAATAAATGTTGTATTCCAGAAGGATTATTATTGTAATAATCAAAGGATCTTACTTTTGCTAAGTGGGGGGAAAGAAGTTCAAAACCCTAGAGAAGCACACAAAGGCTGCATAAAAATACACCCTTATGCATATGATCATGTAGCCTGAGAATCAGCACAGAAAGGTACGTAACAAAATCACAACAGTCAGGATTTTAAGCAAGCAGCTTTTGGAAATGTAGCTCTTAACAGTAGGAGAGCACACGACAGAGCTGCCAACTCTTCTTTTCTTCCCTTTGCAGGCCGTAAATTTGCAGAATCATCTCCTGGTCTCTGGGGAAATGCCCTTTGCTAGGCTGCTTTTCCTCATTTTCCTGTTCCCAGGAAAAAAATAAAAAAAACAACACAAAGACCAACCAACAGTAAATCAGAAGATCTCCGTTTTCTAGCAGCAGCCTGGTTAGGACCAAGAGGCACCACCACTGAGCCTTCCAGTCCTGACAGCATTCACCGACTTCTAAGAGCTATTCCTATGGATTCCCTGGGTTGTCGTTCCTGGTCTATGTGAGGGTGACCGCCAAAAAATCCTGCCATCCTCTTCTAGCGTGGGGATAACCCTACCTTGTACTCATCTACTTTTAATTAATTACATTTAAGCACAAGAAAGAATAACTAAGCACTTGTGGAGAAAGGATGGGAGGGAAGAAGAACTAAAAGCTGTTCTAGAGGGGAAATAAAAGATATCCGAAGTCATTTTTTCCCCTCCCCATCCCTCCATTTGTTCTTCTCATGTAAGAAAGTAAAATAAGAATGAGTGTAAATAAACATGCTTATATGTACTTTCATATGCAAATGTTTCTAACTCTACAAATGAGTTTTTGCTGCTGGCTGCCGCCTGACAGTCTGAGATAGTGAAAGTGCAAGTCATCGAACAAAAAGCTGTGAGAAGAGCAACAGAGAAAATGCATCTGAGGAACAGGAAAGCTGCTTAAAGCATAGGTTTTTAAGAGACCAAGTTCCCTGGTCAAAACTGCAATAAGCAAGACAAAATAAAACATTCCACAACAGGGGAAAAGTGCAGGAAATATAAGAATAGAAGACAGCAGGAGAGTATCTGTTCAAGAGACAGCATATGCAAAGGTGAGTAATGTCTAATTCCTTGGATCTGTTTCAAATGGCAGCGTTCATGAAATCCAGAGGAGTGGAAACAGTGTTTGGCAAAAATAGCCCACTTAAAGGGGAAGGAGTGCAGTGTCTATTGACGCACGGGGCTGTTAGCAAACAAAAACCACGGTTAGTGGCAATTAGGGCTGTTGCAGATGTTCCGTTCACTCCAAAACCAAAAATAATGGAAAGGACAGAATGGAAAGGCTGATGTTTTCCTTCCACAAAACTACTAACACTGCCTACAGCATTCCAGCCTACTTCACAAGGGGTTCCCTTATATTTCCTGGAAATACCAAAAAGCAATACACACTTGTGCTTCATCTAATGCATGCTCCAGTCTGGGTTCTTTATGCACGTGTAAGGATTACAATTTTTCCTGTATCAGTTATTTTTTCATCATGTTACCACAAAGTATTCAAGTACCTTTGAAAACGTATGGTCTATATTTGGGTGGTTGCCATTTCAATGAGACTTTTCTACAAAATAAAGCTTTTTAGCTTATGTTAAAAATGAACTCTGTAACATAACTTGAAACAAGTTACAGCAAACGCTGTGCCATCATACCATCTGTGTTCAAGTACAGCTCTAAAGCTCTCCTCCCATTGCTTCCTAAAGTGGAAAATAATGGTAAAAAATAAAAACAGATAAGATGAAAAAGCACTGTGTATTGGAATATATTATGAACCTTAGCCTTACAATGTTTGTTTCAAAAAACCCCCTCTGTACCTGTATACTCCAATGAAGCATCATTCAGACACCAAAGAGGAAGGTTATATTCTTCACATTTAAATTAAGCAAGAGTGATGTTCTCACCTGACACAGCTAGTAAATTCTGGTGAGCTTCACTCTACACAATATTGCCTATTTTGCTTTTTTTAGCTCTCTTCACAAGCTTTCCAATAATGTTCCACAGTAACATGAGTGAAATTCATTAAACTTTGGAGTTAATGGAAGGAACCAGAACTGATGAGAAATAATTTTTTAAATATACCACTGTTAAATTAATGTTCAGGATAACAGAGGTTGATGGGCAAAGCTTATATGGAGTAAAATATGCATTATGACAAACACCAAGATACATCTTAGGCCACGAGGAAGGGCAGTAAGAAATCCAGAAACAAACTCTGCAGGTAAAATGCCACCATGGAAGAACTGACTGCTCTTTCTACGATACAATGAAAAAAAGCCCAGTTCTTAAAAAGCCAACTTTGTCATGAGGAGCTCAAAGTAGCACCTTTCTGATATAAAGTCAAAATTCAGGATCACTGTTTTGAGGATTAAAGTGACCCCGTTCTGATCACTTTATCTCACTCTCGGGTCTCCAGTCACTTTGTCACTGCAGGGTGGAAGGAAAACAAGGACCACGCCGGGAAGCTGTCCTGGAACTGCCGGGGAAAGACAGAGAGAGGCGTGTAGGCAAGAGCAGGAGGCAGCGCATCTGCGGGAGAACCTGCAGATGCTGTTTTCTCCGGTACCGAACCAACCTGCACCCGGCCGCTTTAGAACACAAACACATCCATAACTTCCTCTTGCTTTCCCAGAAGCAAGCACCTCACTCTTCCTACGCTACTCCCTCACACTGCCCGACCAACAGATATTTATGACTGTCGACATAAATACAGGCCCGTCCTGCGCCCGTCACGCTTCCTGCGTGAGCTGTTTCGAACAATCAGCCGAGCGAGTCCTTGCGCTCCGGGCGGTAGCCGCTCGGGGAGCGCTGCCGCGGGATTCCCGGCGCGCCGGCACGGCCGGGACACAGCCGCGGCACGGGACCCCGGCCCGAGGCTCCCGTGAGGTTCGCACCGAGCAGGAGCAGGGCGGGGAGCGCGCCGCGGTCTCCGCCAGGGAATCCCCGTCCCACTCCGGAGATGCTCCTGTCCCACGGCACTGCCAGATAAAACATGAGTCTAGAAGACAACCTTTAGCCTACCTGGCCCTTTTCAAAAAATGTGCTTTCTCCATCTTATTATTCTCCATTTTATTTCTAATCCTGTGAGACAGTGCTGATCCCAGAGCTCAGGAGAAAGCAGGAGAGGTCAGGACACTGCATACTTGAGACAGGGATTCAAGCTGGGGCATGCTGTTCAGAAAAGGGACAACTGAATGCCGACTTCCAAGACCTTTAGGAAACAAATTTTTTTTCAGAAAATGAAAATGCATTTCCAACAACAGCAATGTTTATTAATACTCTTTCTACTCCTGTCATCAGCATTTCGGTGGTGCCGTCCGAAATGCCCGCTTGCCTTTCCAAGGGAGAGGCTTCGAGAGGCACGGTCCTGCGCCTGCAGAGCCGCTGCGCGCCCATCCGCCAGCCTCGGGAGGGTCTCCCAGGGCCCTGCCGCCCTCCCCGGATGCCGGGCTCTCATCCTCTTCCGGACCGGTCGGTTTTAACCCACAGCATGTGTCGCGCTCCCGGTGCAGGATGAGGCTCCCGGGGTGCGGTTCGATGCGGAGCCGTCCCGCAGCCGCGCGTGTGCCGGGACGGTCCCGGTCCCCCCGTACACTGGGGGCTCAGCCACCTACCCACGCGCAGGGCTGGGCGGGGGTTACTGGGGACACTGGGCGCTCTGGGCGGCACAAAGGCTGGAGAGCCCGCCCGGGGTGCGCGGGGGGCGGCGGTGACATCCGCGCACAGCCCGCGGCCGCACGAGGAGGCGGTGCTGCCACCCCCGCTCTGTGCCGCAGGCGCAGGCACCGCTCCGCCGCCCACGGGCGGGT